>BMAU01017295.1:0-495885 GCA_019973935.1 Trichonephila clavipes | reverse complement strand
TTTTCGGTCTTGAAGATTTTTGCTAAAAACATTTACTGTGCCAGAATATTTGAGATGGAAACAAGACTCCAAATCCTGACAGTCTTAACAAAAAACATTTAGCCATTCAAAAGCACTCCGAAGGTATGACTGCAGGCCTTTTATACTCTAATGAGGTCACGTGAAACAATTTCTATTGGCTGGTCCTTCCAACGTTGTCTTGAAACACCGAGTCGACTCGATTGGCCCAGAAAGATTATTCAGCCTAAATGAGCGCACATTAGCTGAGCGATCCAAACTTGGTAACCCGAAAAAGGGGGACCGAGTCAACTCGACTCGATCCCCCTTTCCAATTTTTTTTTTACAAAAATAAAACGTCAAAGTTGGGTTCAAAGGATATTCTGACGCGTGACTCGATTCGACGAAGATTTCTAAATACGATAGGGGTGGTCCAACAAGTGTTGTACCGAAATCATTCTGACAAAAATGAGACTTATTCATTATTTATTGAAAAAATATATACAATGAGCTACAGGCAGCTATTGACAGACAGATCCATGGGTTGGATGGGTTTAAATCCGATAGATTTTTTGACACAAGAGTTTACTCTGGGCATGGTCAAGTCCATAGGCTCCCTTTCAAATTCATCCAGGAAGGAGAAGAGATCTCCATCAAAAATAGAGCGTACCGTGTGAAGCAGCTGGAGTTCTTGGGGTCCAAATACAAACGACATGAGCTGGTCGAATGCATCTGTCGACTCCAAAGGTTCCAACATGTCGAGCTCTGGGAGATGCTGCATAGGTTCTGGGAGACTCTGCACAGGTGACTGTGGGACTTGCGACACTGGAATTTGCACAGGTTCTGATACATGTAGAATCTGCACAGGTGACTGTGGGACTTGTGACACTGGAATCTGCACAGGTGACTGTGGGACTTGTGACACTGGAATCTGCACAGGTTCTGATACATGTAGAATCTGCATAGGTTCTGGGAGAATCTGCATAGGTGGCTGTGGGACTTGTGACACTGGAATCTGCACATGTTGTGGAACATGTAGAATGTTCATAGGTTCTGGGAGAATCTGCATAGGTGGCTGTGGGACTTGTGACACTGGAATCTGCACAGGTTCTGGATCATCTGGAATCTGCACAGGTTCTGATACATGTAGAATGTTCATAGGTTCTGGGAGAATCTGCATAGGTGGCTATGGGACTTGTGACATTGGAATCTGCACATGTTCTGGAACATCTGGAATCTGCACAGGTGGTTCTGGGACTTGTAACACTGGAATCTGCACAGGTTCTAGGACATCTGGAATCTGCACAGGTGGCTCTAGGACATCTGGAATATGCACAGGTGGTTGTGGAATATGCACAGGTGATGGTGGGACATCTGGAATCGGCACAGGTTCTAGGACATCTGGAATCGGCACAGGTTCTAGGACATCTGAAATCGGCACAGGTTCTAGGACATCTGGAATCTGCACAGGTTCTAGGACATCTGGAATCTGCACAGGGGCCATCGGTAGCTCAGATAGTCTGGACACACGTCTCATGACGGGAGTGATGCGCACTCGTTTCTTGGGTAGAGCTTTTTCCTCCAAAGGTCGCTTTTCGGCCGGTACATGAATCGGGGTAGGTGGAGGTAGCTTGTAAGGAGTTTGATTAAAATTTTTCATTTTCCGGAAATCTCCCACGTGGAATCCCTGCTGAATGAGCTGGGGGAGAAGGGATTCGGGGATAATGTCCAAACCAAAGGCGGTTTTTTGAACCGTCAACACAATGTAGTGTGTTCCAGCCGGGATCGGATATGCCGTGTGGAGCTCCAAGATGGTTCGATGGTAGAGCATTTGGTCATGGGGTTCAAAACTTCTCCGAATCACATTGGGTTGGGCTCGGCACTTGAGACTGGAGGCTGGAAATTCATAGATCAACATGGGTACATGCGTCGTTTGAATCAAGTGAATCTCTCCGGATTTCACCGTTCGCAAGCCAAAGGTAAAGTCTTTTTTGGCAAAAATATGTTGTTGTAAATGTAAACCATCTTCTTGTCGGTATTTTTGAGCAGTCTGTCTGGATTTCTCAACAGGCCTTTGGGTGTTTTTTCCCACATCACGTCGTTGGGTCTAAATTCATTGACATGCTTTGCCTCCATGACGGCCCGTTTGAATCTGTCCAACCACGTCTTTTTTGATGCCAATGGTCTTTACAAAACAGAACAAACACTCGTTTGGCGGTGGGCTCTTGGTAGATGATACCAGCTCGGACTTGGCCCTGCCGAGCACCATATTCCAATGCATCGGGTTTATCGGGCAGCGTCACGGGCACCACCGTGGTAGAAAGGTGCTCGGGCAAGGCATCAATCGGGTCCATGACGAATGAAAAGTATTTAAAGCACCTCTCGCTTTTATACGTTTCAAACAGGATGCGATTCAACAAAGATTGCAAAAGGAAGCCGTGGCGTCTGTAAATGCGTCCGTCACAGTACCAACATGGATGGACCAGGGATGAGCGGTCAAACGTTGAGTGTGGAAAAAATCTTGGGAGTAAAAAGTTTTAAACTATACTACGTCACAGTACCAACATGGATGGACGATCACCATGGATGAGCGGTTAAACTAAGTGTGGAAACAACTCTTGAGACAATCGTGGAGAGTAAAAAGTTTTAAACTATACTACGTCACAGTACCAACATGGATGGACAATCACCATGGAAGAGCAGTCAAACCTAGAGTGTGGAAAAAACTCTTGAGACAATCGTGAAGAATAAAAAGTTTTAAACTATACTACATCACAGTACCAACATGGATGGACAATCGCCATGGATGAGCAGTCAAACCTAGAGTGTGGAAAAAACTCTTGAGACAATCGTGAAGAGTAAAAAGTTTTAAACTATACTACGTCACAGTACCAACATGGATGCACGATCACCATGGATGAGCAGTCAAACCTACAGTGTGGAAAAACTCTCAAGACAATCGTGAAGAGTAAAAGTTTTAATCTATACTAAAAAAAAAAAATTTTTTTTTTACTTGTAAAGGACAGTTTTGACTGTCGTTTTCCTTTTTCATTTAAAAAATTTTTCACACAAATTTTTTGTTTCTTATTCTTTATTTACAATGTTTTTAATATATATATATATAGACTATATATATATATATATATATATATATATTGAAATAACAACATGATGTTGTTTTGATGTAATTGTTATACAAAAACTTCTTTTAATAATGTTTGTTTTCTCGAAAAATGGCGAGACAACTCTTGTGCTTCCCAGTACGCTTTGGAAGAGAACCTTGGCGTCTAGAGCAGCCCCAAAAAATAGAACTGGTCTAGAGCTATGCTCCTTTCCAGTTCTCCCATTTTTCTGGGGACGGTCTCTAGGATGTTCTCAATGGTGCCCTGCAGAGGGGACAGGTATTACTCATGTCCAAGTGTTGCAACAAACATTGCAAGTGAAACTCGTGGCCACAGTGTGTATTTTCTGGCCAGTGCATCGGACAGATGGAGCATACGTCCTTGACTTGAAACACGGTATCGGTCCCTTTCTCTGCATAACATCCACCGCTTGAGCCAATAGAGTTTACGTGGTCACGTTTTGCGGACCCTGTCATTTCCACGCCTTATATGCCAAACGGTATAAGCTGGATTTGGCATCCACAGAGCTTGAATGAAGGCTCCTTTGGAAGCCTCCTGCTCCACGTAGTCACTGGACACGTCCTTTGGTTCTGAACGAGCAAAGGCTCTGACGCGAAGAATGTCCAGAGAATGATGATCAGGGAACACTTTGGTCAGTAGCTCCCCAATACGCTGTTCATTGTGGAGGTCAATAATTTCGGGAGGTTGCAAGCCGTTGACAATGATTCGAAACTGCGTCATAAACGTAATGTAATCAGAGAGATGCACTCCCTGGTATTGGATCAGGTAGACTTGAAAGGCATGCTCGGCCACCATGTCTATGAGGCTTCCGAGTTCTGTTTTTATACTAGAGAGAAGCAGAAAGTGGCTTTTGATTGACTCGAGAGAGAAGCAGAAAGGGAGGGGCTATGAAAGACAACAGGGTTGAACCATTCTGCACCAAGGCCAGCAAAATAGTGTGGGGCAAGGTTGGGGGTCACCACGAGGAATGGAAGACACTAAAAAAATTACATCGATAAAATATTGGACGGGAGATAATTTGTAGCTCACGCCCGCATGGGTGGGGTTCGTTTATAAGACGACAAATTGGAGGCATTCAAAATGATACATAGATTTCATTTTTTGTTCAGATTTTATTTTCCCTTCAGATTTTATTTTACAGTGAAAAAAAGTTTATCTCTGTGAAGAATTTCCGTTGTGTCGTGGAAAGCCACTTTTGACATAGTGATACATTATCTGCCAACGTACGCTATTTTGGTCCGTCATATGCATGGCTCGAGGTAAATATTCCTTTCCATTCTGTAAAATTTCCTCCAATCTTGCTTCGGTGGGCTCGCCGTACAACATGTTTTCTTGAAACACCATCGATTCCAATAAAACGTGGATGGCACAATCATGGGGTGGCACTTCTCCCCGACCACACACTAAGCAATCTGGTTGACAAGAGCATGGATCCGAAACGACTGGCATGGTGGTACGATAAATTGTCAAGATAAATTATCAAAGAGGTGTCCAGGATAAAATTTCAAAATGAAGTGACTATTAAAGAAATGCAGTGAGCTTATAAAATGTTTAGTGAACTAAAAAAAAAAATTTTTTTTTTTTAATTTGTGTTTATAAGGAATGTTTTTGCAGCTCTAAACTTATTCCTCAGTTGAATTGCTAGTTCAATTTTATTTGCTGTTTTGAAAGCACTCATAATTATGGCCTTTTCCTTGAAAACTCTAATCTCTGAATTGGAAAAAAACATTGTCCCAGGCATGTTGCCCCATTGTTTCAAGAACGAATGTGTTGCACGGCGGGCCCACCGAAGCAAGATTGGAGGAAATTTTACAGAGTGGAAAGGAATATTTACCCCGAGCCATGCATATGACGGACCAAAATAGTGTACGTTGGCAGACAATGTATCACTATGTCAAAAGTGGCTTTCCACGACACTATGGAAATTCTTCACAGAGATAAACTTTTTTCCACTGTAAAATAAAATCTGAAGGGAAAATAAAATCTGAACAAAAAATGAAATCTATGTATCATTTTGAATGCCAAATTGTCGTCTTCGAGTTTTGCCACCCATGCGGGCGTGAGCTACAAATTATCTCCCGTCTTGTACGTTCTCCCGTCCAAGATTTTATCGAAAAGGCCGTGGATGGAATTTTTTTAGTGTCTTCCACCCCTCGTTGTGACAAGAACCCCCAACCTTCCTTTCCAACCCATTGACCCCACACTATTTTGCTGGACCCTCTCCTGGGTGCAAAATGGTTCAACCCCGTTGTCTTTCATTGCCCATCCAAAGCCACTTTCTGCTTCTCTCTCGTCTAACAGCGAGCCAATCAAAAGCCACTTCCTGCTTCTCTCTAGTATAAAAGCAGGACTCGGAAGCCAGTCGCCTCATAGACATGGAGGCCTACCATACATTTCAAGTATACCTGATCCAATACCAGGGAGTGCATCTCTCTGATTTCATTACGTTTATGACGCAGTTTCGAATCATTGTCAACGGCTTGCAACCTCCCGAGATTATTGACCTCCACACTGACACTGAACAGCGTATTGTGGAGCTGCTGACCAAAGTGCTCCCTGATCATCATCCTCTGGACATTCCTCGCGTCAGAGCCTTTGCTCGTTTTGAACCAAAGGACGTGTCCAGTGACTACGTGGAGCAGGAGGCTTCCAAAGGAAAAGGAGCCTTCATTCAAGCTCTGTGGACTATGTATGCCAAATACAGCTTATACCGTTTGGCATATAAGGCTTGGAAACGACATGGTCCGCAAAACCTGACCACTTGGACTCTATTGGCTCAAGCGGTGTTGGATGGATGTTATGCAGAGAAATGGCCCGATACCGTGTTTCAAGTCCCCGACGTGTGCTCCATCTGTCTGAGTCCGATGCACTGGCCAGAAAAGACACACTGTGGCCATGGGTTTCACTTGCAATGTTTTTGCAACACTTGGACGTGAGTAATACCTGTCCCCTCTGCAGGACACCCAACCCATTGAGAACATCCTAGAGACCATGATGAGCCCCAGAAAAATGGGAGAACTGGAAAGGAGCATAGCTCTGGACCAGTTCTCCCATTTTTTTGGGCTGCTCTAGACGCCAAGGTTGGCTTCTCATCCATGGTGCCTTGGATCGTCCATCAATGTTGGTACTGTGACGTAGTATAGTTTAAAACTTTTACTCTTCACGTCTGTCCCATGAGTTTTTCCACACTCAAGGTTTGACCGCTCATCCATGGTGCCTTGGATCGTCCATCAATGTTGGTACTGTGACGGACGCATTTAAAGGCGCAACGGCTTCCTTTTGCAATCATTGTTGAATCGCATCCTGTTTGAAACGTATAAAAGCGAGAGATGCTTTAAACACTTTTCATTCGTCATGGACCCGATTGATGCCTTCCCCGAGCACTTTTCTACCACTGTGGTGCCCGTGACGCTGCCCGATAAATCCGATGCGTTGGAATATGCTGCTCGGCAGGGCCAAGTCCGAGCTGGCATCATCTACCAAGAGCCCACCACCAAAAGGGTGTTTGTTCTGTTTTGTAAAGACCATTGGCATCAAAAAAAGACGTGGTTGGACAATTTCAAACGGGCCGTCATGGAGGCAAAGCACGCCAATGAATTTAGACCCAACGACGTGATGTGGGAAAAAACATCAAAAGGCCTGTTGAGAAATCCAGACAGACTGCTCAAAAATACCGACAAGAGGATGGTTTACATTTACAACAACATATTTTTTGCCAAAAAAGACTTTACCTTTGGCTTGCGAACGGTGAAATCCGCAGAGATTCACTTGATTCAAACGACGCATGTTCCCATGTTGATCTATGAATTGCCAGCCTCCAGTCTCGAGTGCTGAGCCCAACCCAATGTGATTCGGAGAAGTTTTGAGCCCCATGACCAAATTCTCTACCATCGAACCATCTTGGAGCCCCACACGGCGTATCCGATCCCGGCTGGAACAAACTACATTGTGTTAACGGTTCAAAAAACCGCCTTTGGTTTGGACATTATCTCCGAATCCCTTCTGCCCCAGCTCATTCAGTAGGGATTCCACGTGGAAGATTTCCGGAAAATGAAAAAGTTTGATCAAACTCCTTACAAGCTACCTCCACCTACCCCGATTCATGTACCGGCCGAAAAACGACCTTTGGAAGAAAAATCTCTACCCAAGAAACGAGTGCGCATCACTCCCGTCATGAGACGTGTGTCCAGACGATCTGAGCTACCGATGGCACCTGTGCAGATTCCAGATGTCCTAGAACCTGTGCAGATTCCACTTGTCCCACAATCACCTGTGCAGATTCCACTTGTCCCACAATCACCTGTGCAGATTCCAGTGTCCCATGTCCTAGAGCCACCTGTGCAGATTCCGCTTGTCCCACAATCACCTGTGCAGATTCCAGTGTCGCAAGTCCCACAGTCACCTGTGCAGATTCCAGATGTTCCAGAACATGTGCAGATTCCAGTGTTAAAAGTCCCACAGTCACCTGTGCAGATTCCACCTGTGCAGATTACAGATGTTCCAGAACCTGTGCACATTCCAGTGTCACAAGTCCCACAGTCACCTGTGCAGATTCCACCTGTGCAGAGTCTCCCAGAACCTATGCAGATTCTCCCAGAGCTTGACATTTTGAACCCTTTGGAGTCGACAGATGCATTCGACCATCTCATGTCGTTCGTATTTGGACCCCAAGAACTCCAGCTGCTTCTCACGGTACCCTCTGTTTTTGATGGGAATCTCTTCTCCTTCCTGGATGAATTTGAAAGGGCGCCTATGGACTTGACCATGCCCAGAGTAAACTCTTGTGTCAAAAAATCTATCGGATTTAAACCCATCCAACCCATGGATCTGTCTGTCAATAGTTGCCTGTAGCTCATTGTATATATTTTTTGTATGCCCAGACTTGTGTCAAAAAATCTATCGGAGCCATCCAACCCATGTCTGTCAACAGTTGCTTGTAGCATATTGTGCATATTTTTTAAATAAATAATGAATCAAGTCTCATTTTTTTGTCAGAATGATTTCGGTACAAAACTTGTTGGACCACCACTATCGTATTTGGAAATCTGGGTCGGATCGCGTCAGAGTATCCTTACACCCTTTCTTTTAACCCAACTTTGGAGTTTCAATTTTGTAAAAAAAAAATTGGACCCGGAAAAAGGGGGATCAAGTCGAGTTGACTCGGTCCCCCTTTTTTCGGGGAGATTGGATCGTACAGCTAATGTGCGCTCATTTAGGCTGAATAATCTTTCTGGGCCAATCGAGTCGACTCGGTGTTTCAAGACAACGTTGGAAGGACCAGCCAATAGAAATTGTTTCACGTGACCTCATTAGAGTATAAAAGGCCAGCACCTCGGAATGCTTTTGAATGGCTAAATGTTTTTTGTTAAGACTGTCAGGATTTGGAGTCTTGTTTCCATCTCAAATTCTGGCAGTCTTAACAGTAAATGTTTTTTAGCAAAAA
The DNA here is from genome assembly GCA_019973935.1 of Trichonephila clavipes. Lineage (NCBI taxonomy): Eukaryota > Metazoa > Arthropoda > Arachnida > Araneae > Nephilidae > Trichonephila > Trichonephila clavipes. The sequence continues at coordinate 487,302 of BMAU01017295.1, read as the reverse complement.
TCTTCAAGACCGAAAATAGGGGGGCAGTTCCCCTCTTTTTTCGGGTCCATTCATACACCAAGATTGGACCCTCATCCCCAAGATGGGAGGCCTTCTCACCTAGATGCATCACTGTGAATAATCCCCAAGATTGGAATGAGGTGGTCCCCCTAGATGTATCACTGTGAATCGTCATCAAGATTGGAATGAGGTGGTCCCCCTAGATGCATCAAATTATCTGTGAATCGTCACCTAGATTGGAATGAGGTGGCCTTCTCACCAAATATTTCATTGGACCTGTCCAGCATGTCATTGGATCCCCGTGTTAAAACTATTTTTGGGAGACCTCTGTTTCATTTGACCTATCAAGAATTTCATTTGACCCCTGTCTCAATCGTCACTCTGGGGTGGAATGAAAAATTTTCTCTCGGCCCTGAAAAATCTTTTTGTGTGAAATTTGAAAAATTTTGTGTTGTTCATACATGGTTGTTCTCAGTAGAGCTTTGAGGGATACTTTGATCGATACCCTAAACACAACTTTTTGATTAAAAAGTAGACAATAGTCATACAAAAGAGCCCTTTGAACGTTCCTTTTGGATGGAAATCTTAAATGCAAGTTTTGGATAAAAAGTAGGTGAAAAATGGACAAGAGTCATATAAAAAGAGTCGTTTGAAAGGAAAAGGTAGAAACAAAACAACAAAAAGACGGTGTTGAGAGGGTGTTCGTTTCAAATGAGAGGGTGTTCGTTTCAAATGAGAGGGTGTTCCTTTCAAATGAGATGGTTTCAAATGAGACAGGTTTCATGATGAATTTCAAAGGAGAGGGTTTCAAATAAGATGATTTTCAATTCAAATGAGATTGTTTTCGTTTCAAATGAGATTGTTTTCGGTTCAAATGAGATGGTTTTCAATTTAAATGAGATGGTTTTTTATGGATTCAAATGAAATGATTTTCAATTCAAATGAGATTGTTTTCGTTTCAAATGAGATTGTTTTCGGTTCAAATGAGATGGTTTTCAATTTAAATGAGATGGTTTTCAAATGAAATGATTTTTAGTTCAAATGAGATTGTTTTCGTTTCAAATGAGATGATTTTCAATTTAAATGAGATGGTTTTCAATTCAAATGAGATGGTTTCAAATGAGATGGTTTTCTTACACGTTGAATTCAAATGAGATGGTTTCAAATGAGATGATTTTCATGATTCATTTCAAGTGAGATGGTTTCAACAAAGGTCGTTTTCGTTCCAACAAAAATTGTTTTCGTTTCAAAAAAGGTCGTTTTCCATTTCCAATCATTTTTTGAAAGGGTCACGGTGCTCAACTATTTTTTCGACCGACTGTACAATGTCATCAAACGTGTTATTGCAGTAGTAAATTATTTAGGTATGAGAGGTTTAGCATTTAGGAAGTTTTTGGTTCTCCTCATAGTGATAATTTTATGAGTGCCCAGGAACTACTAACAGAGTTCGACCCATTCTTTCGTGAACACATTGAACGGCGAGAACTACAACCAAAATCATTAATATCGTACTTATCAAAAACAATATATAAGCAAATAATTCAGAACATTGGCAAGCAAATCATTGAAGCAATTACAACTCAAATAATAAACGATGACATAAAGTACAATTCAATTGTGATGGATTCAATAGAATATTTGGCCCACATTGACCAACTTGCTATTGTACTACGATATTGTTTTAGAGAAAAGTGTATGAAAGATGTGTCTCATTAATTCAGATTAGTAGTCACACTGACTTATGCTTATTTAATTTTCTACAAGAATTTTTAGAAACAAGTGAAGTGCTATTGGGTAATTGTAGGGGACAGTTATTTAACAACGCTGCTAATATGTCCGGTTGATATAATGGTGTGCAACCTCTTCTAAAAGAAAAATAAGTTCCCTATAATTATGTGCCGTGTGCTGCACATTCTCTTAATCTGGTTAGTGCAGAATCAGTTAAGGTTGCGACTGAAATCGTGAACTTCTTTGGTTTAGTGCAGTGATTCCCAAAGTAGTCTATATCGACCCCTGGGCGTCTATGACGACATCAAAGGGTCCACGTCAGCGAAAGAATAATTAGGGGGTCCATGACCAATATCTCACGGCGATCAGCTCGCGCGCATCTCAGCTTTCTTCTACTATTATTCTTCCATTCTACTACTATCCGACTTCTATTCTACTAACACGCCAATGCTAAAGCTCCAATATATATCTATTGATTAATCTGCATATCGTGGTTTCTTCTTGAGAGGATTGAATTGAAATAATGCCATTCTGGCCCCAAAGATTCCCCAAGAGAATTAGCAAGAAAATCCGATAAAGCTCTGTCACAACATGAAAGATATCCCTTTTTATTAAACAAACCTTATAATTTTTGTACGATTGCTCAAAAAAATATACCTGTCATGCAAAAAAAAGTATATATTTATGCAAAATTTGAAATTCCACCGATTAAAATTTGATTACTAAGCATGATTTTAGAAGATTTAGACTATGTAATTCTGTCTTTATTTTGATTCTCACTATTGTGTGTATTTGGAAAATGAATGTTGCTACAGGTAGCTTACACGAACTTGTGACATGCGTGTCAGGAGTTCAAGCCCTAGAGCCACTGAAAACCCGTTGTATCGAAGGCTAATGTAAGTTAAATCTGACGTGGCTCGAAGTAATGTAATTTTTAAATGGAAAGAAAGAACAGTAGAAAAACAGTTCGAAACAGAGCGAAAATTTAGTTGCAGCAGTTGTAGAACTCTGAAAAGGGTAGCGAAACAATATCTAGGGACGTCTTAAGTCATGTACCATCTGGGCCCAGGCCATAATGGGGGTTTTATGCTTTATCTCGTTCTCGATTCAGCATTAATTAGATCATGTTTCGAATAATGTTAACGCTCAATTCCCCCCCGTTGTATTATCCTACAAACTGGAAATTTCCGACGATATGTCCACTGGCTACATGTGATGACCTATGTAAAGGGTGTTTTTTTTAGAGGTATAGAACTTTAAATTGCAATAAAACAACGATGTATTATTCGATTGACATGATTTTTTTTATTCGAAAGATAATCTTGTGGCATTACATTTTAAATATGATTTCTGGCATAGGACTGCCACGGCTGGCTCGGATGTGGTCCAATCTGGACGTCCAATTTTCGATGACTTTTTCCAACATTTGTGGCCGTATATCGCCAATAACACGGCGAATGTTGTCTTCCAAATGGTTAAGCGTTTGTAGCTTATCCGCATAGACCAATAACTTTACATAGCCCCACAGAAAATAGTCTAGCGGTGTTAAATCACAAGATCTTGGAGGCCAATTCACAGGTCCAAAACGTGAAATGAGGCGGTCACCAAACGTGTGTTTCAATAAATCGATTGTGGCACGAGCTGTGTGACATGTTGCGCCGTCTTGTTGGATCCACAGCTCCTGGACATCTTGATTGTTCAATTCAGGAATGAAAAAGTTAGTAATAATGGATCTATACCGATCACCATTGACTGTAACGTTGTGGCCTTCGTCGTTTTTGAAGAAGGATTCCACCAGCCCATAAAACGCACCAAACAGTCAGTTTTTCTGGATATAACGGTGTTTCGACATACACTTGAGGCTTATAGATGGGGCCAATATTTTTGTAAGGGGTCCAGGGTCTCGAGAAGTCCCTAACAATATCGTATCGTCTTTGGTTGAAATCACTCAGAAATATTGCAAAGTTAATGAGGCATTAGTGTTAACAGGATTGTTCGCGTCGATAAACCTGGAATTCCATGGTCGTGCAGCCACATTCAAGTCTCGAACATTCTCCAGTATGAGAGGTGTCGATTGCAATGGGAAAAGCTCATTATCATTAAACTGTGGAAAAATATTCTTTTGAGTGATATGAATCTCGATTCCAGCAGTCCGATCCGCCGCGCGATCGAGAAAAAATCCTTCTCCGTGTCAACACCAATTCTGATCATTCTATCTTGAAACCTGTTGAAAATGAGTTTTAGTCGCCGCTCCAGCTCTTTCCCCACGTATATTTCAACAGCAGCTCCTCCTAGAACATTAGTGTTTTCTGGAGAAGCTTGTTGTCTAATCTTCCAAACATGTTCACATTCAGCTTCCCTTAAAATCTCCCGAGCCTTCTCTTCAGCCACTTTTTCACCTCCACAGAAAATCTTGTGATAACTTTGGACCTATTCCAGGAACTGTTTTAAAGATTTTTGGGCGTTGTAACCCAGCGAGCGCTTTATAATTATGTCTGAATTGTGCTGATTAGTTTAGTGATGGCAACATAATGGTGAAGGTGTGTTTTCATAGTTTGGCCTGGGTTCCTCAATTCTTGTGGTTGGAAACATGAATTCTGAGATGTTTGTGAACATTCTGGACAATACTGCTATCCGAACTCAAGGGGGTTTCTTTTCGAGGAAAGCTCATTTCTGTCTTCCAGCAGAATTGCTTCATTCCCTCATCGAGACTTGGAAAAGGCATGGTGTGACAAAATGGATGTACTGAAACCGGACTAGCCTCATTACAGTCCCAACCTATATCCCTTAGAAGACTTTTGAGGCACAGGTTACGTAACCATCCGAATCGACCATTTCCACTGCTGACACTCACTTCAGCGGAGATGAACGACTAGAAGTCAATTCATAGGGCGGTACTTAAGTATTATCTCAAACTATTAGCGACGTTATATGAAACGAAGCACAGGAGTGCCAATTCGGCGCATACAACACAGGTGATATTAGGGTTGCCAAATTGGCGAAATAGCTTGAACGCTGGCGAATGTTGCAATAATTCGTAAGTACCCCTATGGCTAATTATCACAAACTGGTATCAAGTTTCCCCAGATATGAGCAGGCTGATATCGATGCCAAAAGGGGACTAAGATATTAATATATATGCCTCAGGACTCTCCGAATCCGTGCCACTGGGTGTCTGGATACTTATGGCCAGATAATGTATCTGCATAATTCACATAAGCTAAGATTTATACACTATAGTTTAGGGCCATGACTAATATGCTTATAGTTACTCCTAATGAATTGTCAATAGTGCAAAAAAAAATTTTTTTTCAATGTATCCAAAACATTTAATTTTACTGATCAGAAAATATTTCACTTTTAAAAGGAAAATATAAGAAAATTAAAAAAAAAAAATTCCATAATCGCATATTACACCAGTTTAGTCTTTAAAGTGGCTAATTTAATTAACAAAAATTGATTCAATAACTTTTAGCTTTAAATTTTCTTACAATGAATAAAAAAAAATTAAATGTTAATAAGTATAAAAAATAATTAGCGTGCAACATGCACACAAATTTCAATTCCCACTAAATATATACATATACTTATGTATTCAAAAATAAATTTTAAACTAAAGCATTATAATCTACACAGTTGGCATTTTTTAATTATAATCAATCAATCAATCAAACTAATCCTCCTCAATGTTGGTTTTTTCAAGTAACATTTTTTAGATAGAAAATGTCTGGATTCCATTCTAGGATGAAAAAGTTCTAGGGAAGGCTATGGTATTTAAGATTCTAAATCACTTTGTACCTTTATTATCTACTAATTTAAGAGTATTATTTTACCATTTGACTCTGATACTAAAAATAGGAAACAGTAATTTTTTGTTGAAATTTCTTAAAAAAAATTTTCATTTCATAAGCTTTTTTTCGCATTGCAGTTTTTAAACAGCCCCACATCAGAATGATTCGAAATGAATGAATTTAAGTTACGTTGTTGTACAGATGGGTATCATTTTTACCAAAACTAAAGGGAGAAATTTTGGTTAATGTTTTTAATTTAAATCAATAAAAAAATAAATAAATTATAGCTTCATATAAAATATTACAATTGAAACATGACTGAAAAGTTATTTTACATAAAGGCACATTTTTATTTTACAGTGGTTTGTGAATAATTATTGAGGACCGAAAAATTGTACAAACTGATAGCGCTACGTATAAATGAACATAAATTGAATTAATGCATCTGTGAAAAGGAAATACGTAAAAAATCATCACAAACTAGAAAACAGATTTTAATTTCATCACATTTTAAAAATGCTTTCAATTTGTAAAGTTTACAACTGTACACAATGTCAATTTTTTAACATATAAATAAAAAAAAGAACAGCAGGGAGTATTGCACTCTGACTACTAAAAAAGATCACACAATACAAAGACGAGGGAAAACATGTGCTAACTTAATACGGTGGCAAGAATTAACATAGAGTAAATTTGCCTACACACTATATGCTCTTCAACAGAATAAAACTATGCATATATACATATTTGATTAGATGATTTGAAAAATTCACTCTAGATGGGATAAAAGAAAAAAACACCACATAATTATAAAATGTACAAAGTTTACATAAGAGCACCATACATGTAATGTTTCAGTGTAACAGAACAGTTTGTTCAAAAACCAAAGGCCACATGAGAGGAAACACAAACATAGCATTTCTCAAACTTGTAATATACAAGTAAAATTTTTTTAATTTATTTTTGTTAATTACCGTAAAACTCAGTGTATAATGCATACTTTTAGCACAAAAGATAGAAATTTACTGGTGTGTGTTATGCACAGAGTATAAAAAAAATAGCTTTAAAAATAAAAAAAGTGACGAGCATAAAAAAAAAATCGGACTTCCACATACTCTTTATTTAAAAAAATGTTATACCTTATGAGCTAAAAGGGTTGTAGTTCTAGAAGTATATTTTTTTTTCAAAAGCCTGGGATAATACCTTGAATAAATGACTTCAAAACATAATTTTTGTACATTTCAAGTTTCTCGTAAAAAAAAAAGGTGCACGTTATACAACGAATATACCTAGAAATTAAAAAATGCAGCTTGAAAGTATTGTACGTTAATTATTTATCTAAAAATACTTTTTTCTGTGCCTGTTTAGCTGTTAAGATTTAATTACAAAGAAATGGAAATATAATTTAACAATTCCACAAAATCTATCCATATGATACATGATGAATATTTTCCTATTCTGCATTTGATTCATTAATTTCGTACATTTTAGGTGTTTTCGTAAAAAAAAGGGGTGCACATTATACTGCAAATATATCTAAAGCTTAATAAAATGCAGCTTTAAAGTATAAGTGAGCATTATGGTGCCGATGCACATTACACGCTGGATTTTACGGTAATTTTAAATATACTAATTCCTTTAATTACTTAACATGACAATTAAGATTTTAAAAACACCAAGACAATAACTTTCAAGATATTTTTTTTATTTAGATAACAAAAAAATCTAACTTCCAATAATACAGATTTTTTCAATGTAAAACTAATCCATAATGTAAGACTTATTCCTTTTTCATACACGATACAGTATCCCAGCTATAACAAGTTTCATTTCTATTAAATCTATATAATGTTTAACTTTGCAGAATCAATAAGAAATTATGATATTTCTGATAAGCTTTACTTCTCATTTTTATTCAGAAGATCAAATTTTAAATTGTCAAGAAAATCGAATTTGAAATTTTAGTCTTAAAAGTCTGAAAGCTGAAAATAAAAACTTACTTAGACATTTGAGAAATGCTTATTTTGTTCACAAAAAAATACTGTTCATTTGATTGCACAAGGTAAGAAATGGACATTTCTTTTGATATATTTTGTTCTTTATACAATTAAGTTAACACACAGAAGATATTTATGTTCAATAAGAATTTATATAATTCAGACTGTTAATGATTTCACATTTATATTAAAACAATATTCTGACAAAAATTATTAAATCATTGAATTACAACAGAATTTTAAAATACTTTTGAGAAAGGAAATTTTGTACACAATTTTTTTTACATATTAATAAAAAAATATATAAGAGAGTGTATTTATCAACTGCGCTATACACACATCACAATGCCAACTCAGTGAAAAATGTTTTCATTTTATATGCAATCTAAAGATAAGGTCTGGAATTAGTAGATATACAGACATGTCAACTGGGAGTGGTTTTTTTATAATCAGAAATTTTAAAGAAAGCAGTACATACATATTCTAAGTAATACATTTCATAAAAACATTTCCACTATTAATAAATATCTAATTTGGGTAACAGGAAAAAAAAATTATATAATTCCAAGATATAAAAAAGAATCTTTCCATTTTTTTTGAAAGACGCAAGTTAATTATATATTTAAAACATTGGTAATACACCCAGGAAAAGAGATTTATTGCAAATTGAACTGAAATAACAAACAATTTTATAGCAAAAAATAGTTAACTAAAACAAACATATTTACAATAAACTATTGAAATGGAATATAATATCAGACAAATAAAAAAATATTCAATTATTAAAAAAAAATATTTTCTACATAGATGAGGAATGTCATAGATTACGTTACAATATATCAATAATATTTCATAGATTGCAATTATAATCTAATATTGAATGTTGACATGTCTGTACATAGAATTGACACGTGCATAAAAATATGCTTATTACTATATCATTTTTCTTTATATATGTTAAAATTAAAAAAAAAAATATATGAAAATTTAAAAAATGGAAATATAAATTTTAGAAATAAACTGATTTTTTTCGTATTATAAAAAAATAAATATTACTTGCATTTAAAAACTGAATATATCTAATTTTTAACACAAAGTCAATTCTAATTCAAATAGAAACCAATTGAAAAGTTACCTCAATACATAATGAAAGTAAACTTAAATCATTATAAAAATATTAATTTTCAATTAAAAATTTCAACTTTGATCATTTTTTACTAATATCACACATTCAACTAAATAAGAAAATGTCATTGAACAACAGGAAATAGAAAACGATAATACAATTATCCACCACTTTGAATAAAATCAACACTTAAATTTTGTTTTAACTTTTAATTGCAAATAACTTTGCAATGATTTAAAAATAACTTTCTTTTTTGTACATTAAAACTAATGATTCTCTCTATATATCATTAATATAATTTGTTTATATAATTTACAGGAATAACTCTTTTTGATTATCCTACTCATAAAATTTACCATTAAACAAATATAGCACTCTCAGTTGATATGTGCTCCCTTAAATTAATTTCTAATATTTAATAGGAATAAATTATTATTTAGTAACAATTTTCTCACTATCAATAGATTTTGACTACAGAACCTGGAAGGTAACAAACAATGGATATATGGAAAGACAAGGTACGTAACAATTAAAAGAAGCAATATACAAGGAGCATTTTATACAATATAAAATTCTATATTTTCTAAATTCGTACTAAGTATAAGCATAGTATTTACATGTTTTATTAACAAACTTAGATGAAATTGCAAAAGTGGAATTGTTTATTAAATACTTGTTTCACTCGTGTCACTCAAAAAATAGAAGTAAAAGTATTTTTCTATATTTTTAATCTACATGAATATTTGACATTTTTATAAAAACATTGAACAATTGATGAATTAAGAGCATAATTTCCTTTAGGAGTAACAAAGTATTTATGACTTACATCAGAATCAAGGGGAAAAGGGAATACATATTAATATTTTTCTATAAAAATTTAATTAAAGAAAATTAATTGAAAATATCGCTAGTAGTTATACAGTTAAAGTGTAGAATAGGGGGCTCCTTGGCAGAGTTAATTTTTTTAGACCAGAATCGGTTGCCAAGCACCTTACTTTAGCAGTAAGTGTTTCTAGAATTTACAATGAGGAATTTTGCAATGAAAATAAAGAAATATTAATGAAAAATAAAAAAATATTAATAAAAAAAAGCTTAAATATTTTTTAAAAAGTTGATTGGCGACCGATTCCGATCGCCAAAAAATTAACTTTGCCAAGGGGCCCACACCATATTCCACACCATAACCAAAATAAATTACTTTTACAGGCAGTTTCAATTCTCATATAAAATCATTTATAGTATCACAAAATCTTCTATATACAATTTGTTATGATACTGAAATGCTTTTATAAGAATTTATTTTCAATACCTTTTAATAAAAATGAAAAACAAAATGTATACAAAAAAAAATTATTCTTAAACTAAATTCAAATGATTTGATCAATTATCAATGGAAATGAAGGACTGCTGTTTTGAACATGTGTATTTATTTTCATTAAAAAAATCTGATTCAGATCAGTGGGAGGAATTCAATTTCATCTTGAAACTGTAATAATTTGATTTGCAGCAAAATGACGTTTCTATGAAAGATGAAAGGTTGTAATATAGAAGTCATTATAAATCTCATAACAAGTAATTTTATGGAAGAGGAATGTATGTATCTCTAGAGCAAATCCTGCATCAACTATCTACATATACAAATAGCTAGAAAAAAACAAATCACATTAGCTGTTTGATGATGCATGTACTAATCAAATTAGAAATTTCTCCAGGTCGAAGGCATCACAGATGAGCAAGTCAGACGTGAATGACATCATCTATGGAATTTAACACAATTTTGTCAACATCTAGATCTTCATCAGTAGCAGAGTAATTGGCACTGGATTTTGAATGTTGACTTGTATTAACGGATGATGAACTTACAAAATGGAGCTTCTCTTGACTACCATTTAAAAGTGAATCTTTCAATTCTGTCTCTGATTGATCTGCTAAGGAGAACATGGATTTGACTCGAAACGGAACTGTACAACACAAAGAAAATAACTATTGTAAGTTTATCACCATTTTACAAGTAATAAATTTCATTCTTTATTAAAACAATATAAAATTTTCAAAGAAAATTAATAGTATACCATAATTAGTCAATACATAATCAAAAGAGTGATATTACTTATAGAAGAAATTTTATAATGAAAGAATAAAGGCTTATTGTTTTTGAAACTTACAGTAAAATCCAACATATAATGCACCCCTAAACCTTCAAGATACATTTTTTCAAGTTTTAGGTATATTCGTCATATAATGCAGAGGTCGCCAAAGTGGTGGTCCGCGAGAAAATTTCTCTGGTCCCCAGGAAAATGTGGAATATACTTACCCATCACGTTGAGTTGTGTTTTAAGATGCATTGAAAAATAATTCAATTTATAACCATACGTGAAAAGTTATAAGAGTTCTACTTCATAGAATAATGCCCCGATAAATAAGTTATACTGACATGGTAATATGTGGATAATAGATTTGTTTGCAGTAAAAATTCAATATAATTTTAAGCATGCATCTAAAAGAAAGCCTCACCGACCTATTGCCCAACGAAACTCAAATTTAAACTTCACTTATTCTTATCAAGATCTCAGTTTTGGTTTTCCATAAAAAGTGAATACCCTTTTCTTAGTGAACAGACAATGAAAATTCTGATTAAATAGGCTCAATTCATGACATCACATGACAAAGACAAATACGTGCTCTCCATTGAATTCATAACAAACATTAAACTAATAGTACTTGTAGTTTTATTTGTAAAACTCAAATAAAATTTCATATTTGGATAAAGATGTTTAAATGTTAGGAAAAAAAAAATTCTTCAAAAAGATTTCTTAAAATTAAAAAAAATCATATTTAATCCTTATACTTACTTTTAAACAAAATGCATTTTGTATACATATGTACTTTTTAAGAGAAAGTTTCTGCAAAGAGCAAAACTTGTCAACACCGAAGCGCATGAACTGATTAGCTGGAAACACAAGATAGTTTTATCGTGTGACTATGATGTCACATGAGTTTTTGAATTGATTGGCTAGTTTTATCGTGTGACTATGATGTCACATGAGTTTTTGAATTGATTGGCTAGAATCATGAGGCTATCACTATTATGTGACTATGATGCCACATGAATTGCGCCCATTATCCACAACTTATTTATGTGAAAAGGCCTTTTCATCTGTCACAGCTACAAAGCACTGTACCGATCTCAGCTTGAAATAAATGCAGTTCTTCGTCTTGCAGTAACAAAATTAGATCCAAATATCTATAATCTTATTTCAAGTAGGAACATCCATTGCACTAGGAATACATAACGCTAAAAGTTTGATACACTGAAACCATTTTTTAATTGTTTTGTTTTTACAGTTTGTTTTTATTTTGTTTTTTTTATTATAGTTTATTAATAAAGTTTTCATAATTTGGTTACAATTAATAATTTCATTTTATTAACTAGGCACATTTTATGGCCTTTGACTAGGCACACTAGATCACAATTTTTTAAAATATATTGAACACTTAAAAAATTCTATTAGTGGTCCATGGGATTTTAATTATGAACTTATTGGTCCGCGAGGTCGAAAAGTTTGGCGACTGCTGATATAATGCATACCCTTTTTTAAAAAAGAAAGCTAAAAAAAATTCAGTATGCAATTCTCTAGGTTTTAAGTAATTTATTCAAAGTATTATCCCAGGATTTTGACATATGTAGAGGTCTTTTTTTATAATGCTCATCTTTCTTTTTTATACTTGGCATACAATGTGAACCCATAACCCATTTTTTGTGTTAAAAATAGGCATTATACGCTGGATTTTATGGTATTGTAAAACTTAAGAGAAAACAAGTGTATGAACATTGATAAATTTTACATGTTAATATTTATTTCTAAAGAGGAGTTTAAAATCTTTAATTAGACAATTCCAAAACACTTGCTTTGATATAAAGAATTATTAAAAAAAAATCAGCCACAATCAGCAAGAAATAATTTATCAAGAATGAAAGGAATTGAATATAAAATAAAACATTAAAAAAGAAATCTAAGATAATTAAATTAGTACAACTAAGAAAAAATACACATTGTTCTTCAGAGAAACCAACTCTACTATATATCCTATATTTCTGAAAACTAGAGTCACTAAAGTTGGAAATCAGATACATATGCACAAGGTATTACTTACTCAGTAAAAATCAATGTCAAGTCAATGCCGCTTTAAAATAATAAATAAGAATATATTTATTTTTCTAATAATTACACAAAACACAATATGAAACGCTACAAAAATTCACTTTTTTTTTCAGTACGCAGATAAATGTTAGAGTAAAATATCATAACCAGATATAATTACACTTTTGTACAAAGAAATATAGAATATATTGTATCATATAAAATATAGAAATTAAAATGTTTCTTCTGTCTCATTTATATTATAAATAAAATGGGAAAAGAAAATAGGTGAGAAATATGCAATATCAAAGGATTTTGAAATATCCACATTTTTTTTCGATCAAAATGTAATCAAGATTAAAGTTATAAATTTTCAATTGATGTACAATGAGAAGATGATTATTCATGTGCTGTTTCAAAACCATTATTTAAATAAAACATGTTAAAATGAATCTAAAATTTGTCAATTCATAATGATTTTTGATAAAACAGATGTTCTAAAACACAACAAAAACATGATACACATTAAAAAAAATACATCTTCCACATTAGTAGCAATTAGAATAATAAATCAGTTAAATCTTTTCAAAATATGAAACAATATCTGTAATAACCAATATAGATAAGTAATTGCAAAGGGAACATTAAAAGAACAGAAAGTGATACTTTTAAGACATTAATTATTATGATAATATTTAGTAATTTGTTTATTTAAATATATTAGTTTTACTATGCAATTTTAAAATAATGTTGTGCATACTTTGTTTAGAAAGTTTTTAAATGAGGGAATCCAGAAAAGTTTACCTCAATTATAAAAAAAATTTCAATATTCTATTAGTTTCTGCATACTCAATTTTTGCTGTTGTTGTAAAATAGTGTTATTTTTAATAAAAGTGTAACTTATAGTAGACTTACTTAGTAAAACTAAACTTCTTTATGAATGTATTATTGTCAAAGTAAATATATCCATAACACAAAAACATTCACATTATCAGCAATAATATGGTTCATCATCTTTACCCAAATTTGTCATCTTTCAATCAATCACAACCTTTAATTATTATATATAATACAATATGAATTAAATTATGACAGCTATTATAATTTGTAACTAAAAGTCAGTTACAAGTTTTTTGACATATTAATAAATAAAATATATATCATGTACTTTGAAGTTGTAACTATAATTTCAAGTGTGCAATGAGATTATTATAAAAATACCCCATTAACATAGGTAAATACTTGTGATCAGTCTTCACTACTCTACTATCACTCATCTACTCTATATAAATATTGTAACTGAATATAATTTAGTAATAAGATATTTGCAGCAGTTCTTGGGAAGTAATAAATGTATACACAAATAAGATTACTTATAATATTTCTGCTGCTCTATATTTTTAGGAAAACTATAAAAACAAATATACATATATATAGCAGATGTAACATATAAATACCTTTACTAGTGTCTGATTCAGATGCACTTGGAAGAGCTGTTTCTAAAATTGGGCTCACAGCTTTGGGGGAATCACCTTCATTAAGATTTGAAAAATCACCTAAAAAGACAGAAAATCATGCATTCGTAGAATCATAAAAGATTTGAAATGGAAAGAGTTTTAAAAAGAAATGGCAAAAACCCCAAATATAAAATTATATAATTCTAATACAATAATTCCAATATATTTACATTGTGATTTCATGAACAAATATAACAAACTGTAACTCATTTATATGAAAGCAATAAAATCAGCAATTACTAATTTTTGAATCACCAAAAAACATTTTTATTAAACATATTTATTCATTCAATTTTTACTAGTTTTCTCACTCCAAAGTTATTACAATGATTATTATTCTGCTAACAAAAACTGACAGAAAATTCTAAAATTAATGTATGCAGGAAAAAAATATTTGCAATGATTAAAAAACAAATACATATATAACATAACTCTAACTCAGTGGTGCAACAGCCCATGAGGGCCAGGGCCTACACTGTGTCCATCCCAGTATACGTGATCATTGGGCGCTGAGGAGCATCATAAGCAGATGTCCCGATCAGGTGGTCAGTCTGAAGTGAGAACCCCAGTGTTTAAATCGCTGTAACGTCACTTCTCCGAACATCGAGAGTGGTTGGCATCTTTGTTGGACCCGACACCCACATGTGCATCTTGCAGCTGCAGCGCAACCCCCTTTTGACCCCCGAGGAATCTAACCCCGTCGACCGGAAGATGAGAGGAGAGATGCTTTGAACTTGCACAGGAGCGGTGGCCAACGAATCCTCCTCTCACAAAATATTGGACTCTAACAATCTATAATTAAATTTAATAACTTTAATGTATCATTTAGTAAATAATATTCAATAGTTGTGATGTAAATAAATTCCATATTTTAATTAACCAAGAATACGCTACTGTTATTCATTCAAACGCTACAGCTTAGAAATTTTGGTGGCAGCGGTGGGATAAAAAGTTAGCATTCAGGACCCGTGAGAGAAGGAAATTTTGGGTTTTTACGGACAGACCACAACGCAGGGAGAAAAAGACATCTTCGGAAGCCGTGCTGCAATTGAATTCAGCTTAGGAGAAGGAGAGCGTCCTGCTCAAAGAAGATCAAACTGATCTATAGTGTTTAGGGCCACAGTGTCTGAAGGAAAAGCGATTTTCGGAAGCCGTGCTGCAATTGAATTCAGCTTCGGAGAAGGAGAGAGTCCTGCTCAAAGAAGATCAAACTGATCTATAGTGTTTACGGCCACAGTGTCCGGAGGGAAAGCGATCTTCGGAAGCAGTGCTGCGATTGAATTCAAGGCTGGTCAAACTGACCACACTTATTGTTAAGGGTGAAAGATTCAAGATTGGTCAAAAGGACCATTGTTCACACGGAAGAGTTCAAAACCACTAGTGCCATATTACTGCACATAATTTGATTCTGACAGCAAGCTGAGTACTTCAAATGGGTGAGTACTGTTATATTTTTGAGTTGCAAACTGCATATTGTATTAGGAATTTTGGTTAAAATGTTCTTTACAAATTTTGAAATACTTAGTGTTTTTTCTTGCATGGGAACAGTGTTATTTTGATTCTAGAGAATTGTAATTGTATTTCAAGCATTGTGTGCAATTTTAGCTTAAGATTTATTGTGTTTTAAGTCTCTTGAATGATTTTGATTATTTTTAGTGTTAAGTTTTTCTTTGTATATTTCTGTGTATGCATGGGACCAGTGTTATTGTATTAATAGAGAATAGTAACAATAGTGCAAAATTTAGTGTGACATTTATTTGATATTGTTTAAAAAATGGCTTTCCTTGGTAAAGGGAAAAAGCAAGACATGTTGCAACTTGCTGAGGAATTAGGAATAAATGCCACTTTAAATATGACTGTCCCTAGCATAAAAATTGCAATCACTAAAAGTGAAGGTTATGAAGAGGAATTTGTTAAAAATCTGTATGAGACTATCATTGCAAATGAAAAAAGATTGGAGGAGTTAGAAAGGGCTGAAAAAATGAGATTGGAGGAGTTAGAAAGGGCTGAAAAAATAAGATTGGAGGAGTTAGAAAGGGCTGAAAAAATAAGATTGGAGGAGTTAGTAAAGGAGCAGGCATTAAAAGAGAAAGAATTACAGCTGAAATTTGATTTAGAAAGGTTTAAAATAGAATCCGGATTTAGGGTAAACGATGAATCAAACGATTCTACAAATGCATGTTCTGTAACCTCTAATTTAAACTTAAAAAAATTGATCCCAGATTTCGATCCTAAGCAGTCATATATTAGTTTATATCTAGTGATCTTCGAACGCCAGGCTAAAAGGGCGTCAATAGAAAAGAAAGAGTGGGTGGGGCAATTATTGGGTTTGTTACCCCTAGAGATCGTGCAATTTATTGCTCACGAACCGGAGGAACAAGCAGAAAATTACAATTATGCAAAGAAATTATTACTTAAAAGATTCAAGTTAAGTCCGGAGGTCTTTCGGCAAAAATTTGTCCAACACCAGAAAAAATCTGATAGCACCTGGAAGGATTTCACTTTTGAAATTACGAATTATCTAGATGAGTGGCTGATTGGCTTAGAAATAAATACCTTTCAAGATCTTAAAGATCTAATGGTGGTAGATCAATTAAAAAAACGTGCCAATGCTAGTATGAAAGATCATTTTTTAGATAATTGGGCAAACCTTAAATCAGCTACTCAAATAGCAGAACTCTTTGATAATTATGAGGATGTCCGAAAGGTAAATTCGAAACCCATGGATAGGTGGGGCAGTGATGATAAAATTTTGACATACTCAGGGGTCAAGGAAAAAGAAAATAGATTTGGGAAAACTTCCCCCAGATTAGGAGCTTCTGTTCCGGAGAGTACTAGAGAGAGAACTTTTGAAAAACGCGAGATACAAAGATGTTATCATTGCAATATGCCCGGACACATAAAAAAGCCATTTTGCCCTAAATTAATAAAAAACAAAACGACGGAAACTCTCAATAATATTGAAGGAAATGAAAACCTGGATTTTCTTAATTCATATACAACAAAGGGCTCTGTGAATGGTCACCAGATACATTCTTAGCGACAATAGATTTAGTATGTGCAAAATACAGAAATCCTTCTTTGTCTGGTGAAAATGTTTGGGTAAAACAACCGTTAAGCCCAGAATTAGTTTGTTTACCTTTGGCGGTCGTGGAAATTTCCGGAAATTTTGTAACGGTGCAAACTAAGGCAGCGGTTTGTAGAAATCACTAAAATCAACACGGTCGATATTTGCTTGGAAATAAAACGGCCGAGCTAATAAAAGGAAATTTAGGCTATAATTTCCTGCCAGTCGAAATATTGAATGCTGTCCAAACAAGGTCTCAAGTCAAAGCGGCTAGAGAAGAAAGGGGAATAGATAGTGGTGATGGTAAAAAAGGGGAAGATGAGGTTATAATTGTTTCTTCGGATGCAGAGGACGAAATTTTAATACCTGCACTCCAGGAATTTGTTCCGGAATTAGCGCTAAGGGTTATGCGAGAAAATTTAATCAATGCTCAAAAAAATAGCGAGGAGATTAAATCCTTATACGAACAGGCAGCCAGTCAAGTGCAGGTTACCAATCAGGTTTATTCGCTAGAGAAGAAATTATTGGTCAAAAATCGCGAAGATAAGTTAGGTAACGTAGTGAAGTTAATAGTAGTGCGGGAAGGGTCGCGCTAACCCATTAAATCCTTGTGTCATGAGGGAACATCTGCACACCTGGGAATTACGAAATCCAAAGACAAATTAAACCGATATTTTTACTGGCCAAATTGCTAGAGATATGGAACAGTTTGTAAAAACTTGCGATCAGTGTCAGAGGGCTGGGAAGCTCAATGATAAAAAGAAAGCTCCACTAAAATTGGTCCCTGTTATTCAGGAGGTTTTTACTAAGATAAATATTGATGCATGTGGGTCTCTCCCAATCACATCTAAAGGGAATCGATATCTTATCTTGGCCATTTGCATGTCATCAAAATTCCCTGAAGCTATTCCGGTGTCTGATATTAGTTCCGTTAGTGTCACAGATGCGCTGTTAAACATCTTTAGTCGGATGGGGTTTCCCCGTGAAATACAATGTGACCAGGGTACTTCTTTTACTAGTGCTCTGACTACCGAGTTTTTTGAAAGATTCGGAATACTTGTCAGGCATAGTTCTGTGTATCATCCACAGAGTAACCCTGTTGAGCAATTTCATCGAGCGTTGAAAGCGACTCTTATGTTTAGATGCAGTTTTCGAATGGGACAAACATCTTCCGTCAATTCTTTTAGAGTTACGGACTGTATCTCACGAAGTACAGGGTATACACCGTCAGAGTTGGTGTATGGGAAAAATTTGCGAACCCCAGAGACGTTAGTAATGGAACATTGGATGGAACCGGAAGAAGGTGATCTCGTCACTGAATATATGTTTAAGTTAATAAATAGATTAAAAAGATGCCAAGAAATAGCTATAAATAAAATGGAGGAAATGCAAGTTAAGCGGAAAACTTGGTATGATAAAAACGCAGTAAAACGTGAATTTAAGGATGGGGATTTAGTCCTAGTGTTAGCTACATCCAGAGCAAATAAATTAGCAGTGCAGTGGATAGGTCCTGGAACAATTTTAAATAAAATTTCGGAAATGAACTATTTAGTCGAAATCCCTGGCAGACGCGAAACATCTCAAATCTATCATATAAATATGCTAAAACCATATTACAAAAGGCCAGAACATGTTAACGTAATTATTAATGATGAAACGCTAAACTCTCTCGCAGACCAGGAATTAGAAATCCCGTACTTAGAAAACAATTCTCTCGTTTATGATTTCGAGGACGTAATCCAGGCTAGCGAGTTGAACAAACACCTTCACGACAAACAAATGGATTGACTGCACGGATTATTAAATAAATACTCTAAATGTTTTTCAAACAATCCCGGTTTAACTAATCTGGTTGAACACGAAATCCAGTTAGTTAGCGATCAACCAGTTAGGACGAAGCCCTATCGAATGTCGCACCGACAAAATGAAATCTTAAAAAACGAAAAACGAAACTAACCGAATGCTAAAATTAGGAATCATTGAGGTAGGAGAATCGAAATACATGTCCCCTATGATTTTAGTTGAGGTAGCTGGGAAAGAACCTCGTCCATGTATAGATTACAGGAAATTAAACGGGATCATTAGAATGGAATATTTTCCTCTTCCGAATATCGAAGAACGCATAGAAAAAGTATCGGCGGCTAAATTTATTACCGTCTTAGACCTATCTAAGGGATATTGGCAAATACCTTTGAGTAAAACTGCACAGCGATACGCAGCCTTCTGTACTAGCTTTAGTACATATAGACCCCTAAGGATGAGTTTCGGATTAAAGAATGCTCCATATTTCTTAAGTAAACTCATTGCTGAATTACTTAACGGACTAGAGGATTTCGTTGTCCCGTATCTAGATGACATCGCAATTTTCTCAGATACTTGGGAGTCGCACATTAAACATATGGAAACGGTTCTGCAGAGAATAAAGAGAGCTAAGTTAACTATAAAACCTTCAAAGTGTAAGTTTGCGCAACAAAATGTCAAATTTTTGGGTCACATCGTGGGTCAGGGTTTTCGCACCCCTTCCGAGATCAAAGTTCAGGCTGTTCTAGAGTTCCCTACCCCTCGCACGAAACCCCAAATACGTGCCTTAGGTCTAGCAGGTTATTATGAAAAATATATCAATCTGTTCTCGGTAATCGCTGCTCCGTTGACGAACGCATTGAGTGAGTGAGTTAATATTAACGTCGCACTGTTCAGCTACACGAGGGCTTTTGGGACGGACGCGTTGAAGGGAAGAGCAAAGAAGGGAGAAATTACGTGGACGACCGAGTGTGAAAACGCATTTCGAGAACTAAAAAGGAACCTAATTGGTAAGCCCGTCTTGTACACGCCAAATTTTGAACGAGAATTCATTGTTCAAACGGACGCTTCAAACACAGGTATGGGAGCAGTTTTAACCCAATTAACTGAACAAGGTGAGGAGCATCCAATCCTTTACCTGAGTAAGAAATTTTCAGAGGTAGAGAAGCGTTATTGTATGACGGAGAAGGAATGTGCTAGCATTGTTTTCGCAATTATAAGGTTACATTATTACTTAGATGGAAATTCATTTTTAGTTATGACCGATCACAACCCGTGTGTGTGGTTGAATAGAAACGTTAGTTCTAACCCTAGATTGATGCGATGGGCTTTGCAACCATACAATTTTAGGATTGTACATCGGTCGGGTAAAAGTCACAAAAATGCAGATAGTCTCAGCAGATCGGTGGTAGATAATTAGGAATTGTTAACAATGTTCTCTTGCTCATGAATAATAATTGTTGCTTATAATGTTTTTTTATAGTTAAAGGTTAATACGAGGGATATTCGGAAACTAAGGTCCGTTTACTTATAAAACATAAAGCATTACAGATTTTTTCAAAACACTTTATATTTTAAATTCCTTACATGTGTCTCTATTGTTCTACATACTTTCCATATTTGTTTAAACATTTGTCATAACGTTCTACGAGCTTCTGTATGCCTAAGTCGTAGACGTCTGCCACCTGTGAGGATAACCAGTCTTGAACTTCTTCTTTCACCTCGCCAGCTGTGTCGAAGCGCTTGCTGCCGAGAAACTTTTTTAGGTAGCGGAATAAGTGAAAATCACTCGGAGCCCAGTCTGGACTGTACGGTGGGTGGTCAATCTGTTCCCATCCAAAAGATCTGATCAGATTTTGTGTGTTAATGGCAGAATGGGTTCTGGCATTGCCATGCAGCAACAGAACTCCAGACGTCAGAAGATCACGTCGCTTATTCTGTATCGCACGTCTAAGTTTAGTTGGGGTAGCGCAGTAAGCGGCTGCATTTATTGTTGTCCCTTGTTGCATAAACTCAACTAACAAGACCCCCCATGTCTATCTCAAAACACGGTTGCCATAACCTTGCGTGTTGAGATTGTCCGCTTGGCCTTGACTCTGACTGGTGAATTTGTGTGACGTCACTCCATTGACTGATGTATAGACTCTGGGTTATGTGAAAAACCCACGTCTCGTCTCCTGTGACAATCCTCTCTAAAAATTGATCACCTTCTTTATGATATCGATCCAAAAAATCAAGAGCACAAGCCATTCTTTTCAGTTTGTGTTCCTCAGTAAGCAGCCTGGGAACACAACGTGCACACAATTTGCGAAATTTCAGCTTTTTCGGAAACAACTTTGTGCAAAGTTGTTTCCGAAATTCCAATGCTAAAGTTGAAATTGTGAATCGCTGGTCTTCACGAATCTTTTCATCCACGGCATTGACCAAATAATCTGTGATCACTAATGATCGACCGGAACGCGGTTCATCATGAACATTTTCCCGTCCGTCCTTGAAAGCTCTTACCCACTTATGCACTTTGCTGCTACTCATCGCATTTGGGCCATACACATCGCTTATCTGTCTATGAATTTCCGCTGCTGAAACGTTCTTTGCTGTAAAAAACCGAATCACTGACCGTATTTAACAGTCAGCGGGCTGATCAATTGTTTTAAACATTTTGAAGTAGCACTGTACTTACCACACTGCAACAATACCAATGCAAATGGCGTCGTTTGACGAGCAAGGTATGCCGGGAGTTGGTACGCATGCACATTTCAATGTTTGCGCGACATTTGATTAGCTACGACGATTTGGACCTTAGTTTCCGAATATCCCTTGTAATTGTATTAATTTTATTTATTTACTAGTACTGTATATCATATCGAATGGAGATGCGTGTCAAAAGATAAAGCCATGAAAAGCAAATGTATTAATATGCTTAATTTTGTGTATAGGGTTTTAAAATATACATGAGTATTTAGTTTAAGCAAGAGGCATAGTGTGAAGAATATTTTGTGTGTAAGGTTGTACACTTCGCATATCATATCAACCTGTCGTTAGTATAATTTTTATTAAGTATTGTGGCGAAAAATATTTTATGTGTGTAAGGTCTTACACTAGCATTTGATATAACATGTTGTTAGTATAATTGATAATAGTCATTGTGATAGGAGTGTTTGTATTTTTATTTAATGTTATAGTATGTTTTCTTACATTGCTATTGATCATTTTCGTAATATGGATTTGTGTAAGTTCCCTAGCAAGAACACTCACTCACTAGAAATAAGTAATTCCAAATTTAGTTCAGCGTTTTCTTTAGTAGTTAAAATTGCAGCTCAGAAATATAGTAGTGCTTGATGAAGGGATGTGTCGGTAATCTGTCAGTTGTCTCATCATCATTCCATTAAACTTTTCTCAACGGAAAAGTTCTATAAGAGAGGGCGAGAGCTGCAACGTCACTTCTCCGAACATCGAGAGTGGTCGGCATCTTTGTTGGACCCGACACCCACACGTGCATCTTGCAGCTGCAGCGCAACCCCTTTTTGACCACCGAGGAATCTAACCCCGTCGACCGGAAGATGAGAGGAGAGATGCTTTGAACTTGCACAGGAGCGGTGGCCAACGAATCCTCCTCTCACAAAATATTGGACTCTAACAATCTATAATTAAATTTAATAACTTTAATGTATCATTTAGTAAATAATATTCAATAGTTGTGACGTAAATAAATTCCATATTTTAATTAACCAAGAATATGCTACCGTTATTCTTTCAAACGTTACATCGCCAAGCAAGCTTGTGTGGTACTCCCTTTATCAACCCACTGCAGTAGGGATGAAAGGCAGAGTCGACCTTGCCCAGCCCGGGAATAGAACCCAGACCTGTGGTGTGGAAGCGCGATATTCTACCACTTGACCACTGGGCCTTATATATATATATATATAATATATCCAACAAAATTTGTTGAATGTTATCTCATTATATTTGAGACTAATGAGTGATGAATCTTAAAAACGATTCAAATCTTACATCCAGCAATAAAATAAAAATATCTGATATATTAAAAAAACATTAGTGACAGCTAAAAATCAGCTTAAAGAAAAGAGAGAGAACTATGGAATAAAAAACTCTGGTATTTAACTTGACAATATAAATACATAATTACTAGCAAGAACATTATTAAGTTAATTAAAAGTTTTTGCTGGAAAACCTAAAAAAAATATACCACAAATTAAAATAATCTCCAACAATTACTTATTCAATTGAGCTTGAATACATTTTCATCTTAATGCATTAATTTTCTTGAATTTCAATAAAAAAAATATACCTGATAATCTCATTTCAGTGGCTCCACCAACTGATTTAGGCCGAGGTTTTGGAGCAATGGGAGGAGGCTTTATTTTGAGTCCAGGTGTGAGTCGTCCTCCTGGATCCAGTTGAGGTGAACCTAAAATAGATGTATTTCATATTTTTTTTTCTTAATCACCCATATAAAGTTACCCAACAATATACATTCCAATGACCAAAAAATTACTAACACCTTTAAAGAAAATCTTGAATTGTCAGTTTAGCATGTACTCTGATGTAAAACATCAGATTTCCAAACAAAAAGCTTTTTATTGTTTGGAAGCATGGAAAAAACACAAAAATTTGAAACTTTGTGAATATGACATGTATGTGGGCACTAGAATGGAGGATTCCAGTATCTTTGAAGCTGCTAACCTTTGTAACCTTTTTTGTACACTAATATCTCAAATTTCAAATAGCAGCTAAGCCAAAAAAAAAAAACTTTAATCAGAACAATGGCAAATCTCTAGTGAATGGTAGAGATTCAAGGTGAATGATATACATTGCATGCAGAAACTGAAGGGCTACAATGCAGGAAATTGCACTGTAATACAACTTCAGGATCATTGCAAAGCACGTTTGTACTCTCTACAAGATGGATCCTTAAGCAAATTGTTTCCAACAAACCATTAGAGCTCCTATAAATATGCTGTAAAAAAGGAGTAAATGGCTTTATGGGCTGCAGAACATCAAAATTGGATACATAATGCTGTGCAGATTGTTAGATTAATTTTCTTGTGTTTGTATTTATTGTAATTGAATTTTCTTTGTAATCTTATTTCACACACAGATAACATATAAGGGAAGGAGTCCTAGGTCTCTTCACTTTACCAACACACACACACACACACGCGCAAAGCAAATTTCATGAAATCCGGACATTAAGAACATGTAAAATCATATCAAGGGACCACTAGCAGGTATGTGGGGAAAAATATTTTATGGTTTTTAAACATTTAGAAACAATGATTTAGATTAAATACACCTTCATCCAAGTGCCTGTAAAAATAAAAATAGTAGCAAAAAGCTTGACAGGAAGTTGAACTAGTATCATGAATACAATTAATTTTAATTTTCTCATTTAAAATTCTACAGTGCCCATATAAGTTTTTATGACTTTGGGCACTGAGTGGTAGCCTGATACGCTACAACTCAGCCACAGGACTTCTAATATATAATTAGTTTGTTATAAATTAATGTTATATTTGTATGTAATACTGGATACAGGTGTAAGGAAAAGATTTATCAGCTTTTTCCAGTAAAAAAATTATGGAAAGGAGATAAGTTTAAACACTCTGCTTCAAAAACTACAAATATATACAGAGTTTGCACCTCATTATACTAAAGTTTGGTCATGCAATCCAGATGACATGTGAAATTGTACCACATTATCGAAAACTTTACATCAAGTCGTGAGGATTTTGAGGGCAAATTTAATTTAGCATGAAGTTTTAGCCTATCACTCTGCTTAATAATTTTTGATAGGATTCGAATCCTTGACAAACTTGAATGGAGAAGTCATAATCATTACAGTATCATAACTTCATCACAATTCCCTAAAGCTTTCAAGTTTCAATTGATTTATAGGACATACTTATCACCATTGCCAAAATAATATCCCAATAGCATTTGTTAAAAATTTAACCAGAAGTATCAATGAATCATACCTGGAGATGTAATGGTTGAAGAGCTAGATTGTTGTGAGTCTTCACCAGCATTTGTTTGGGAAGAATCTGTAGGAGATATAAGAGTTTGACTTAATCCAGTAGGCTTTAATTTCACATTTGCCAGGATCGATACCCCTTCAGAAGGAGCTTTCTCCTCAGCTGCCTATTGAATAAGAGATTGGATTATATTATATCATAGTTATAAATATACATGCTAAGTATTGCTAACAGTATAATACAAGGAAATTTATTAGATTGATCTACATTGATAACTAAATACTGGAAATAAATCATTTAATAATGTAGAAGCAATTATTGAAAAATTATGTAGTATTGAAAACAATCCACCAGAATTTTATAATACATACGATTGGGCACTTTTTTTTACAAAATTTGAAGGGCTTTAAACACAATAACAATTAAAAAGATTATCCTGCATTTCCTTTCCAAAAAAGTTTTCAGCTATTATTAAATTTGAACAAGCTCAATTAAAATTGAAGGAATTTATCTAATTTTTAAGCATTTAAAAAGCAATTAAGGAGTCTTAATGCATGCAGAAAACAATAAATGAAGAAATGTGATATGTTCTTGTTAAAATTTTAGTATAAACTTGCATATTTTACATATCTTGTACAGACCAACATTTTCCCCACTTTCAGGAAATATTTCCATTATTTTGTCTGATTACTCTTTTAATACATTTTATTCTCTAATTCTTAAACTAACAGGCATAAAAAACAATCCAAATCATTAGATTAATACCTAACATTCAAAATTTGTCTACATCAACAATTTGCTGCATACTTCCATGAGCTTGTTAAAAAACGCCTAATGGCTAAAAATTCAAAAAATTATTATTTTTTTCATTGTCTATTACTTCTGAAATAATCCATGTTTTATTTTTTACTGATTCATAAATTTCAGTCATTATGATTAATCTATTAACATGATGCTTAAATAAAAGCCATAAAATCAAGCACTTGTGTAGCACACACTCATAATAGGCTACTGTTGTATGAATCATTAAAAATATATAATGTTACTCAATATTGAAATAAGGGATGCGAATAATCAAGTACCAAAATCTGACCGAACAAGCAATTTGGGCACTTTTTACAAGTTACTTATTAAAAGAATAAATTTTTTAAAAAATTTCAAAAGGAATACAAATTTAGAAATAACGATTACAAAGAAATCTTTTGATGTTATACGCAAGGTGCAGTAGCATAAATTATTGATTTGAAGGGTCAATAAAAACAAAGATGTTATGGATATCATTGTAATTATTTATTTACAATACACTACTATATGGGAGATTTATTTTTACACTGTTTTAAAACTTTTATCCAAAAAGTGGTGCTTCCCATTGGTAATACACAGATTTACACAAATTCAGAAGAGATAATTAACTCTTTCCAGCATAGCGAGGGATATGTTGGCTATTGCTTAATGAATATTCTCCTTCAGTTTAGCAAAGGCCCAAGGATGATCAGAGTGAATGAGAGATTTCTTATGCTCTTGTCAAAATAACCACAAAAGCCTAAATAAGGTGAGTATGCTGGCTACCGAAGATTACTCCTCAGAGAGATTAGGTATCCAAGGAAGTTTTGGAATGCATGCATTATAGTTTGCATCATGTGTGCCATGGCTGTATCTTGCTGAAACTACATTTCTCCAATATCCATTTTGTCAATCATTGGGAATAAAAAAAACAAAAACACCCAACTTTGATAGTTATATAGTGATTCACTAAAACATAATGCCATTCTCTTCAAAATAGCAAGGGCTAATAATTCTTACTCTTGATAGAGCACATCAAACAGTAACATATTCATACATCACACACATGTGTTAGCTCACATAACAATCAACCATCACAATCAAGAATGCGAGCTTGCGTGGTAATCTTGAAGTGTGTATGGAGGCAACAGACTGACCATTAGACAGTAAGCTTCTACGCAAAAGTAGATTGTTCCTTTGCCTATCACATTCTCAATATTGATGAGGAAGGGAGAGAAACTTCCTGAGCCACCAGTTTGAAAGAGACCATTTGCACCTGTTAATGGTGCCTAATTCAAATAAGCAAATTATCCTGCAACACCCTGTATATCCAGGATTTTTTTTTTTAAAAAAAATTTTAAACTTTAATTTTAGAATTCTTAAGAAAAATTTAAGGCGAAAAACTTTTCAATTGGTGTAGTTGTTTTCCAGCATAAATTAATAAAAGTTTGTTTCATTTATAGCTATGATAGCTTTTTATTCAAGAAGTTTTCATCATTGTTCCACAATCCACCAAAAATGTATGTTTCCTTTCTTTTTTAGTAACTTATATTTATTAAACTAGTTTAAATAATACAATATCTCTTTTAATAAAATATTCAAAAAGTAAACCTGAGGAGGATGGTGAGTAGGAACTCTTTTCTCTTGTCGAGACTTCATCTCAGCCAATAAGAATGGATTGGAACAATGGAGGGATCCAGGTCCAAACCGTTCTGCACCCTTAGGCTTTAAAGCTGTTTCACTAGTATCACAATCTTCTTTCACTGCAAACAAACATTTCTAGGTCAGAATAAGATATAAATTATTTATTATATTGACAAATAATATGTGTGTGAGCGAAGGAAAACTTAACACCCAAAACTATAAAATATAAGAATATAAAAAAAAACAATGAACAATTCTATATTAATTATTTTAATTCATTTCATTCAGTTATAAAAATGAAAAAGGTGCGATGATTTGGATGTTGTGTTCAAACATTTTTACTACAAACAACTTAAATTCCCAAGATATCATTGAAAGCATTAATTTTCATTGTATTAAGATGCCTTTCACTGTAGACATGCTTAGTAAAAAAAAAAAAAAAAAAAAAAAACTTAAAAGTTAAATACAAAAATCTACTACATTACAATAAATAAATATATTGAAAAGTAATTTAAAATTGCAACATTCAACTGTATCTAGCATGTTAAAGCAATTTGAATATATTACTTTATTACATCACAAATATAAATTACTTTTAGAGTGTACATTTAACTATTAAATAACAGAAGTAAAAATATATTTCAAGTAGAAAAATTAAGAATTTTTATGAATTAAATAAGAAAATATTTATAGAAAAAAAAAACTACTTAACAATTATAACAACAAACCTTTATCACGTTTGTTTCGACCTCCAAGCTGAGGAGAAGAGGAATGGAGACTAATATCACAAATCCCAATAGTACTTTTAGTGGATTCCTTTCCAGAACTATGAGTTGGGGAAGGTTCAGCTGCCACACCTTTATCTGTTAAGTCGTAGGAACGAGATTTATGGATGTGGCTCACATCAGGAGATATACGACTGAACAAATTACTAATACCTTTCATAAACCTAAAATGAAATACATATGCCAATATCCATCACAAATATTATTTACATCAGTAAAGCACACATTTTTGCTATTTGTAATCTTCGATAACTTAAAATTATTTCCATAAAGAAAAATAATTTTTTATTATGTTTTACACTGAATAAAAGTACAGCCATTTTTTTTACATGCTGCTAATATGAATATAGAAAATCATGATCGTAACTAGAAAATTTAAATAACCTACATAACCTGATAAAAGAACATATAAAGAAATGTAATGACCAAGTTTTCATCAACTTACAAGATGAAATTTGGGACAAATGACAACTATATAATGATATTTTTGATTGCAGAATAATTAGCTTTATACATTATTTTTGCTGCTATATTTGTATTCTAAGCTTTATCTCATTTTAATTATGAACATAACAGATAAATGTAGCATTCTTTATGGAAATAAGAAAACGTTTTTAATCACAAACCCATGGTGAGATATGTTTTATTTAAATATCATTAAAGAAATAATGATGTGGGTAAGAGTAATACATAAAAAATATGTATTATTAGAATTTTTTTAAATAGCCATAATCTTATGTGGTTCAAATGACTATTTTAAAATTGCAAATGATTTCTAAATACATGAATTTACACAATACTTGTAGTAACTTTAAATAATAATTTAGTTTAGCATAATTAATGACACATTATAATAAAAATTTATTTTTAATGAACACCATTTTTTAAAAAGGTGTCCATTACATGTATAAGTTAATAAATATTTTTATTTAAAAAAAATTTAAAAATTCTTTAAAATAATAAATAGTAATGACTTCAGTTTTGGCAAATTTATGTAATACCGGGGATATTATATTGAAAAATATTTAAAAAACATCTATTATTATGCTTACTGATAATTATTATATAGTTAATAGAATTATAAATTTCTATATAAGAATGGAATGCACTTTGTTTTTAGAAAAATTAAAACTGATTTAAATAAAGAATGTCATAATAGAGTTATTACTTTCAATTTGTTAAGGAATTTTTAATTCTTTTGGAAGAGAGCATTTTTAATACAAAGGAAATGTAAAATAAACCCAAAATTATATTTTGGAATAACTTTGTACACTTAAATGTAAAACAGCTCGTCATTATTAATTTCAAAATATTTACCTACAATTGCATCTAGATGTTAAACTTAAAAGTAATGAAATAAGGACCCGGAGAATATTTATTATTAATTTTCAACATACATGAAAACCAAAATATATATTCTGTTCTATTAAATATATTTTTATTTCAATAAAACATTAAAATATGCTATTATAACTATTTACTCAGAAAAATAGTTTTTTTTTCTAATTCCAGGTTCTGAATATTGCAGACTTTTCTAGAATGATTTCCTTTCTTAAAGAAACCAGTACTGAATGTTATTCTATGCATACATTTAATTTTTTGCAAACTTTGTATTACAAACAAAGAAATATCTTTCAAACTCTATTAGATGTTTAGTAAAAATTGAGAATCTTTTGGTAAAATTAGTATGCAGAGTAAAGAAATTTAAAATAAACTTTTGCTTAAAATTAATTTTTTTCCTTCCGCCTCACATCCTACTTGCAACTCTGTATACAACAATAAAACATTCAAAATTGCCATTATATGCAAATTTCAAAGAAAAATGCACAAACCAATGTATTTACAAGGTTAAAATTACTCTTACTTTCTCCTACAAAGAAAGAATTTTGGAAAATAATTTACCCTTAAAAGGTGACATAGCATTTTTCTCTTACTTTCCAGGTTACTACAAATGTTATATTAATTCAACTGGAAGAATATACTTACTTTCAACACCTAATAATGTATTTAACACAATTATATATAAAAATCTGTAGTAAAATAATTACTAAAAATATGCTATAAATACACTGAAACTTGATATTCTTGAGTTTGAATCTTGATGCATAACTATTTTATAACTAAAACATATTTATAATATTTTAAAACACACTGCCAATTCAAAAAATTTTCATAATTATTTTGTTTTTACAGCTTTCATGTGTGGGTGAAACATTTTAAAAAAAATCCCCTAATTTTATTAATCCCTAAATATCTTGGAAAAAGATGAAAAGAAAATCTGATATTAAAATCGATTATTTTGTGCAAATTAATAAAATAACTTCATTATAAATATGCATCAATCTATGCTTCAAACAGAAACTGTTAAACATGACTTTCTATAAAATTAGTTACTTTTTTTCTTATTTTCAAATAAATATATTTAATATTTTAGAATTAATTACTTTTATTCTGAAAATCATTTTAAAGAAATAACAAATTTCTGCATTTAAAGAAATTTAGTTTGAATTTAATCAACAAGAGAGAGAGATATTAGTAAAATTATCAAGAATATTACTTTTTTGATAGTATTAATTTTTTTAAATCTAAAATAAAAAGTATATATTCCTTTACCCAGATTAATTTATGTTCTAAGCAAACCATTACTTATCTATGTGAGGAATAATACACTGATATATTATATATAGACCTTGATACCAGAAATCATGAGAGTTGTTATACTTAAGGAGTTATTATTGAAAAATCCTTATACATTAATCTCTTAAATTGTAATTATCAACATTCAGGATCTGTTCTGTTTCTGATAAGGTAGTTAAAGAATTTTAATGTTATAACCATCACTTTACATTAGGTGCAATTTACTTTCAGCAGATTCTCATAAATAACTTATAACTGTAATCATTGTTAAATTGTATTGTACTTTATACACTTAACTAATATTTTTTTCATTAACAGAATATAAATTAATACTTTTCCCCTTTTTTAAGAAATTAAAGTAACTGAAAAGGTGAGTTAGTGAATATTAATGTCACACTATTCATCTAATCAAGGGCTTTTAGCAATGGACCTTGTAATTTTGAACCAGGGTTGACAAGAATGATACCTGAACTGGCACCCCCTTTTCCTAACTTCCACACCATACCAACAGGAGGATGTTTGCACCTCCACATACTTAACATGAACTGGCCCCCTCTGCACACTGCAGGTCTTCAGCAGTACAAGGTTCAAACTCCCAACACTCCAGTCACGAGTCCATTACCTTGACAACTAGGCTACCAAGGCCATAATTGACAGGGAGGAAGGAGTCCAAGTTTAAAGATACATTAATTATTCAGGACTAATTACTGAAAAATTATTAGAGATTTTTCGTAGTTCATACGAAAATCATCAGTTAAAAATATTATTTATCAGATATACAATCAAATTATTGCTCTACTGATTAAAATTTATGAGTTGATACAACATTAGAATAACGGCGCAAATACACATAGTTGTTATCAAATCAATATCTGCTAATTGCACTTTTTGAAGATTTCTACATCTTGACTAGTTTCTTAACCAAATTTTTGTATAAAAAAAGACTGCTATGTGACTCTAACATTATAAGTGAACTGTGGTAGCTAAAAAAAATATACAATGTGCATCAGCTAGAATAATGTCAAATAAAAATATCTCAAATGTCAAAGTTATACTTTTTGCACATAGCAGATATTGGTTTGACAGCGATGACATGACTATATGACTTAAATTGGCACTAAGGCAGAATTGTACTAATTATCAAATCATTTTCATAATTAAATAGAGATCCAAGGAATAAAATTAACAATATAGTAAGTGATGTACTATTTCTCTCCTTCAGACATTTAAAGCCCAGATATTTTTACTCATACTGTGAACACCGCTCCCCTCAAATTTAGTAAATAAAACAAATATATTTTAAAATCTATCAACTGAAGAACTCATGACAAAATAAAAATGAATGTTTGCAATAAACAAAACTTCCATACTATGCCATAAACATAAATTTTTCTTAAAAAAATAATAAAAATAAATTAAAAAAAAGAAAAGGACACATAACATAATTACTAAAATACACATTTCATTAGGAGATGAAAGGTATATCCTTTAAGTTATTTGCAAGGTTAAAAGTTTGGTTAATATTAATGAGAAGCAGTTTTTTAACAGCATAATCTTTATATTACAATCAAAAGAAAATCACAACAAACATTCCATGAAAAATGAGAGTGCAAGCAAATTACTACATCAACTTAAATTGTACACAGATCAATTTTGGTGGACATAATTCATTCATTGTTAAAAAGTAAAGTTATAAAAATTGAACATAAGTAATAATGCAAAATATAACTTAATAAAATTAAGAAAACACTAAGCAATATTGCATGCATTAAAAGTTATTTCGGGGCAATGCTACAAACAAATTTTTCAAATACAGAAAGCAAGCTCATAAAAAACTTTTAACACTTTCAAAAATAAAATCATTCTTCAAGAACATAACACACCATGCAATCAAATGCAAGATAACTAATCAAAATAAACAATTCCATATTTTCAGCTAATTGAAAAAGCAATGTTAGAAATCTTTGTTCAAAACAGAATAGGCTTAAAGGGAAAAATTATTATAGAAGCTCTTGGAAATAGCATTGAAATGAATAATTAGCAACTCATATTAATGTGTGTAAAGAGGGCCAATCAAGTTTCACAGAATGTATCATTTTTGAAAGATCGTATTAATTTAAAAATATGTCCAACTTTCTTCTTTTTTTTGAAGTTTATAAGTACAAGATTGATGCTCTCCGATTTTTTAATAGAAATTATTTATTACTATCACAAATTTTACATTTAATAACCTTAAATAATTCTGAAGGTAAAATAATTTTTTTTTTAAAAAAAAAGGACTAAAATTTAGTAGTTAACAATAATTATCTACTTTTAAAGTTAACTAAAACTACTGGTATCTGAAAATGCATATTTACAAAAATCACAGTGACTAATGTAAAAGTTGAAAGGCCCTTTAAAAGTCTAGCAGTGGGAGAATAAACCAAAGATAAGAAGAGAAACAGACAGTTTATTTTTTAAAAACATGTTTATTACAACTGTTTATATATTTACACTAATCACACTTATGATGCATTAAAGGAGCAATTTTTTAAAAAGATTAACAATTGTAAACAAATATGACTATTTCAAAGACTAGAGAAAAACTCTCTGTATATCACTTTCTACATACAGTGTACCAATTTTTAGATAAAATTCATAAAAATTTCCAAATTAATATTTTGATTAATATAGATTAAATTTTTAACATTCTGAACAGCAGGGATTTCTTCCAAATTTTTACTCCAGAAATTTAAATTATCCACACAATTTTTTCATTGATCAATCCTTTCATTTTATGGATCCTGTCAAGAAAGAACACTAACAGTTTTTTGTTAATGACAAAAATATCCCTGATGTTTAGAGAATTTAATTAAAAAATAATATTTAAATTACACACATT
This sequence comes from Trichonephila clavipes, assembly GCA_019973935.1. Lineage (NCBI taxonomy): Eukaryota > Metazoa > Arthropoda > Arachnida > Araneae > Nephilidae > Trichonephila > Trichonephila clavipes. The sequence continues at coordinate 453,411 of BMAU01017295.1, read as the reverse complement.
CATGACAATACATTGATGACATAAAAAATACATGATTCAAAATATTTTTAACAGAAATTTTGTAAATTCAGAGACTATCAAATTTATTCATTTTTCGACATAACTTATTTAAATTACACAACAGTAAAATTAAATAGGTCATCAGCTTAATCTGCATTAGTATTTTGATCTAGTTATAAAAACTAATAGCATCAACTATTAATGATTTATAATTAAAAAATTATGAACTTCCTTCTATTTTTATATTTATATATAAATATGTAATTTCTTTTCCCTGCAGATAGAAGCTTGTATTACATATAAGAAAAATAAAAATAAAGATGCATGTACAGTTATTTTTATGAATGCATGTGCAAATAATTATAACTATTTGAAGAATCACTTATATCAACTGCGATATTTAAAACTTCCTATAGTGTTTTTCAAATTCTAAATTATTGGTGATACTGCAATTATCTCAGTTTAAGGAAAATAAACATAACAGAAAACTAAATATGCTAGTTTCTTTTAAAAATATATGATGAATGAGTTATAATTAAATATTAATATCAAACATTTTAAATGATTACAGAACTGGTTTAAGCACTAGATTGAGTGTTTTGAAATCATTCATAGATAAGAATAGTCTTTTTCAACAATTCTTTCATGAGAAAAATTACAAAATATTGTTCCTTGAAGATCTGACATTTAAATTTCCATTAGTCTTAGATTGTGTCAGTTATAAAAATCATGCAAAACTGATCAACTGATAAACCATCCACTTTGTGGACTCAATTTTTTAAAAAACCACAATGTGAATTTCGATTGTATTTCCATAATATCTAAGAAGATGTGTCATAGAAAATAACATTGACTCAACAAATTAGTTTAGTGTTGAAGAACAAGGTACATTGAATTATTTTTTGTCTAGGCACATTGGCTATGTATTTTTGGCATAAGGTTGCTGCATTTTGGCTTATGATTTTTTCAAGTGATAGTTTGATGGAAATTATTATTGCATGCCTGAATGATAAGTAGAAAGTTACTATGGTGAAAAAAAAAAAAAAAAAAAAAAACTAAATTGAATACACACTAAATAAAGTACACCAAAGATATATGGCCTGGATGAAAAAAAGTACAAATAATTTTTACTTATAAAAATGGAATAAGATTCTTAATTTCTATTTGTTAGAAATTTGTAAGTAATATTTGCTCCCATTTGGAATTTTCTTTTATACATAAATATTTAATTTTAAAGTCTTTGCTTTAATTTAAATAATTTTTTAACATTTCACATTTTATTTGACATAAATTTCTTCTTCCATAAAATAGTTAAATATGACTCAAAACATTAAATAAAGTTATTAATTTCAATGTTTGGTACAAAAATTTTAAATTGATCTACATTAAATTATGTAGATAATTAAACAAAATACAAAAGTTGTAATTATACAACAAACTACAAACCAAAGTAAAATATCTCATTTCCCTGATTTTTTTCCCTATTAATAACAGATCAAAAGCCTAGATAACAACCAATTGCTTAAAAAAGTTCTAAATTATTTTGTATAAAAAAATAATGCCGAGTAAAATGCCATTTAGAAAAATTTCTATCTTTTTACAATCAAAAAGGATCAAATTTGTAATGTATAATGTATTTTAGAATAAAAATTTATCATGAATGCCTTATTGCCCATAATTGATGAATATTTCTTGCAAAATATCCTATTAAAAATTTATGAAATGTAGTCTTAAAAATTTATATTAAATTCATGTTTTGATAGTGACTTTCATAAAATTTCAGAAAAAAATACATAAATAATGAGAAAGAGAGGAGAATAATTTTTAAAAATAAAAATTAGATTCTTCACTTCCTTCAGAAGAAATGACCTGAATATATTTTAAATTGACTTCTCTAACTTACAATCCTCTAAATATTTTTTCTTACAACTTGATAAAAATTCTTTTTTCCTATTCATGAACATATATTTAAAAAAAATGTTTCATAAAATATTAAAAGAAAAAAAAATTATTCTTCAGATTCTGTCATCACAATTATCAAAACCATGATTATCTGGTGATTTGTAAAAATCTCTTGAAGAAAAAAAAAAGATGTATAAAAAAAAAATCAATACAGTTGAAAAGTTATTTAAAATTTCTTTTCTAGAATATTACCATAAAAATTTAGTGCAATTTAGTAAATAAACTGAACATACTGAAACAAAATCAAGTAATCTAAAACTTTTCAATTTTTGTGCAATTAAAAAATATAATAAAAAAACTATTCATTTCAAAACAAAATGTAAAAAACAATACATATTTGTTTAGCAGATGTTTTGAAGAGTGAGAGAATTCTCTACAAACTATTATACAAAAAACTTTCAACTACTGAACATTGAAACATATTAAAAAGATATTTCATAAGACAATAATATATTTGTATAGAACAATTACATCACAGTTTAAAAACTATTTTTTAAACAAATATTCCACAAGTAACTTCTTAGCACACAATATATAAATCTGTGCAATATACAGGTAACCCTCGTATAAAATAAAACAGAAAGGTAATTTAAAAGTTGAGGTTATTTAGTATAATGCAGTTCTGGTTCCATTATATACATTTAACAGCTTCTAGACTATAATCAAGCAACCAAAACAGTTTCTTGTGTAAGTAATTAATAATAAGTGTACAAAATACATGCATGACCTAAGAACTCTCAATTTACTAACTTTTTAAAATATATCAAAGATATATTTCTATTTTGTTGTTTAACCTAAATTTATAACAATCTAGAAAGAAATATTTAAAAAATTTTTCTCCGAGAATAGAGCAAATACTTTGTTTCTATATTACTATAATTTTAATATTGTCTTTAGAATTAAAGATAAAATATAGGATTACATTTTATTAAACTTGAACATCCTACAACATGCCATATTTTTTTAAACCTAATTCTCATGTTATAATACAGGTTACCTGCATATTTATAAGCATAGGTGTTATATAAACAAATTAACATATATATATATATATATATATATATATATATATATATATATTACTTTGAAAATATGATACAATTCAATAAAAATCAAATAAAACTCTTACGAATGCATAAATATAAAAAAATTAAAATGCTTAAGAATATTAAAATTGTGTGCGTCAATTAACAAGTAATAACATAAAAACATATAACACTTTTTAAAAACTGCTTCTCATTTTTATTAAACTAATAAATTATTTAAAGCAATCAATGTAAAAATAAAACTTCTAGAAAAGTTTTGCATAGTTATTTTGGCAATATTAAAAATTCTACTTGTACACAACACAAATTACTTATATCTTACGTGGCACAAAAATTATTTAGACAAAACAGTAGAATAACAACAATTCAATATTTATAATATAGTCTACAAAAGTTCTTTTAACATGTTATATAATGTAATCTATATTGCACAAACATAATTAAATAAGTAGTTTATGTACAAATATTATAAAACCACATACAGATAAAAGAGAACAAGAGTAATAATTAATATCAAATACATATAGTAAAAGTTAATAATTATTATTGCACTAAAAATATAAAATATTTAAATGTATAAAAGATATATTTTGCATAAAAAAATAGTAAGGAGGAAACAAACAAACATTTAATTAATTATAAAGAAAAGGCTTAAAAAACTGGCAGTTTTTTCATTAGAAAATTCCATTAATTTTTCTTCAGAAATAAATATAAACTATAAGTATTTGCCATAAATATACTAAATAAATAATAGCATTATGCTCTGAAACAGCAAGTACCATTTCATTAAAAAAATTTTACTACAAATGATAATGAATATGTTTAAAAGTAGAAATTATACTATATTCAAATTAGGAGATTTTCAAATACAAAACAAAAAGTAATGATTATCATTATGACCAAATTTGGTGGAAAAAAGCCATTTTGAGAACAAATCTCAGTCAATCACATTTTAGAAACTGCAGGGGATGGGTAACTTTATGCATCTATCTTTCTTTCAAAACCTTTAAAATACTTTTTGGCTCAAACTGACAACTTGTACAATATATTTCCACTTACAGCCTCTATTCTTCAACTTTTAAAAAATACTCAGATATAAAGGATGACACTATAATTTTAACAACAAACAGTAGAGAACAGAACAAAAAAAAAATTCTTATTTGTTAATGATGTCATTTTTATATTAAAAAATCCATTTTATTTTATGAGAGGAAAATGTTTTTCTTAAAGGTCAAAGCACAAAAATCACTTATGCTTTGTAGATGAAATTCTTTTTATCAATCTTTTTTTTTTAAAATTCCCCATAAGTAACAAATTTAAAAAATTGTATTTATGGTCTAAAATTAAATTCTAAATGTATTCTTTACCGAATTCATGCTTTAAAATAATTAAAAAAAATCCTTAAAAAAAATAATATGCTTTTTTAAATAAGGATTTTCTTGGATAATTCTAAAAATTAACAAAACTATTATTTACAATGATGCTAGAGACAAATAAGATTTGTTCCCAAAAGTGCTCTCTTGTAATGTTTAAATATCCTTTTAATTACATAATTGATTTTGTAGAAACAAGAAAGAAAATATTGGAATTAAATTTTAGATAAAAACAAAAATAACATATCGATAAACCTTTTTGTAAATTTACAATTAAAAGAACTGCCATTCTAGGGAAGCACATACAAAGCTTATCAACTGTTTTACTCTGCTTATACAAATTTCTATAATTCAACTTGACTCTTTGGTATTGGTAGTAAGTACCACATAAGTAGAAAAAAGGTCGCCTTTAAAAAGAAATCTAAATATCTGAACACTTTTACAACTTTTTTTTTCATTGAGAAATGTCATTGGCAGTAAGTGCATGAGACGGGCAGGTTTTGAAAATCTGCCTTAAAGAAGCAGACTAAGTTTATCAGACTCACCCTCGTTCTTTCTTCTCGTTTTCAGGAGAACGATCTACTTTAACAACACAATCTGATGTTAAATCACCACTGAGCATACTTGTGGAGGTACTGCTACTTCCTGCTCTTTCACTGAAACGACAGATTAATTATAAGCAGATTAATATTAGCTACAAGTTTACAAACAACAATAAATATTTTATCTCTTATTTATATAAGCATTGCTATTAATGCCTTATCATGCTATTATACGCAACATTAGTTAATCTATCTTATAGATGCAGTCAAAAATTCAAATACATCAAACAAATTTATTTCAGGAAATATTAGTTTCCTTTCCCAAAATAAAATGTGTTTTAGAGCCACATAAAATAACTGAAGTGAAACCTCAAAGTTATCAAAAGATAAAATCTCTATAAATTCCAAACATATCTAATTTATTTTCTTTACTTTCAAACATTAAATTTTTTAAAAAATAATATGAATACTATATAATGTTTACACTACATGAAGAATAAGTTTTCTAAACATTTTTTTAGACTATATAACACATTTTACTTTTGTTATAATAGATGCTGCTTTAATAATTGTGTGATAAGACTCTTTTATCTCAAGTAAAGTGTAAGAGTCAGATAGTGATAAGTTAAGACAGAAGAAAATAGATTGTGAGGTTGTAACAGGAATGAAATGGTTTGGTGGCAGTGGTCATATAATTAAAATTAGTTTAAAAGTGTTGATCTAAGTTTCAATAAAAAAAAAAAGAGATCAACAATATGTTCAAAGGCTCACAATCAATGAATTGAACAAAAGATATGATTTAAATTTTGTAACGAAAACATCTGAAGATAAGATCATACAACTAACCGGATATCTTCCGAGTCGGGAGAAAGCGTAGGAGTGGAGAGCGAGTTTCTCTGCTGCCGAAAGAAGTTGTCCAGTCCTTCTCCAATATCCTGAGGCTCCTCTTTCAGTTCTTTGCCTTGGATTGTAGGCCGTGTAGGAGCTCTTGTCTTAGCTCTTTTGGGTCTTGCTTTACCCAAGTGCTCCAGCTTCTCTGACATTGGAGAAAGACTAGGTAAGCTCTCTGAAAAAAAAAAAAAAAAACATGGTTTATTTTTTTTTAATAAGTCAATAATAAACACTTAAAATAATTTTATATTTTAAGAGTGGTAATTCATACTGAGATAAACACTTCTTATTTCAATTACCTATATCAAAAATATTTTGACTTTACAGTTATAAAATCAGATTTAATATACTTATTCACACAAAAAGTTAAAGTACACTCAGGCAAAAGTAATTTAAAAAAGAAAATACAAGCATTGCTACAATTAATTATATTATATTATATTTACATGTTACCATTCATACCATTTCAAAGAATAAAATTTTCTTAGATTACAAAATTAGTACAAATCTTTTACTACCTTGGCATAAATTTAATTGCAGTACAATTTGTCTTTTAAATAATTATAACATAGTATTAAATAATTCTTTTTATACTAACAAATATTTCAATGTGTTAGCAATGAAACTACATGTTCTTTAAGTAGTATAGAATTCAAAAAATCTTCCTCATAAAATTTTCATGATTATCATTGTTTTATGAATAATTAGCAATTCAGCACTATTTAAATTTCAGTGTACAAGACAAGCTAATATACTCATTAAATTATCAAAGAATCTTTTGAAACATTTTTTCTTCAATTTAAAACTTTGTAATACTTAAGTTCTCAAAATACATTAAACTTCCTAATGCAACGGGGGGAAAAAATCTTTAAATTTCCGTCAATTAACTTATCTTAGAAACTAAGATTAAAGCACTACAGAGGGAACTTTTCATGTAAAATATAATCGTCGATGCAACAATGATTATAAACAACTTTTAAATAACTTAGATGCCCTCATAAAGAGTCCTGTTTGTTTTTTAAAAAATAACGGCAATATTTTGTTTAAAAGAACCTTTATTTTAGGACTGTACATACTTTTACCTATTTTTCTACATAGTCGCCAAGTTTATTAATGCACATGTCATACCTTAGAACTAAGTTTTGAAAACCCTCTTCAAAGAAGTCTACCGCCTGGTTGGACAGCTAAGAGTTCACGGCTGCTTTCACTTCTTCGTTGTCATTGAAACGCTTCCTGCCAAGACTGTGTTTGAGGTACCGGAAAAGGTGGAAATCGCTTGGAGCAAGGTCGGGGCTATATGGTGCATGGTCCAAAATTATCCAGCCAAAAGATTCGATTAACTTCCGAGTCATTCAAGAAGTGTGAGGCCTTGTGTTATTGTGGAGGAGCAAAACACCTTTTGACAGCATGCCGCATCATTTGTTTTGCAATACTCTTCGGAGCTTCCGTAGAGTTGTGCAGTAAGCACTTGAGTTGTTTGTTGTTCCTTGTGGCATAAAGTTCACCAGCAAAATACTGCGCCGGTCCCAGAGCAGTGTTATTATAATCTTGCGCTTTGACAGCGTTTGTTTGGCTTTGACCTTGACGGGAGAGGATGTGTGTCGCCATTCCATCGACTGTTGCTTTGATTCGAGGGTGATATGGGATACTCATTCTTTATCTCCAGCTACTACTTGACTCAACACATCATCCCCTCTTCCTCGCAATGAATAAAAAAGTCCAATGAAATGGAAAAGCTCTTCTTTTTGTGTTCCGCTGTGAGTAGCCTGGGTACCCACTGAGAACACTATTTCTTAAAGTTGAGGTCTTCAGTCACAATTTTGTACACCACTGACTGAGAAACGTCAGGAAATTCCAATGAAAGAGTGGTTATTGTGAATCTCCTGTTCTAACAAATTTCTGTTTCAACTGCTTGCATCAAATCATCAATGATTACAGAGGGCCGGCGTAAGCGTTTTCGTCATTAGCATTTGTTCACCCATCTTTAAACTTCCTGACCCATTATCGAACTTTGCTCTGTCACTAATTGCTTCTGTGTCATAAACTTCTGTTATCTGGCAATGAATGCCTCCAGTCGACATGTTTCTCGCAGTCAAAAAACGAATAACAGACCTTATCTCACACTTGGCAGGCGATCCAATCACTGTAAACATTTTAAAGACGCACAGCGAATCTTACATGACTGCTACAGAGCTGGAAATGGCCCGAGTGTGTTTGCAAAGGATGCTGGTCAGTGACACATGCACGAACTATATGCGCCAACAGACCTTACTTTAAAAATAGCCCTCGTTTTTCAGGAAACTTAACACAATTTTTTTATTGAATTTCTAAATTATTAAAGTTATATTAAAATTAATAATATAACAATTCAAATAAAATAACTTAAAAACTTCTGAATATATATTATTCTTGAAAACTCAGTTTGGAGAAAGTCAAATATTTCTGAGCTATACATTTTAAACAATAAAAGTGATGCATTAATAAATGACAACTTATTCATATTTATCCAACTCTTGGATATATATATATAGAATTTTCATTCATACACAACCAGTGCATCGATTCAATTTTTTTAGAAAAAGTTTTAAAGGTAAAAATTAACTAATTCCATACCTTCATCTTTAGGCAAAAGATCTGGAATGTCATCTGCAGCTATTCCTTCAACACTATCTAATAAAATGAACATAAATAAAGAATAAAACTTCTGCATAAAATAAAAAGCCATTTAAGTAGATATAAATCTATTCATAAATAAAAAAAAAGATTTAACTACATAACTATTTTAGTAAAAGACATAATAAAACACATTTCTCTCTCTTTCCATCTGTTTTAAAACATTGAAAACTTTGCACATTTAAAGCCTCAAACGTTCAACAGGTTGCTAGCACTCATAAAAGTTAATTAATGGACAGACAGACAACTTTTGGTACTTGCTTCAAAGGAAAAATTTCTAGAAAATCAAAGCAAAATCTTGCTGGAAAATATTTACTTCCAAATGGCCTTTGATGAATGAACATGGTGACTAATAAAGATCAACTATTAACTGCTATATACTGTATTTACTTGAATCTTAGCCATTCTATTTTTCCAGTATTAATGTTGCTGAAAATCGGGGGCGACTTAGAATTGAAGGCAAAACATTTGTTGGATGTGGATAATTGAGTTTCCACCTCTTTCAAAAGGATAAATGTAGCTGTCCATTCTGGTCACTTACATCAATGACTTATCTCATTCTGCAGTTTACCTTCAGCATTCGGTGTGTCCTAAACATCACTGTCTGCTCATATTTGGGGAATTTTTTAGCATCAAGACAACTTCACTATGATGCAAGTATGAAAAGCTTGAAACTAAATTAATGGATACAGCAGTTATGGTAAGCATATCAAAAATAGGTAAAAATGTTGCACATATAAATGGAGGCTTTACATAAGTGCCAAACAAATACATGCAGCTTCAATAATTTTCACCAATATGTTTAGTAAGGATCTTCAGAAAAGACATACTGAACAATAATATTTGTAAATTCAGTCATTGCACATTAACAAAGAAAAATAATAACTAAATAATTCAGACAGCTATAAGATTTTCTTTGCTTTCAGGATCATAATGGTATCATGCATTTTTATCAAGAAAAGGCAAGCTTTATCAAACTGTAGTATTTTATTCTGAAACTTATCAACATCATTATTGTGGAGTCAAGATGACCTGTTACATTCTCACATAAATAAGCATTATGTGTACACATGAAGTTAAAACACTATAATAATATGAGTACAATATCTATCAATTCATTTACAGTTACCTGACAAACTTTTTTAACAATGTTATCCACAACATTAGGATAAACAAATGAAATACATCTTCCTTAAACTATATAAAACATTGTCAACTCCTGCAAACAGCATCACTGTGCGGTTGATACTATATTTGATACGTATATGTAGAAATAATTGTAGAATTTTAAAGATCAATATTGTTCAGCCAGAACAGACTCCATTTTCTGTACACACACAGTCAAAAAAGAATTAATACCTTTGTGTTTTACTAAAACATTTTAAATATTCTTTCCAACAAAGCACAAAAATAAATGTATTTTCGGTATTTCTTAATCAGCTTTGGTATATAATGATACTACATTAAATATAGAGAAAAATAGTAGTTCGAAAAGTAGTTCGAGAATGCTGAAGTATGGAAACAAGTTTGAAACTGATTGCAACAAACATATATAAAAAGAATATATTTAGCACACAGAAAAGAGCAGATCTGTGTCACACTAGAAATCCTATTAGCCTCATATTGTACACACATAAAGATGATCTTTGTAACTTTTACAGTAGAATAGATCAAGATGGAGAATAGTATAAAAAAAACTTTTCAATTTTAAAAATCACATCACTTTCAATTTATATGTCAAAGGAAAAGTATCGTTTCTGATAAAGGTAATGATTGTTTAAAAAAAAATATATATATATATATATATATAATTTCCCATTCTATTAAGCATAGCTATCATGCTCTTATTAAATGCACACCTGTTATAAAATTTATGGAAAGCTATTCCAATAATTAGTAATGAAATAGAGAACTAAATTATTCAAAAACACGGCTGGCAATATTTGATATCTAAATTTCATTGAAACTTTCCAAAATAAAATACATCATAAAAATTTTTTACAGGAATAAATTCAAATACCTGAAAAGCATAAAAATATGCTGAATATGAGAAGCTAAAACTTACCTACAACAGACTGAGGTCTAAGCTTCCTAGCATGCACACTCTTTCGTTTGTTAGTAAGTTTGGGAGTAGCCTGAACACAAAGTAATAGTTATATTTTAAAAGAAAGGTAAAAAAAAAAAAAAAAAAAAGAGAGAGGATATTTTGCATAAAAAAAGATTTTAAATATTGATCCTTGACAACCAGGATTGATTATGTATATTTCTTTTCAAAATCTATACAATACAATCTACCTTCCCTATAATATTTACAAGATATTATGTAAAGTTTCACCATGTCTATTTCTATTTATACACATCAAAACTTACAAGTACGTTAATTAAGAAAATAGTTAAACATGCAGCTTCAAATACTACCACTTTGAATATTTAACAGACAAATTTCGGTAAATTTTAATAAAATATATAATGCAATTAAATTTTAGTTAAAGTTAACTACACATTTTTTAAAAAAACTTGGTGCATGGTTTTAATGTTTAACTGGTGGTCAAGCAGTTAAAATCATATACACAAAAACATGCAACTTAAGATTAGTAGAAGCAAGATATTTTTTGAAACAACACACACATTTATATAACAGAATGAATAAATTTCAATATAAATAATAAATTAGCATTAGTATTTCGACAATCATCTTTCATATTAAAAATATATATTGTACACATAAAAATCTCAACTTTAACAAGATTTATGAATTTACTAATAGAATAAATACTAAAGCTACATATGTCACAACAAAAAATTTTAAAATACATAACATGTTTAGTTCAAATATTTTTTGTTTGAAGCAAAGCCTTAATGTTTAATTTTTTAATTTCAAACAATATTTAAAATTAATACAAGGCATCTTAAAAAAGTACAACTAATCTAAAATAAGTAATCACAATTAATAAACAAAAAAATAAGTAAAACTATTGTTACGAATTTAGCCTTATTCTAATTGTTTCTACTCATTTGTGTTCATTTTTTACAGTTTAATTTGTCGTATCTAATGTGATTTCAACCCTGTTTACCTGTAATATCATTTCCACTGCATTGCACGGCCCCCATGCTTTAACATTGGTTTAAATGGTAAACTCGCCAAATATTGCAGCTAGCGCCAAGTTGGCGACGATTTGGCGACTTAATTTTTGGCGCCAAAGCTTGGCGACCATGGCAACCCTGCTCCTAATAACCCTGTCTGGCAACCCTATCGCGGTATTGTAACACTATTGTATTGAATGTATTACTGTATTGAGCTTTTCTCGTACGTCCGGATTTTGCTAGACCTTTCTATTTCTCGATTATTCTGGCAAGTGCAAGAGGTTTCTGACCGAAAGGTATAAAAGGGCCCGGCCGGCTAGTCAGTTAGTCAGATCTCAGCTTTCATGCAAGGATACCTCTCTGCTTGAGAGAGAGAGAGACGATTGCATAGTGCGTGTGTTATTGCTTTTATTGAGTTATTATTTTTGTGCTGAGTGTTTACTATTGCTTTTGTTAGTGTATTACATCTGTGTTATCAGTATTTTCATCGATTGTACGTGACTTTCTCGAACTGTTCTACAATTTGTGGAGGACTGTTTTGGCCAAGAATAAAATTGTTTTGGATCCCGCTCTTCGGCTTCAATCATTTCAACTCCCGAAAACGCAACAATTGGTGTCAGGAGTGGGATTGAATGCCAACAACAAGAGCGATGGAGGCCCAGTTCCAGACTCTTTCTAGAAAAATTGACTGAAATGAATGCCAATATGGGCGAAATGAAATCGGAGTTGACCGCCAGCATGAATGCCAATATGGGCGAAATGAAATCGAGTTGACCGCCAGCATGAATGCCAATATGGGCGAGTTGAATAACAAACTGACCGCGAACAAGGAAGAGTTGAAAAGTGATTTGAAGGGCATTGGCGACAAATTGACGACTATGGACAAGAAATTTGAAGAAATGGAAGGAAGAATCGAGTCGGTTGAAAATAAATTCAAGATATGGAGAGCAAACTAGAGGCGAAAATTTTCGAAAAGGTAGAAGAAGTTTCCATCTCGTTCAGGAGTGACCTAGAGAAATTGAAGCAGAAAGTCATGACTGGTCAAGGGGATGAATTTAAGTTTCAAGCTCCTTATTCCAAGCCTTCCATCAAGCTTTCTACATATGACGGAAAGTCCTTTTGGCAGGTGTATAAGACCCAATTCTCCATAGTGGCGGATGCAAACCAGTGGGACTCCCAGACCAAGGCCTGCCAGTTAGCTGCTTCTCTTCGAGCCGACGCTGCTGACATTTTGCAAACTTTGCCGGAAACACAGCGGCTGGATTTCGACGCCTCACAATGCTCTGGAGTTATGCTTCAGAGAGAAATGTGTGAAGGATTACAGCAGACTCCAGCTGAAGTCACGGCAGCAGAAAGTGTCCGAAACGCCCAAGAACTGGCGACGGACGTCGATAGGCTTTCTCACTTGGCGTTTTCTGACTGTCCGACTGAAGTAAGAGAAGTCCTGGCGCTGCAACACTTCATCGACGGGGTGCGTGATCCAGAAATCCAGAAAGCTCTCCGAATGGCAGATCTCAAGGACTTAAAGGGGGCCCTAGTGTTTGCTATGAAATTCGAGGCAGCCCAGCAAGCAACACGAAAGGACAGACACCCCATACGAGCCGTCAACGAATCGGACACGTCGAACTCAAGTGTGGAGCGGTTAGAGCGACAGATGAGAGAAGCTTCATGAATAGAGTTGAGTCTTTGATGTCCCAGAAAGCAGACGGAAGAAGACCCTTAAATGCTGGACCTGCGGTCGAGAAGGGCATCTGCAGAGAAGCTGCCGGGCACGCCAAGGCGCTGAAACTAATAGCGCTCCCGGAAGGAGGTGTCGGAAAAACTAATTAATGGCCATCTCGTGGGGCGGAGGTTGCCAGATTTTGGAAAACCCCACTTTCAAGTGTGTCAAATTTCTCGACAAAGAGTACCGGTGAGAATGGAATTTTTATAATGGGACATGTTAACGAGCTTCCCTGCAACATGATCATCGATTCAAAATTGAACACAGGACAGAATCTATTCGACAGGTAACCGCTAACGAGAATATTACCATTCCCCCAAGGACTGAAATCATAGTACCTGGATACATCGGTAACGATGTGAGTTTCAACTCTGGCCTAATTGGATCTGCGGAAAATAAAGCGAATGGATTGCTAATAGCTTCGACGCTAGTGGACCTTTCCAGAAAACTATCCCGGTAAGAATTTGCAACGTAACTGAAAAACCTAGAGTGTTCCAGAAAGGTGAAGTGTTGGCAACCTGCAGTCCAGTAACGTGTGTCTGCAAAAGTTCGAGCATGCTCCTATCCAACTCGCCTCAACAGTTGACTCCCGACCTTCTAGAAAATGCTGAATTGTCCCCTCCTCGAACAGAAAAGCTCCGCAGAAAGACTGTTCCAAGAATTTGAAGACGTGTTTTCTAGAAACAGTAGCGATATTGGCCATACTACAGTGACACAACACAGAATTGATACAGAAGACCATCCACCGATTAAACAGCACCCAAGACGCTTGCCGTTTGCTAAACAGGAAGAGGTCGGAACACTACTACGAGAGATGCAGGAAAATGACATCATAGAACCGTCTTCGAGTCCGTGGGCATCTCCAATCGTCTTGGTTCGTAAGAAAGATGGCTCCACAAGATTTTGCGTGGACTATCGAAAACTTAACGACGTCACAAAGAAGGACAGCTACCCTCTTCCAAGGATAGATGACACCCTGGATACCCTTTCCGGTCATAAATGGTTCTCGACTTTAGATTTAAAGAGCGGATACTGGCAAGTGGAGATCCATCCCGAAGATAGAGAAAAACAGCATTCACTTCTGGCCAAGGACTATGGCAGTTCAAAAAGTCATGCCGTTCGGGCTCTGCAATGCGCCAGCTACTTTCGAGCCCTGATGGAGACCGTGCTAAAGGGTCTGACTTTTGAAGCTTGCCTTATTTACCTGGATGACGTCATAATAGGAGGGCGCGTACGCTTGAAGAACATCTTCAAAATATCCGGAAGGTGTTATCAAAATTAAGCGACGCTAACTTGAAGCTAAACCCTTCGAAATGCAAGTTCTTCCAGAAAGAAGTCAATTATCTGGGACACATCATCTCTGCAGAAGGTGTTCGTACGACCCCGAAAAAGTGTCCGCCGTAAAGAATTGGAAACGCCCCTGAAAACCTCCGTGAGCTGCGAAGCTTCCTGGGACTATGTACTTATTACCGAAAAGTTTGTGAAAGGGTTCTCTAACATCGCAAGACCCTTGCACAAGCTAACAGAAAGTAAACAAAAGTTTCAGTGGACAAAAGAATGTGAAGATTCCTTCCTCCAGCTTAAAGAAGCTTTGACGTCTTCACCGATCTTAATATATCCACAACCGGACAAGCCATTTATCTTGGACACTGATGCCAGTAATGAGAGTGTCGGAGCAGTATTATCTCAGGAAATAGATGGCCAGGAACGAGTCGTAGCTTATTGGAGTAAGTGTTTATCGAAACCGAAAGAAATTATTGTGTCACTCGAAAAGAGCTACTGGCTATTGTGAAAGCCATCGAGCATTTCCATCACTATCTCTATGGCCAAAAATTTCTTCTATGTACCGATCATGCCTCTTTAACCTGGCTAATGAATTTTAGAAATACTGAAGGCCAGGTAGCCAGATGGATACAACGGCTCAACGAGTATTACTTTGACATCAGACATCGTAAAGGCTCCTCGCATGGAAATGCTGGGATGCCCTTTCAAGAAGACCATGCCCAGAAAATTGTCGTCATTGTTCCAGAGTAGAGACCAAATATGACTATGCTATACGCCAGATAACAACTTCAACAGCGACGCCACCCGATCCCTGGAGTGACGAGAAAGTTCAAGAAGACCAGATGGCGGATCCTGATATTAAACCCCTTATAGAGTTTATGGAGTCTTCCAGCAATAAACCAAGTTGGCAGGACATCTCGGCTTATAGTCCTACAACTAAGCAGTATTGGGCCCTCTGGAATTCTCTATATCTCAGGAATGGTGTTCTATACCGAAAATTCGAATCAGAGGATGGAAAGACATTCAGGTGGCAATTAGTACTTCCTCGATCTCGCATCCCAGAGGTACTCAAAGAATTGCATGGCAGCCCAACAGGAGGTCATTACTGCGTCATGAAAACTTTGCACCGAGTTCGAGAGCGATTCTTCTGGGGTAAAGTGAGAGCTGACGTGGAACAGTGGTGCAAGTCCTGTGATGCCTGTTCAGCTCGGAAGGGGCCAAAGATACGTAGCCGAGGGAAGCTGCATCGCTACAATGTTGGAGCACCCTTCGAACGTATCGCTTTCGATATCCTGGGACCTCTGCCAAGGACTGTGTTTGGTAATAGTACCTACTTGTTGTCATGGACTACTTCACGAAATGGCCCGAAGTGTACCCCATTCGGATCAGGAAGCCCCCACCGTAGCGGAGGCTGTAGTGCAGCACTGGATATCGAGATATGGGGTACCTCTTCAACTTCATTCCGATCAGGGAAGAAATTTCGTCTCTGCGGTATTGAAGGGGGTCTGTGAACTACTCGAATTGACAAGACCAAGACCACACCTTTGCACCCACAGTCAGATGGCATGGTGGAGAGGTTTAATCGCACCATCCTGAATAACCTCTCACTGATGGTCTCCAAGAACCAACACGAATGGGATCAGAAAGTTCCTCTCTTTCTGCTAGCGTACCGCAGCGCCGCTCACGAGACTACCGGATATTCACCATCCCAGATGCTTTTTGGCCGAGATCTTCGTCTCCCCTTGTGACCTGCTGTTTGGTCGCCCTCCGGATACACCTTCATCGCCTGAGGAGTACGTGCAGAATCTCCAGGCACGTTTTGAAGATGTACACAATTTGGCTCGAGAACGGATCAACCTGAGGACGGAGAAGATGAAGACTGCACGACACAAAAGCCACAGGACATCAATTCAAGGAAGGTGACAAGGTGTGGTTCTACAACCCGACTCGACGCAAAGGACTTTCTCCTAAGCTACAATCGCATTGGGACGGTCCTTATACAATTTTAAAGATAATAAACGACGCCGTAATCCGGATCCGTAAGTCAACGACTCGAAGCCTAGAGTCGTTCATTACGACAGGCTTGCTCCATATTATGGCCATAATTCTTAGTGTGTCAATTATCGTGTAATTTATTTTGACCATGGTCTTGTATAAATAAGTTAGTGTGTAAATAATCTTGTAAATAATTTTGTTTATTGTTTTGTAAGTGTTTATTTTCTACTATGCATTACGTGTTTATTTTGTACTATGCATTAGGTGTTTATTTTGTACTATGTATTACATGTTTATTATTGCATATTCATTTAATTGTTTTTAATCAATTGCTTTATTATTATGTTAACGCCTGATGAAGGGTTGTACTGCCCGGGACGTGCAGTTCTTGAGAGGGGGCAATGTTACGAATTTAGCCTTATTCTAATTGTTTCTACTCATTTGTGTTCATTTTTTACAGTTTAATTTGTCGTATCTAATGTGATTTCAACCCTGTTTACCTGTAATATCATTTCCACTGCATTGCACGGCCCCCATGCTTTAACATTGGTTTAAATGGTAAACTCGCCAAATATTGCAGCTAGCGCCAAGTTGGCGACTTAATTTTTGGCGCCAAATTTGGCGATATATCGCCAAATGTGGGCGATAAGCTTGGCGACCATGGCAACCCTGCTCCTAATAACCCTGTCTGGCAACCCTATCGCGGTATTGTAACACTATTGTATTGAATGTATTACTGTGTTGAGCTTTTCTCGCGTGCGTTCCCGGATTTTGCTAGACCTTTCTATTTCTCGATTATTCTGGCAAGTGCAAGAGGTTTCTGACCGAAAGGTATAAAAGGGCCCGGCCGGCTAGTCAGTTAGTCAGATCTCAGCTTTCATGCAAGTGATACCTCTCTGCTTGAGAGAGAGAGAGACGATTGCATAGTGCGTGTGTTATTGCTTTTATTGAGTTATTATTTTTTGTGCTGAGTGTTTACTATTGCTTTTGTTAGTGTATTACATCTGTGTTATCAGTATTTTCATCGATTGTACGTGACTTTTTCGAACTGTTCTACAATTTGTGGAGGACTGTTTTGGCCAAGAATAAAATTGTTTTGGATCCCGCTCTTCGGCTTCAATCATTTCGAACTCCCGAAAATGCAACACTATTTTTAAAAAATTTTTTAAGCAATTTATTAGTAATCATGATTTTAATTTCAGTTTGAACATCTTCTGCAGCCTAAATTATAGAATAAATTTATCATTAAAATGTTATAAATAGAACTCATTCTCAAATGTTCATTCTAAAAAGTATCTATCATGCCTGAATTTTGGACTAAACTGAGACTGAATATACCTTTCTTGTTTATTTTTGTGTTTACTTAAAATTAGAGAAGATTCACAAACACTTCTGTTTAAGGTTTGCTAAGATACAAGTTTACATTCTGAAAACCCAAAACTCCATTAACTATTATTATACTTGGTCTTTTTTTCATATCAAAAATGAAAAATATATGTCACAGAAATAAAATGTCTACAAATTAGTTAAAAATATTAAAGAACATCTTAAAAACCACTTTTTCATAATGTAAAAAATAAGTCACGCAGAATGTAAACATGCATAACTTCCTTTGTATATATTATATATATAATACTATTCACAGAATAATTGTGATACATGAATTATTCCATGAGCAAATACATCACAAAACTCTTCATAGTGTGAGCTTAAATAGGAACTTTTTGAAAGCATAATTTTATTCCTCCAAATACTAAATGATACCACAGGTTTGAATAAAATTACATTCAAAATTAATTAAAAAAAATAACATAACCGAATAAAAAGAAAATGAATAGCAATTTGATTCACCAAGATCATTACATAAAATCAAAGATGCTATTATCTGCAGTTAACAATGTACCTTGTTTAAAAAAGGAGAGAAAATCATGCTCTATTTTATACTCACTAAATTAAGCCAAGCCAGTTGCTGTCAGCATAGAAAAAACAATTTCCAGGTTAAACAAGATTATTAAGAATTAAAATTAGATTAATTTTTTAGTTTTTTTTATAGAGTATGATGTAAACAACTTACAAGTGGAGAGTCTGAATTCTCACTATAGCTGTCCAGTTGAGAATCCCCACTGTGACTAATTCGTAGACCACCTTCAACTCCCATGCCACCTCGCAAGACATCGGGTGTAGTGCAACGTTGTTGATTTACTTGTTCATGCTGGAAACATGAAGGAAAAAGCATTTGTGAAATTGCAAAAAACACCATTTTATTTTACAATAAACAAGATTAAATCAGTTTAATATGGTACTAGAATTGTACACAAAATTACTAGAGTTGGATTTCTTCAACTGAATAGTTAAGTTTAAAGATGTGTCCGGCACACTCAAAATTCTAACACTTTAATAGCAACAACATAAAACAATATCCAGTGGGACCGGGGTTGAATCAATATCTTACCTAAGCAGTTAATAATTTCAATAGCAATTTTGTTTCTAATCATTCTAAAAAAGTAAAAAATAGAATTTTTGTTAGGTATCACAGAGTTTTGTTTAATGAAGTTTTTGTAAAAAGCCCCACCTTGTCTTTTTAGATTAAAAAACAACCACAAGTAGTTTAAATCAGAAAACAAATTTAGTAAAACGTTTTTCTTTGAGTACATGGAATATCACTTGATATAAATAAACACTGGTCAGGAATTATATGTGAGGGCTACTAAAAATGAATCTCATACATTAAACCTCAGTCAAGTGATGATATATCTTGATGAATGATTTTTAGTTATGGAAGTTATATTACAATTTTTACTTCTTAAGTTCTTTTCAAAATGTTTCAAATTATGTATTAAAATCCCTTTTTCTCTGATACTCAAAATTCTTCTTTTGCTTTTTCAAAATAAAATCAGCAATAAGTTCTAAAAATACAAATTATGCTCTACTTTTTTTTAGGCTTAATACTATTTGTATTTCTGACATTTTCTTACTTTTTCTAAAAGCTTACAAACATTACATGAGTTATTTTGCTCAATTCAAATAATTATTCTTGTCAATATATTATGTATATCTAAAATTACAGTTACAAATCATTCAGATGTTATTTAATAAAACTTTATTTTCATAGTTATTTACAATATGTTGATAGGTGCACTTGTGGAAAGGGAGTTTTTTTATTTTATACAAGAGAGAATGAATTGGGAGCCATGGAGAGTAAAATCATCCAATTGTAATTTCCCCCAGATACTTGTGAATTAACTTAGTTAGGAAAAATGTTATTTTTCAACAGACATAAATATAGCTATTTAATATTTTATTTAGAACGTCAGTGTTCTGACCAAAATATTTTGTTATCTGAGTAAGCGAGTGTTTATTAATGCTGCACCATAAAGCAACATGAGGGCTGTTGGCAAAGAACCTGGTAATTTTGAACCATTGTCAAGTGATGAGGATGACACCTGTGCCGACACACCCTCCTCGAACTTCCACACTATGCCAATTGGAGGACACTAAGCCTAGACAGACTTAACAGTCATCAACCCCACTACGTAGCAGATCCTCAGTGGCACTAGGGCTCAAACTCTTGAACCATCAGTCTTTGTGATTTGAGAATTACATAATGAAGAAGTGTTGGTAGATAATATTTAACAAAAGAGATGTTGAAAATTCTTGTAAGTCTTTATTCTGGTTCAAAATCTGAGAACCTGATGAACATTTTCAAAATAAAACTAGTCCAATTTACCCGATAAAGACGGGATTGTTCCTACTGCAAAAAGTGAAACTAATTCATCTGATGGAAAGTCAATGAACACAAATATTTATAAGTAAATATTTTTCTGCTTATTAGTACAGTTTCCATGAGTGAAATCAGTGGCAATAGATATATTAATAGTGAGAAAAATCAAAGAGATCAAGAAATGGAAAATGATGGCTTTTTTAGGAAAATAAACAATATTTTGACAAGTGTAACAGGAACACATTTCAAGCAGAACATCTTATAAGAATAACTTAACCAACTTAGAAAAGAGAAAAATAATTGATAGTAGCTTAAGTAGTGCGTAGAGGTTATTTATAGATATGTATTAATTCCTTAAAATCAATTATCTTTTGGCAATAAAACAACAATCCATTAACTTACTAATTCTCTATGACTTCTGGACAATGATTCTATCAGTTCATCCAATATTCGATCTGACACATGAGCAGCCACAGATAAATTAACTTCACTAAAAATAAGAGTAAATAGCATATTAGAGAAGTATAAAATTTATTTAAGGTAAAATATACAAAATCAAACAAATAAGAAACAAGTACCTGACTTTGTTCAAAATACTTGTTCCAGTCTGTTCAAGAAGTGCATGACGAACAAAATCAATTGGGATGACACCTCGCTCTTGACACAACCTTTCTAATTCTCGCCGTACCTTTTAAATGAAAAATACATCTATAAATTTAAAACTATCTTTTGGAAAATAAACATCAATAATTAATAAAATATATACACTAGATTCATAAAACTATTTAATACTTTCCATTTAGAATTATTGGTAGTACACAAAAGCATTTAGCACAAGTAATAATAAAACCTGAAAAGTATATGACGTCTGTTTATCTTTTGTTCATATTTATTTTAGTTAAGAATTTTCGAAAGTACACAATGTTTTAACTTAAACTACAGTTTATTTTTAATTAAACTGCATGAAATGATAAAACAGATGAAAGTTTGGGAAACAGTTAAACAATTGAAACTAACGCATTATATAGCATCAATAAAATACTCCACAGAGAGGGAAAATTTAAAGCTATAAATATGGAAGTACTTCTGAATTATACTAATTTAGTAACCTCATTAAAATTGTATTAAAAAACTACAGGAGTATTTCCCAAAGTGTGGAACGCATACCCCTAGGGATACATGAAGAATCTGGTGGGGGTATGTGTTGCAACGGAGTTTGCTGGGGATAGGCACTGCAGCGCGCTTAGCAGTGCCTAATTCTACATTCTCCTGAGTCAAGTCAAAACAATTTCATTAATCCAAATAAATATTATTGATAATATAACTTTTATTTATACTTTAACATGAGTAATTTTATTTCTCTCTTATTATTTTGTGTATGACACTAATATATATATTTGTTAATAAAATACATCAATTTTTTTTTTGACGAGTGGTACTCAGTGTAATGAAAATTGTAAAAAGGGTACACATGTTAAAAGTTTGGGTAGCACAGAACAACACAAAATATATAGTACAGCACTTAAAATAATTTTTATTACACAAATAATTGAAGTTTTTTTTATGAATAGAACTATTCAATTTTCCACAAAGATACACTTACTTCATCTGTAATTATATTAGGGCACTGATCTTCAACACATTTCAACATGCAAGAAGCTGTACTCTGTAACAGATAAACAATTAATACATTAAGTATTAATAAAATATATCACATTTTTAGCTATTTATTATGTTTAACAATTAACAATAAAATATTCAATAGGGTTGCTGTTAAAGCTTTCATAGAATAACTTCAACAAAATTAAATGCACTCATCTTTACTAAATTAGATAATTTTAAAAAATTTTCCAAAAAACCTTGTTTTACAATAGCAATAAATTTCAAAACATAAAAATTCTATAAAATAAATATATAACTGGATTTTGTAACGAAATTTAAAAACTTACAATCAAGTGTCCTTCAACAGTGTCCCACAATTCCTTTACGAAATCTTGCAATCTTGTTTCAATCGTATTGCCAGATTCTTCTTGTAAAAGGACAACTTCATGCAACCTTGTCAAGAGCTATTGAAGAAATAAACATATAAATATTAAATAAAAAATTAGATTATAGAAATAAATAATTCAACTATAATATTTAAATTATCATTAAAATAAAAGGAGTTTCTTATAAGCATCTTTTTGGGGTCTATAACTGAAACAAAATATCTGGATACATAAGATATATAAATACTGCTTAAATAGATAAATAATTTAACATTAATATAAAATGATTTGAATTAATATGTTCTGCAACTATACAAATGCTAATGAATTTTTAAATTGAATTCCAAGCTCTCACACAATGTAAAAAATATTCTCTAACTATGGATAACAGAAGTTCCATCAATTTTTCACCAACAGAAAACAGAGCAGAAAAGTCTGATAAAATATTGAATTGGAACAGCAAGATTCATTCAAGATCCTTCCAAGAAGAATGCAAAATCTGGAGAAAGGCACATTTTATTTTCAATAAGAAAAAACCCCATGAAAATTAAACATCTTTTTTTAGGCATTAATATTTTTTAAATATATTAATTCCTGCTCATAAACTATGATTTTTAAAATCACTGGTTAACACATAAACAAATTAAGATATACACTAGGTGCTCTAATTAAGATTCAAATAGCAAATATAAGTTAGTTTATAATTTATACCACCTTTTTAGTAAGTCACCTGGTTTATCACCTTTTGAGAATTAACACTGACAAGTAATATGTTTAAATTTTTCTGAACGTTATAAACAGAGAGAATACACTACATTAATTTTAGA
Organism: Trichonephila clavipes; assembly: GCA_019973935.1. Taxonomy (NCBI): domain Eukaryota; kingdom Metazoa; phylum Arthropoda; class Arachnida; order Araneae; family Nephilidae; genus Trichonephila; species Trichonephila clavipes. The sequence goes on along the minus strand of BMAU01017295.1, from coordinate 430,302 downwards.
AGTATCAAAGTTTTTGAACAATAAATGCACATTGGGGAAATATATTATAAAAATAAATATTACTCATCCGGTCCTAAGAGTAACACTTGACCTGATTACCTTAAATTTTTTTTTTCAAAATAAAACATTAAATTTTTAAACAAATTGGCATTTTTATAAACAAGTATTAAAATAAAAATTATTAGAAAGTCCATTATACCTGTTTGGCATTATTGGCATCACTGAGATATCCTTCAGCCTTTTCAATGTCCTCACTCATTGATCCTTCTGCAGTAACTCGTTTGAAATTGTTCACAGAATCTTGTAAATGCACCATTAAGCGATCCACAGTCTAAATTATACACAAAAAATGCTTTTAAAAAACAAGAACTTAAAACAATAATACATTAGGAAAAAAAACTAGTTTAACAAATATAATTTCATTTCATTGCACAATGCCACATACTATTTTAACCTTTAAACAAATATTTGCTTTGATAATTTAAAAAAAATATTATACACAATAATCTGTGAGTCTTTCCTGCTTTATGCATTTTCTTAGAAATGTTAAACCACTTTTAAATGAGACCAAGAATTTATTATCTTTCACAATATTAAAGAATTCTTGTTTTTCTCCATGAAGTCTCCAAAGTAGGGTGCCCTATCCCAAGGAATATACCAAAGAAGGTTAACTTGAAGTTGTGATTATGTATCATGCGAGTGTGAGATTCTTCCATTGGTTGCTGTGTCTGAGAGGCATACCATAAATGCACTGGCTTTAAAGCACATATGAAAAATTAAAGGGTAAGGTCTTTCATAGGAAGATACCTCTGGATATATTTAAGAAACTGCAAATATATTGCTTACATCAGATAATAATTCAAAATGTAAATTTGTAATTTAATTCAAATATAAGGGTTGCCCAAATGAAAAGTGAACAAGTTAAATAAAGAGAACAACTTTATTGGGAATCAAAAGAAATCAACATGGACATTGTAACACAGATACCCTAGTTTCTGCAGCAGGTCTATGACTTTACTTCAGTAAGATTGTGGGTTAATTCTTGAGGAAGTCCTGCATAGCTTCCTTCACTTCACTGTCCAAATGGAAATGTAATGCCCTCTTAAGTAAAAATAACGCATGGAAATTCTCAGAGCGACAAATCTGGAATGTATGGTGGGTGTTCAGAAACTTTCCATTAGTATTTTTTTTAAAGACAATCTGGGTTTCATGCGAGACATGTAAGTAAACATTGTCAAGGAGATCTGATATTATTTGCTGGCTCTTTACAAAAACTTTTCGATCAAAGCTTTGCAGACCATAGACTGTTGCTATTCCTCAATACACATTAAGCTCACCTTAAACATAAGAGACATGCATTGGTTCAGTATTGAAGTATCCATGTATAGCATGACTTTACTTTTGATCAATTTTCTGTACCACAAACAGGTTTCACTATTGAACACAGTTTACATCTCGTACCACCCTTTATATCCCTCTTTGAAGGTACTGCCAACTCTATTTTGATGCAATCGCCCGTGTCCTTTTTTCATTTGGGCAACTCATATATATATATTGTGATGATATATCATTGTGATGTATATGATCATTTCCTTTTTAGCAGTACATGATAAAAATGTTAAGAGATTGCTGTTTTAGGTGAGCAGTGATTTCTTTAATTTAATTTTGGTAAAAAGTTTATAAAAATACTAACTGCATGGTCCGGCGTTGCACATGGACTTTCTCTTTCCCTCATGACGCCAGCAATTATGTGTGTGTGTTTGTACGCGCGCAATGTGAGTGTGATTACTAAAATTATTTCATTAAATTTCCCTTTTTTGAAATTTGTTCCACATATTTTTGATTTAAGACAGGTTTCTTTTCTCTCTCTCTCTCTAACCCGGCATAACACAGGTTTTTTTCAGTGTAAAATTATTGTTCCCTCTTCCCCTCCCAGATAAGATATAGCTTCAAATTTCAACATATGACTTATAAAAAACAATATTACGTTAGTTAAAAAATTATTAATGTGAAGCAATATAAAGAAAACGATTCTGATGCAAGAGTAAAACAAAAAACTTTAATCATTTTTTTAGTAATAGTTTCTAAGAAACTAAAATAACAAAATAAATTTCAGATTTTTATGTATCATTCAATCCTTAAATGTAGTTAGCTTAAAAATGTCTCAAATGTATTTTTATCCAAAATAATCCTTTTAAAAAACAAATATATATTAATTAAAATCCATTTTCTATAAGTAATATATAAAAGAAAAATTTACAGATAGCTATTGAAATGATTGCTTTTTTAATGCTTGAATATAATATATATATATATATAGTTATAAAAAAAAACAGTATGGGGGAAGCCTATATATATATTTACACATGTACTGAAAAAAAAAAAAAAAAAAAAAAAAAAAAAACACTATCTGATAAAAACATTTAGATAATTTATTTTAATTTCATAGTTTTTCCTTCCACTGTCATTGTTACAAATTTTGCGTAATGAACTCTTAAAATAGTGTAAATTATTTATATCTGGAAGTGTAGTACATTAATACTACTTTTTGTTGTATTTACTTAACGTTAAAATCTTGCCACCACCTCTTCCTTCGAAATCTAGTTATATTATAAAATAAAAAAAAATAATGATTACACTGATGAACGGAATAAATTAAAAGCAAGCACACATTGAGGCATGGCGTAGACAAAACAAAAGGAATAGCTTTGCTTCACACAAAAAAGATAGATGTATGCTGTCACAGGCTTTTTGCAGATGGCAGAATTTTTTTCCTACTTCCTTGACAATTATTGTTATATTTTGGAAACTTCACACAATATCTTTAGAATTTGTAGCCTTTGTGTTACTCTGATGTATAAGCTATATTATTGTATAGATTCATTAAAATCCATTCAGTTGTTTTTCCCTGAAAGACTACCAAACATCCAAATATACTTTCACATTTATAATACATATCTTGGTTAAGATGTAACATACAATTGTGTAGCCTAATAAAAAAACTTATGGTCTATTTTCCAAATAAGCCATGCAAACCTATGAATACAAAAGTAAATTTATGTGCAACAATGAATAATTACTTGTTGGGCTGAACTCAGTAGAAATCCTTGTTGCAACCTAAAGGCTCGACCATTAGCATATTTCTTTGGTGACACATTCCTATGTAAACATTCTTCAATCTATAAATAAGAAAAACTAATAATAAGAAATAACATAGAATAATAAGTTTGTACTTTCGTAGAATGTATAAATAAAATTACCCTTTTTAGAGCAGCTTCAGTTTTCTCAGGAGCAACTTTCATAGCAGCAGTTGCATCAAATATAGGGCAAGGCATATATCTAAGGGTGAAATTTCTAAAAGAGAAAAAATTCAATTAGAATTTAAAAGAGCTTATAATAAATACATACATGCATATAATCCAATTATTCAAACTTTTTTTTTATCTGAAAGTACAGTTGAATTCTCAAATATACATAAAATATTCATACACAAATGCAGATAAAAGCTGTTTTACTTAATGTGAGTAAATGAAAACTATATTGAAATCAATATAACAAAAACATACTTTTCTAAAGCATAGGCCACATCATGAAAACCTTGAGGTGGTGTAGCATTTTTATCCCACAGAATTGATCTTAGTTTGGAGTTTATTTGAAGAGCTTTGGCAAGGGTTTTGGCTCCAGCACCACCCATATAATTTCCTCTAAAAATAAATCAGATTTCAAAATATAAATAAAACAAACGAAAAATTAAAAACGTAAATTTATTTAGATATTTAATATCAAAATTTAAAAAAAAATCCATTTTATTCAGATTTAGTAAGTTTAAACTCAATCAATTAGGACACAGACATACTATTGGGTTGGAGGGAAAGTTCTGTCATATTTTAAAGAAAATATTTGAATTCATTTATAAAAATATATGTTTAATATTAATGAATTATATTTGCTCCGTTATTTGTTACAACTTGTTGCCCTTTCAGGTAACAGTGAATTCCTGTTTTGTAGAAGTTCTTGTCCTTGGAGTTAAAATATAGTCAGCAACTGCCTTAGAAACACTTTCAAAAGACTTGAATTTTTTCCCCATTAGATAATTTTGCAGAGGTCTGAACAGGTAATAATCAGATGGTGCAGTCAGGTGAATACGGTAGGTGACCAAGAACTTCCAATCCTAACGCATTCAGTTTTGGTTGTGTAGCCATTGCAGTATGCGGTCAAGCATTATCGTGGTGGAACTCTATTCCTTTTCTGGATGCTAATGCTGGCCTTTTTTCTTTGATAGCTGCATTCAATTTATCCAACTGATTGCAGTACAGATCTGCATTGATGGTTTTCCCCTGCTTCAGCAACTCGTAGTACACTGGACCTTTCCTGTCCCACCACAAACAAAGTAGTAGACTTTTGGTTGATGGATACTTGGTTTTGGAACTTTTGTTAATGATGTTCCTGGTTTGCAGTAATATTTTTTTCTCCTAATATTCTCCTAAAGAATCCACTTTTCATCTCCAGTAATTAGCTTGTCCAAAAACGTGTCTAATCAGATGTGATGAACACATTCTTACACGATCCGACAAACTCTTCTCCGTTAATTTATGTGGAGCCCAAAAACTTTGCTTTAACACAAACCCAAGAGATTTAATGTGATCTCCAACAGTTGTATGATGAATGCCAAACTCTTCTGCAATTTCTAGTTAAATGTGGATTATTTTCCACCATGGATCGCAAAACATCATTATCGATCTTGGACGGTCGTCCAGATTGATCACTTTCTTGGAGGCTCAGATCCCCGGAACGAAATTTGCTAAACTATCTCTGACAAGTACAAACATTTACAATATTTTTTCCAAATACTGCACATAAATTTCTATATGCAACCGATACATTGCTTCCTTTTTGGAATTCAAACAAAATGCAGTGTCGTAAATGCACTTTATCTACTGACATGTTTTTCACTTTAAATATCACATGTAAATGATGAACAGGAAAGAAAGGACTCCTTTCATATTATACAGCAGCTAAAAAAAATCCGAATGACTCACTAAACAGATGTTTTTTTTTATTTACAAGAAAAATCACCTACCTATTTAAAATACAACAGAACTTTCCCTCCAACCCAATAGAATCTCCTAAATTAACTATTTTTTGTGTTGATCATACATAGATTAAATATTTATAGTGCTGACTTATACCATGTTATTTTTAACTGAAGACTGATTACCTTTCCTATAATGGTCAGTTTTTCAAGAATTAGATTAATCATATTTTATATGACAAAAAATATTTATTATACCTTGACTAATGGTGACAACTGGACATCTACAAAGAAGGTATGAATTTTCTCCTTATTAGTACTAATTTACTTCTTTACTATGAATTCTTTTGACATTTTGTATTGTTTTCAAATTCAGTTGGATTTAATATTACATTGTTTGTGATGCTTAAGATGCATATTTATTTGAATTCTTGTTACATTTTGTAATGTTAAAGAACTTACACTAAACAACACACAATTAACTTAGTATTAAATAAAATAGATTTAAATACCCAACATTTAATAAGGTACTTATGCTTCCAAGTAACTGATTAAGAACAAAAATAATTTTTAAGAAACAGAACAAGAGAAAAATTTAGCTACAAGAAAGTAATTTCTTTCAAATAATATAAAAGTAGAATACACGTACAAAAACCTATTTAAGTAGGCCTGGTTCCATATTTTGACCTTCTCATTATGTTGCAGTTTGTTTTTGGTATTTAAGCTAATTCAATGACAAATGGTATTTTACTGTTTTTTCAGTTTTCTGATTAAAATAAAGACACAAAATAACACAAAACTATGTATATATATATATATATATAAAGATTACATGAAAATATTTTTTTACTATTATATGTGTTTCAAATTTTTTCTCCATCACAAATATTAATAGGAAGAGAGAGAATTTTTTTTACATAAAATAACAAGGAACATGTATGTATGCTAAAGTTAAGTCATAATTCAAAATTCAATTAGTAAGAAGAACCTATTTCATCCAAATAAAACATTTTTCAACAAATGCAATCCCAAACATTTTATCCTTCTATAAATCAGTAATACTTCAATTTACCAATTTTAGCCAACAATATAAGTTTTCTATTAAGAATCAAATTTTTTTTTAGTATTTTATACATAGAATTGAAATATTTTATACAAATCATTATATATAAGGCGTGTTCAAATGAAAACAATTCGAAGCCTCAAATGCAAACAGTTTTCAATGTATTTTAGTGAAGTAAACGTGATAGTGAAGGTGTATGTATCATGCATGCGAATGCCCAAGCAAATTAGTAAAACTGAATTCATAGGGACGTGGCATCCATTTAAAAATAGCTGGTGTGGATGTAACCACATGCAAAACGAATCAGCAAGCTGTAAGAAAGTTTTTAACACCGGAATGGTGTAAGCTGGTGGATATTCATTGGAGAATGCGTGGTAATAGGGCATTTTATGACAATTATTTTTCGACATGCAGGAATCCCTATTACTGAAGTTTAAGGAGCCAGACATCCCCATGAATGCCTAACTGTACACCCAAACACTTGATAGGTTACAAAAGACTATCAAAACAAATGCCCATGTATGCTGTTGCCAGGTATCATCATTTTACACCACAAAGCAGTCGCATGTCACAAAATGTGTGTTGAGGCATTAACCCAAAAAAGTGGGAAGTTCAGGACGAAATTCGTAACCTTTCTAAGTAATGGGGGTGCCTGCCTAAATGCCATGGGTGATTTCTTTTAACTAACTTTGTATGTATTTCACTCAATAAATATTGTTGTTTCTATGTCTCATTTCTGACCCTATGTATCTCATTGATACACACACACACAACTTGAATCACTTTTAATTTGAACACCCCTCATATATTAATTTAATAAATCATATTCATAAATAAGAATAAACATGCAGTACATACGTTATATCGATAGCTGTAAGACACTGGTTACTCCCAAGAGCATTTATCACAACACAGGTATCTCCACGCAATTTGGAATCGGCCAATGACAAAGATTCTAAAACTGTATCTTCTTCTTGTATCAGTTGAACAATGGAATCCATTACACGTGTCATGTATCTAAGACAAAACAAAATAAAAAAAAACTTAATAACTATTATTAAAATACCAATATGCTCGCTTTTATTAAATATAAATTTTTGTCTACATGAAGAAATTATTATTACAACTTCCTTTTGAAGCAATAGTTAATATTTGAATGCATAAATATTTATCACAAATAGCATTTTTAAAAGTATATAACAGATAGATTGAAATTTCGTATCTCATCGAAGTCACAGATTAGTCTTCAGGTTATTTTTTAGGGCTATATTGGACGACGGTAGGAGAATGGTGAACTTTCAACCCTGGACCCCCTACATTGAAAATTCTTGTGTGTGCCACTGATACAGACAATTATTTCTGTGCATTTGGTTTTGTCTTAAAATTTTTTTATTTTTGCTTCTGCAACAAAACAAGTGATATTTCTTCAGATATTACAATTCATACCAACACTAACAGATTGAGGCTGGTAGGAAATAAAATATTTAACATACTGTAAAATCTGACGTAAGCAATGAAATTTGTCATGAAATACGCATTTATGTTTTACAAGGTTTAGAAGAGATTATAAAAGCACATTCTAGAAAAAATATACAAATTAAAAATTTCAATTTTTAACTTTCACTAATGTTTAGAGCAAACTATACATTTTTAATTCTAATTCCAAAATAGCCTCTTAGTTCCCTACTATTGTATCATATATTTATATCATTACTGAAAAGCTAAATATTTAAAAAAAATAATTCAAAATAGTTTAATGACAACCATCAAATAGATCAGTGGCAAATGTTAACTAATTTTAAGAGCCCATCCATCTTTCTGCCTAAATGGGAACGAAAATAATTTAAATTTTGGTTACAAAATCTCACAAATTGAGACTTTTTAAACATTATCAGGGATATAAGAGTAAGAATTAAAAAAACAACAACCTGAATGTGTGTGACTATATATCTCTCAACAAATTTCATAATAAACTTAAACACATGCATAAAAATGACTATATTTTAAATTAAAAACATAAACTTGATAAAATTATGTTTTAAAATTAAATGAGAATCAAAAATGTTTTCTTTTACTTTGGTTTAATGTTAACAAAATTTCGTCCAAGAGAAAGGTGCTTGATTGATTTGTTTTTTGAGACAGCTGTCACAATGTTAGCCAAATCAACATCAAAACCTGTCATATAAAAATGTATAATTAGTGCAATTGAATGCATGTTACACTTGACAGCAATTAAATATTAAAATAAAAAACACTATTAACTACATATAGTTAAATAAAACAATGCACAAATTATACAGATTAACTCCTTGACTGCCAGTTAAAAGTTACATGATTCGCTTACCAGTGAGTGTACCGGGGAGAGAGAAAAGGCATAAATAAGCAAATTTTCTCCCGAAATAAGTAAACCGTCCACAAAAACTGACTAGGTCATCTTACTGCATTCCAAAGTTTTCAGAATAGTTTTACTGATAGAAGCACAAAAAGAAAAAGTATTGTACTTTGGAAAGATGTACATATATATATTAGAGACAGTTAACACATTGGTGGCAGTTAAAAGGTTAAACAAGATATAAATTAAATTTTATACACATTAAAAAAAATATGTAAAGTTTCCCTCTCTATAATAAACAGAATGTTACAGTTTACCTTTCAAAAAATATATGCTATAAAAATTTTGCATAAGTTAATTAGCTGTTTAGATATAGTACTTTTATGTTTGATTCTTCAAATCAGGTTTTTTAAAAAAATAATTGAAACTTAGGTTTTAAAAATTCACCCTCATTACTGCTAATTTTAACAGCATATGGTAAAAAATTTTAGGATTCCTACCATTTTCACTGATATCCAAACTACACAAACATCGGATTCCTGGCAAACACGATTCCAAAACAAGAGCTCCATGGGACTTAAGTTCATTATTACTCAGGTCAAGAGATATGTCAGTGGCTATTTCATTACATGCAAGCCCAAGAAGCATGGCTCTACAAATGAGTGAAAAAAAATCAACATTAGTATAAAAACAATTATATTCCGTAGCAAAAACTTGCATATAATACCAAATAAAACTTACTTTAATGCTTCAACAGGGAGTTTGTTACCAGACATGTTTAGTTGCTTAAGGGCCACTGTACTTGAAAAGAAAGCTTTAAATGAGGGAGGGACATTCACTTCCTTCGATTTCTTAGCAGAGAACTGATTCCTGGACAATATTAATACAGCTAATTTTTGAGTGCATCCTCGAAGCAGAGCACCAAATACCTGACAGATACAAGGGAATATGGAAAACAAAAAGTTTATGTTACTAATCTAAACTAAAAAAGGTAAATAGTGAATTTATATTCAAATAATTAAAAGAAAATGCTTTTTTTGCTTTGCTTTTAAACAAAAACAATTTAAAACTATATGTTTAGCAAGACGAATTTTTTTCACACATTTATGACAATTTAATAACTACAGGAAAGAATTTTCCAATGTAACCAAATTGATTTCTTTAATATTTTTAGCAAAAGCAACTAGACAGAATTCTATACCTAATTTAACAAATTTCTTAGAAAATAAAATTCAACAACTAAAAAAGTATTTTTCTCATTTATTAAAATACATTCCACAATACTCATCGGGCTAAATTCATGATAATCACACAATACACATAAACAAGTGTTTTCTGTTATAAAAACCCAGATACAATTTCAAATTTAATACTTGGGGTAAAGATTATTCAAAAAATTGTTTTTGAAATAAAATTCTTATATTATATGGGTACTTCTAAATCAAGTGCATTTAATTTACCTATGCACACTATTGTTATCCTAAATATGCACTCTTTAAAGTAGAAAGTTTCTGAAAAAAAGGTGGCAACAGTGAGATTCGTGAACTGATTGGCTGGAAAGACGTGATTGCCTTTATCACGTGACTAAGAGAGCACATGAATTTCAGCCCATTAACAAATCAATAACATATGTTTTCCCTTCTCAGTAAACTTCATTTAGTTCATACAAATGAGAATTGAGGAAAGGGGGGAACAGAGAGATAAAAACAAATTGTCAGTAACAATAAGCCAGAGTCAAATAGTTGACTATCTGCATATTTCAGCTCAAAATAATCATGAGACACAAATGTGTCAGTTAAAAGGGCCCCCATTGTAAGAGCATATTGAAAATACTAAAAGATAAAAAAACTTAATTGCATACTAAACACTTCTCGTAGATACAATATTTGCAAGCGAAACAGGAATCAAGATAAATTCAATCAACTAAGCAGTTTTATAAAATTTATATATATATTTAATGATACTGTATATTAGTTCACAAATTTAGTTATAACTAAAAAATACTTACAGTATCTAAGGCACATTCTGTGCCAGATAAATCTAGATGTGTCAGAGCATTAGGTTGAGCTAAAAAATTATATAAATTCTGCAAAAAAATTGGGAAAGAAATTATTATAATAGTTTACACATTATTAATAATATAATATATATAAGAATAAAAATTTATTCAAACTTACATTGACGTCTTCTTTGAAGACATTATCACTAAGATTGAGGAATGTAAGTGTTGATGGCATTGCACGATTTAGAGAAAGAGCATGAGCAAGTGTGTTGACGCCTTTTGCAGTGAGCCCTGTCCGACTTAAATTCAGGTGGATAAGACCCTTCTGCAATCGACCAACAGTTCCCCCAAGCTGACCAGCACCTAAAAAATTAAAATTTTAATGATCAAAAATTTAATACCCTAAGGCATTCTTTAAAAACACCACTAATCTGTCCAAGGAAGGATTGTAATTCATTTTGAATACAAGAATTAAGTTACTTTTAAAATATTTTCTCTTGGATTACACATCTGGTTAAATTTTGAAATCAATCTTTTTAAAAATTATACCTTGGCTATCCAAAATAACAAAATGAATAAGTGCAAACCTAAATAAATGCTTACATTATCTAGGCATTTAAAAATGATTACACTGAAAGCTTTGTTACATTAAAGATAAACAAATGATTGATTATTAATGTCCTATTCTAAAGCAAAACAAGAGTTACAGGCAAGAGATCTTATAATTTTGAATTATGGTCAAATGATGGGGATGGTACCCGAGATGGCATTTTACTCTCCAAATGTTTACAGCACACCAACATAAGGATTTCAAGTCCCGACAGATTTAACATGCATCAGCGTCTCAACACAGAAAGATGAATACAAAGAAAACATTTAAAACTCTCTAGATAATTACTTATTACCATTTCATTAAAACCCCCCTTTAAACATAAGTTATGTAAAACTTTTTATTTTTCTTCTTGTATATGCCAAGAGAATTTGATAATTATCTGACATGCTATTTCATCGAAATAAAGGCACAGAACTAGAAAAAAGAAGGTCTTGACATTTTCTACGTCACTTAAAGAATTTTTTTTAGAGGAATGAATGATGACACCTGCACTGGCATCCCACTCTTCAAATTCCCTAATCATACTAAAAATTATCTGGATGATAGGTAATATTAGTAATTTTAAAATTTTGGACTTTGACAGTTTGTTTTAAAAAAATTAACATCATGATGGTAGTGATATTTATCTAAGTTATATTAAATCATAAAAGGCAAGATAGGAAATTTAATTTTTCTTAACTTGCAAGGGAAGATGAGTGGAAAAACAAAGGAATTAAGATAGCTGAAAAGCAAAACTTAATCATTTAACTCACCTTGGGTAATTTTGGCAATAATTCCACATAAACTATTGATTCCTAAGTATAAAAAGAAAAATAAATAAATTTATCAAAAATCACAAATATTTTTAAAGTATAGTAAAAAGATTAAAAGTAGAAAGAAATTTTTAAAATAGTTTTAAAGATAAAACTATTCACATGGAAATTGTATAAAAAAAACTGATTAAAAAGATAAAGGTCAGAAAAAAAGAATTTAATATTTAAATAAAATGGAGGCAAAATGAGAAAAACAAACAATGAACAAGTTAATGCTTTGATGGAACCTGTCTTTTTAAAATATAGTTTAAAAATATATAATTATATTTATTGCAAAACAATTGCATTATTAATTGAAGTTTCAATGAGTTTAAAATATTTACATTTGGATAAAAGCTTTTCTTATATAAAGAAAATAATACAGACAAAGTAATAAACTCATGAAGTAACTTGTTTTATGAAGGTTATAGCATTTATTTAAGAAATTATTAAATTATCATTAGTACCAAAAGTTCTTCTCTTAATATTTGATCTAAAAATTAATTAAAATCATTTAACATCTCATAAAACATAATTAATTAGGATCTATATGTCGGCTTCGTAAGCCTAAGGTTGCGGGTTTAATCTCAGCTGGGGTCGATAGGCCCCCTCACGATTCTTTTTGGATTGATTATAATCCTATGTATATAGTAATATATGCACGCTATGTATATAGTATTTCTGGTAATTCAGTTAAAAATTTATTTTATTCTGGTCAGACTGACCACTTTACTGGAACATCTGCTCATACACCTCAGGACCCAAGGTCGTGTATTCTGAGTTGGGCACAGTAGGCCTTGTCCCTCATGGGGTGTCACACCACTGATTTTAGTTTATTTTATTAATTAATGCTATTTATTCAATAATTAATTTTTTACAGTTTTTTTATTCCTGACAATCGATAAAATCAAAGGAATACGCTTGACAGCATATTGGGTTATGATATGAAAAATGGTGGACTTTCTACCTCCCCTTGAAAAATTCCTGGATGTGCCACTGACTATATGATACTACATAAATTAAAAGATGTCCTAAAAAATAGTGTCCATTGTGAGCAGTTACTTTAAATTCCTTGCATTAAATACATTATACACATATATGGTATAATCAATAAAATAAGTAAAAACAAAGATAATAAAATGAAAAAACTTACCCTTATCCTCTATCAGGTTATTAGAGAGATCAAGGGTATGTAATGGTGTGTGAGGATTGGCAATTAGGGCTAAGGATAATTTATAAGCAAATTCCCTGTAATGAAAATAGTTTATTCATAAATATGACATAAAAAAAAGCACAAGTTCACAAAATTCATAAGATAAAAATATACAGCACATGAACATGTAAAATGGCATAATCAACATTTATTTCAACAGGAATTTTATCACAGTACAGATAAGCATGAAATTTAAAGAGGCAAAATTCTTATAATCAATTTAAAAATGAATATATATATATATGTCAGGTTTGAAAAGTTAAGCTTCAAAATTAAGTAAGTAATAAATGAAAATGGAGTGAACTCTTTACCATCACGTAAGGATTTGTGGGTAAATAAGCCTACTTAAAGGTGGAGCAAGCGCTGACGAAGGAGAACGCATACTCGAAAAGGCTTAGCTGGTGACTCCTTGCTGAGATGTTGCCTTTTGTACCACCCGGTTGCGTGCCAAAGGGCCACCATGTTGGATTTTATGTGATTGAAGCAAAAATAAAGACGTTCTTATTGAGATAATGCCTTCCTCATTTTAGCAGCAGGCCTGGAGCCTGACATATACATATATATATATACTAGCCGTTACCCACCCGCTTCACTGGGTATTTCACAATGTTGTATATATGTATACTGTTTACATATATATTAATTATTGATATCTAGCATTAAGAATTCGATTGTATTGAAAAATATATTTATAGCTGTTACACTCTCGCCCCTTGCTATAAAAAGAACATAAATTATAATATCTAATATTTCTAATTATATCTAAAATAGAAGTAGAAAGATTTTTTCGCTCACTTAACCTAATAATCAAGTGGATTTCCACCAAAGCAACTTTCAGTGGATTTCTACTCCATAAAATAAACATGCGTGCTAAATTTCAAGTCTAAATCTAACAGAGCAAAAACGGAATTTTTATCATCAATACATCGTTGACAGCATTCTTAGCGGATTCCAATTCAACAAAAGAAGCATGCAAACCAAATTTTATTATTATAGTCTTAGCAGTTTAAAAACGGGAATTTTGTCTATCAATACGCCCCAATAACTCTCCCCGCTTCCCCCTCTGGAGTTGATTTCCGTAAAATCCATTCTTAGTGGAACTCTATTCAACTAAAGAAAAGTGCTCAACAAATTTCAAGTAAATGAGTTAAATTCAAAAACAAAATTTTTTCTATAACACGCCTTAATCCCCCGCAAACTCACTCCTTTGGGGGTCCGTTTTCGCAAAAATCTTTGTAAAAGGAACTTTATTCCATGAACGGAACATACCTTTTAATTTTCAAGCAGGTGGTTCTGTTAGTTGAAAAGCGGAAATATTTATTTATTACGTCCCTTAATCCCCCTCAGTGACCTTTGGGGATCAATTTTCCCCAAAACTATTTTGTAACGGATCTCTACACCATGAAAGGAATCCGCTTACCAAATTTTAAGACTGTACGTCTAATAGTTTAAAAATGGAAATAATTATGCATAACGCCCCTTAAGCCCCCGCAATGCCACTTAGGAAACGATTTTCCCCAAACCCATCTTATAGCGGATCTCTACTTAATGAATGGAATCAGCTTACTAAATTTCGATATTTTACGTCTAATAGTTTAAAAAAGGAGTTAATTGCCTATAGCACCACTTAATTCTCTACAAAGCCACTTGGGAGTCGATTTTCACAAAACCCATTCTGTAGGGGATCTGTACTCTATGAAAGGAATCCGCTTACCAAATTTCAAGACCGTACGTCTAATAGTTTAAAAATGGAAATAATTATGTATAATGCCCCTTGGAGGTCGATTTTTGTAAAAATCATTACGTAGGGAATCTCTACTTTATGAAAGAAACCTGTGTACCAAGTTTCGCGACTGTACATCTAATAGTTTAGTAATGGAAATAATTATCTATAATGCCCCTTAAACCCCCCTAGGGGTTCAAACTTTGCAAAATCCATTCTTAGCTGACGTCTATTCCATGAAGGGAACCTACCTACCAAATTTCAAGTCTGTAGGTTTAATAGTTCCGGAGATATCGTGATTAGTCAGTGCGTGAATGAGTCGCTTTTCTCCTTTATATATATAGATACAGAAATGCTGTACACATTGTTTTTGCAGTAATTATAAACATATCTATAACATATACATAATTACACTATAATTAAAAAAAATATTTAAATACTGTTCAATATTCAATTCTGATAAAGTCATACAAATTATAAGTCAGAACTCTATTATATATAATTAAGTAATACATTTGAAATAAGCATACCATTTCAATCCAGTATTATCTAAATACAATTCTTCAAGAGCAACTGACCGGCGTAACACAAGCAACACCACATCTAATGCTTCAGATACCTGAATAAAAATTGAATGCAATTGAAATCTAGACAGGAAAATACAAATAGAGTCTCTGAATATTAGTTAAAAATAAACTACTGAATTTGAATTGAAATTAATCTAACAAAAATGACAAATATATATAAATAAGAACAAATGCCCGATAAAAGATATGGAAAGAGAAAATATAATAAAGAAATCTACTTACTAGTTTAACTCCACTGGCTCGGAATTTTGTGAACCATGTATTAAACATCAATGCCGAAATAATAGGCATTAGATCCCTATAAAATATTTTTATATTATTTCTGTATATTAACATTCTACAAATAAATATATTGAGTATATAGCAAACTCTAACCATAACTACAAGAATAAACCTCTTCCTACTTTAAATTAACCCTTCATTCTTTAAAATTGATACAGAATTTTTTTTACACATGTATTAATTCTTGACTATTTACTTCACACAATTCTTATATTGATATTGAATACTTCTTCCTATTAAAAGTTTTTAGTTCAGAGGGTTAAATATTGTTTGAATGGCTCAGACCCGAAAGTACTAAAAGAAAAGTATTATAAACCAGTTTGACATTTAAACCTTTTTACTTTCTTTCGATATATTTTACTCATTTTTTAGAATACATTAATGCTTAACAGAGTAATATTCTTGCAAAAGCTTTAGAAATGAGATTACTATTATCTGGGTCAGAAAAACTTGGGGTGATCTATCCAATGTCTTTTAATTGTTTATATTATTCCATTTCTGTCTGGGCTTAGAGTAAAAAATTTCTCTACCTTACTCTAATCTATTTCATGAATTTATCTTCACCAAATAAGAGTTTAAAAGCCAAACACAGTCTATGAGTTCTTGAATTTCTAGATTAATAGCTCAACTTTTTAAAAGTTTTTATTGACTAATAGAAATTAATGATTTTACATAGAAAAGTTATAACTGAATGCAGAAAAAACTTGGCTAATGGATTCAACAATTTCAAATGGATTTAGGCAAGATTTTTCTTATGAAATCAATAAAAGACAGGATAATTTTGATTAGCGGCATCAAACTACCCAAACTTAGGATAACCTGTTCTAAAGTGTGACAGTTGAATAAATTAATCTATAAAATATTACAAAAGCATTTCAACAACTTAAAAAATTCTTTCCTTTAATTTTTAGATGATTTAATTATTAATAAATTTGGTCTTAAATAATATTTCATTTAGCTGCAATTTATATATTTAAATTTCCTAATTGTTTAAATACTACTAATAAAAAATGTTAATAAGTATACATTCATTATACACTGCTGGACAATTGCTAAGGACGGATAACACTATCATCCATAGCAACCACAAAATGAAAGGAAGCAAAATGTGGAAAATTAGAATAAGTGCAGGCTTAGTAAGAAGTATGAGTATGCAAATTTTTTTTCCACATCTGTTCATCACATGATAGCGTTCATAAGAGCTTTAAAGGTTTTGACGCGTGTGGACAGTTGTTGTTTCAAGTAAAAGTTTTACAGGAAAGATTTAATAGACGAACTTAAAATTTTTGACATGTCTTCCCGACATCATATAGATGATTTTATGCGTGGCCGAGTTATTGGAAAGATTGAAGAAGGGCGAAAAATAACAGATGTTGCCAGGGAGTTCGACATCGCTCACAGCGTTGTTTCACGGCTGTGGAAGTCATATAAAACTACTGGAATGTGTAGTAGACGGCACGGGGGAGGTCGTGTTAGAAGTATGACGCCTGCAGAAGACATATCGTCCTAACAGCAAAAAGGAACAGGCGCACCACAGCTCAGCAGGTGGCAAATCAGTTTCATGCTGCTTCAGGAAAGCAGATCTCCCGAAAAACTGTTGCCAGACGTTTGAGGGGAGGAGGACTATACGCACGCGTACCTGTTGTGTGTGTCCCATTGACCAGACAGCATCATACTGCCCGTTTGCAATGGTGTCGTGAGCATCACAATTGGACTGAACAGGACTGGGCATGCGTACTATTCTCAAATGAGAGTAGGTTCAATCTGTCATCGGATTGTAGACGCCAACTGATCTGGCACGAGAGTGGTACTGCTTATCGTCCAGAAAATATCCAGGAAAAGGACCGATATCCGACATGCAGTATCATGGTGTGGGCCGGCATCATGATCAATGGCCGCACGCGCCTACATGTGGTTGCGAATGGGACTATGATGGGCCAACGATACATTGATGAAGTTCTACTTCCTCATGTTCGTCTTTTCCGTGGTGCTGTCGGTGATAAATTTGTTTTTATGGACGACAACGCAACATGTCATCGAACACTCGCTGTTCAGGATTGTCTAGACAGCGAGGGTATTCAACGTCTCGTATGGCCAGCGCGTTCTCCAGATCTAAACCCCATTGAAAATGTGTGGGATGCTTTGGGGAGGCAAGTTGCTGGCCGAAACTATCCTCCGACAAACAAGAACACCTTCATCCGTGCACTCACAGAGGAATGGGATAAATTGCCTCAACAGCTGCTGGATAATGTTGTGCAAAGTATGGTACGACGTGTGGAATGTTCCATCACACTCCACGGTGGACATATACCATACTGATACCTTTCTTTAAGGTGCCTGCTGACTTTTAGATGCATTGTTCCATTTCTCCGTACGCAGATCAAATGAACATTTTTTTTTCTTTCAGATGTTTCACAGCTTTTGTACTTTCCAGAACAATAAATATTCTTTATTCTAATGTCTGAACAGTGTGGCAACTATATTTTATCCTACTAGGCCTCATGTCTCGCTTAATGTTATGCTACATAGCAATTTGTGATCTGTCCTTAGCAATTGTCCAGCAGTGTATATTAGCAAACAAAACAAAAAATCAATGCTTACCTGCCATCAAGATGGTCAAAATCTAAGAGGGATAACTCTTTACTATCATGGGATAGATAGATCGTATCAACATCCTGAAAGACAATAAAAATCTAAATAATAAATAACAAGTGATCTCATGATTACAGATAACTTATAAGAAATACTTTCAAGCGTACCTGTTTCAAAAGCTAAATCATTTTAAAATAGATTAAATACTAGTTCCAAAAAAGGTTGGTAAATTTTTTTAAAAATAAAACATATACCTAGATGTTGGGATTAAATTCTTTTATTAATGTTATTTTATGATAATGTATGCTTCCTCCTTTTTTTAAGGCATTTACAGTAAAATTAATTTCCTTTTAATTGGATTTCTTTCTGGAATATAACTAACTGAATAAAATAAAGATTAAAAGATAAAATTTTAAATATCGTTCATACTGAAAATATACATGAAGAAATTACTTATCTAACAGTAAACATATCAAAATTTTTTAATGATTATTTGGATACAGAAAAATCACTCAAGAACTTACCCATGCAACTTCTTCTCTGTAGGGTAGACCATGATAATCACACATGCATGCATACTGTGTGGAGTATCCACCACAAGGTCCTGTATCTTTGGTTTCAAGGGCATGATTGTACTCAAGCATAGCCTGTAATCGGGTGGGAGGAGACACCTCCAACTTCCTAATTACATGCCTAAAAAAAAATTAATGTGAAAGTTATGATCAGATTATGCAATTTACAACTGAGCTGCCATCATGATCTGGTATTACAACACAATTATTCAGTATGAAGTTTCAGCAAAGTATAGTTTCAGTTATTAAGGGGTTATGTTGTGTTTCTATATATCAGCTCCCTGGTGTCTTTTTATGTATTTTAAAATTTATATATATATATATTTCCTATACAAGAAATTAATTATTAAAAACGAGAATAAGTTTTCAAAGTTTATACAATTTTGCATACATATCCATGTCTCTAAAAATATTACTAAATATAAATCATTACTATGCTGTGCAAGCTGGGGCACAATATAATTTTTTTTTTTAAAATTTAGAAATGAAAAGGCAAGTATATACTATATATTTGATAAAAGAAACCCTTAAAGGAATATTCAAAATTTCCAGATAATTGGGAACTTTTACCTAAATATCTAAAATGGAATAATACTATACTACAGAAAGGGTATTATATCCCCTGTTTATAAGTTTGGACTTGTGTTTTTCTGTTTGTATTATGATAATATTTTATAGTATAGGTTTCAGTTACTTAAAAAGACATTTACTTTATACTGAAATGCACAGTACTCAGTGACATCTTCCATCAAGTAAAATTCAAGGGAGAAAGTAACAAGAGAGCTCAGATATAATACAATAATATTAGATTTCTACTACTGATAATAAAATAATACTTTATAGTGTATAAATTTTTCCCATCTTTATCTACTTTTTTTAAAAGGGAAAACAAAATCAAATTTAAAAACACACATATGATTTGTTACATCAATATTCACTTACTCTAAAGGCACTTGTGGAAAAATGCTTTTCACTGCAGTTCCCAACTGACTAATCATATGATTAACATCTTCGGAATCAGGATCAATAGAATAAAATGTGAAAATCTTGTTCTCAACTGTCAGGCAAAGCTAAATGATTATATAAGTAATAAATTAAATTTTTTAATATAAAACATACTTTTTGTACTATAGGATAGTTCTAAAAATATCTTTCATCTTTAAATACTTCTTACTATATGTATTGAATTCCATAATTAGAATCACAAGATATATTTTTTGAAATTACTTAATACTATATAAGCAATCTTTTTTTCTTGTACAAAAAACTAGAAAAGTTCTATTACTGAAAAATATAAATTTTATTGATAAATGAATGTACAATAATTTGTATTACAATAAAAGTTAAAAATTATAGCTGTCTGCAATTGTTTGAACATAATAAACACCAATAAAATATAAGAAAGCAATTAAAAAGGTTTAATTTTTTTACCTGGTTGTTCTTTTTGCTTTCTATGGCTTGGATATCTAAATAATGAAATGTATGTTCAATCTGCAAGAGAAAAAAAAAAAAAACTCCTTTCTAGCAATTATTTCATATAGTTTACTCACATATTTTAAATACATTACACAACTATTTAATACTTAATATCGATGTATTTTACTTAAATTTTTTTATTAACATCACACTATGAAGAAACACGAGGGCTACTGGCGATGAACTCTCAGAATTCTGAACCTTGGTCAAGTGGATGATGACACTCGAGCAGGCATCTCCACTCTCCAAACTTCCCTACCATGCCAACATGAGGGTTTTGGGCAATGACACATTTAATGTGCATCAGCTCCTTTAAACGGTGATTCTTCAGTGAAACCAGGACTCAAACTCTTGAGCAATGGGTTCATGTGACCATGATCACCGAGCTACATTTTTTAAAAATAGATAAGTATATTGTTATACATTTTGCATCAAAATTCTTTATTATATATTAAACAATTTTTTTCAATACTGTTTCCGCACATATTCATCATATACATTCACAAATGAAATAAATCTCAATTTTCTTAATTTGAATCAGTTATGCAAATAGTTTCTGTTAAACACAACAACATTTTTCAGTGGAATCAAAGAGAATAAAAAAACCCCAATAAAATCTAAAATAAGCTTATTTAAGTACACCATGAAACATTTTTAAAAAATGCTTAACAACAAAAACCATATCATACTGAACTGAACTCAGTGCCGCAACAGCCCATGAGGACCAAGGCCTACTGTGCATATCTAAAACCACATTATATAAGAAATTAATGTACTTTGTTGTTCTGTATTGTGTCTTTCTTGCCTGTGATGATGGGACTACCCACACTTTGGCAACCCTTGTAACCTCTCTAAGAGAGAGTGAAAAAAGAATTACGCACTTGCAATAAAGCTCAGATGCTACAGTTTACATTTTCTTTAACCAGCCCTAGCACACTAACAATATTTGTCTTGTCCCCAATAAAAATTTTTGGAGTTATTTAAATTTTAACACACATAAAGACATTCAAACTAAATTTTATGAATTTTTCAGATTAATAAACATGTTAAATTTTTCCAGACCTAATAAAATGAAAATAAAGAATCACCAACTATACTAAGTGCTATAACAAAACAAACATATACTCGTGTATAAAAAGAAAATATTATAACATTTTAAAAGAATTTTGAACAATGCAATTGAAAATGAATATCTTCTAGCAACCCTGTTTGCAAAGTTCAGATTTCTAAAGCAAAACAGTTATTTATTACATGCATACATGTTTGTACAAAACTAGCTTTGTAAAATTATATTAGCTTAAATATTAAAACCTTTAAGATGAAGTTTTGTGATTTTTCTTACAGTGGAAATATCACCTTAATAAAATTAAACACATTTATAAAAGTTAACATTAATTTCATTTAAAAGCAGAATTTTTCTCCAATTATAAGCTATTTTCAAAAATTTTTTTTTTTGGAGATTCAGATTACAAAAGGGAGGAGAAAGACAGGGGAAAATACTGAAACATAGAAATCAAATAGTGAAAATCAATATTAAAAAAAAAAATTGAGAAAAAACACATGATTTACGGTCACCTCATGAAACACTATTTAATGACCTATACCAGGGATGGCGAACCTTTTTCGATCAACGTGCCATTTTTTCTAAAGAAATGTTTTAATAAGATATAGACGTGCCATCAAATTATTTTGACTTGTGATTATAGGAAAAATAATAAAACTAAATACTAACTCAAAACTCTTTATTTACTACAAAAAACTACATTTTGTATTTTCTAGTAATAAATGTTTTACTTATACTTGTAATTCAAATTAATGTAATATTAGTGTGATTTTTGCTGTTTCAGATTAGATGAAAAATAACTTTTATTGGGATTGTAAGATATTACTTTTAGTAGAATGCAAACTGAATTGGAGTCATCTGCCAAACGGTTTCCAAGCGAGTCTTTAATGTAATTCATCTCTGGAAATAATTACTCGCAGGCATAGGTAGATGAAAATCATGGTTAAAACAGCATGGACTAGCTTCTTCAAACAGTTAAATGTGTCTGGAGTTGAATTCCATGTTTCCAAAATTTCATTATAATGCTTGTTAATGTTTCTGTGTGCTTGTATCAATTCCAACTTTTTCCTTTTTTCAACAAATTTTTGAATTCATATTGAACTAGACGGGAAATCAATCACAGTAATGTTTTAATATTTTCAAATTCCCAATCAATTGAATTGGGACAAGTTCAATTTATTAAAGGAAGTCACATCAGCACACATAAAAAAACTTGAGCATTTCTGAGAATTCTTTCAAACCAGAAAATCTAGTTGAAAACTGCGACCCATCACTCGCGTTTGTTCATAATACTGCATGTTGAACTTTGTTATTTGGAATTTAAATGCAATCCGTTTTGATCAGTGGAGTGCCCAAAATATTGTGTCGCGTGCCATTGAGGGCACGCGTGCCACTGGTTCGCCATCCCTGACCTATACCAACATTGTTGTGATTATATACAAGAACCAAATAAAAAGCAAACATTTAAAAATCCAATAATACCTTATCATTCAGAGAGAGAGAGAGAGAGAGAGTTTACTATCTCTTTTCTAATCTTACTTACTTTTGTTGGAACTTTGGCAGTAAGAATAAATAATCTACATGCTGAAAATGCCTAAAAACAGAGAGAAAAAAAAATTAGCAAAATTAACAAAGCATCTACAATTTCTTACTTAAATTAATTAAACTCAGTAAATATAAAGGCTTAGTGTCAATTTTTCTTTGAAGCAAGCCCAGAAAAATTGTCATAATGAAACTATTTATCAAGAATAATCATTATATTTAAAATGTGAAAATATCAGTTTAATGTATACGTTCAGCCAAAAGGACACACACATGTAAAACTACAATGAAAAAATAATAATCTTTTGAAAGGAACACTTTATTTACCTTTTTATACTTACTGTATTTTCCTGTATATAATCCGAAGCGGTGTATTATCTACAAAGCTTTTTTTTCAAGTAAAAAAAACATCGTATAATCTGCGGTAGTTTTTACGGCGAATAATCCAAAATATAAAATGAAGTAAGAAATTGTACAGAAAAAAAAATTTATTATGAAATGTCTTTTTAAATATGCAGGATATTTTTTACGATAATCTCAATAAAACAAAAATTTCGGTAAAATCCTAGGAGGACCCACTGCTGTTTTTGGCGCCAAAAATTTTTCGCCAAAAAGCGCCAAATTGAAGGTTTTCAAAAAGGCGTCAATGACCAAAACTCTTGGGAAGCGCATGCGTCAGCGGGGATGAAATGGGCGTTTCGCAAAGATGAAAACGAATAAATACATTAAATTAATCATTATATAAAGAAAAAAACGGAGAAAGCAATGAAATTCATTTTAAAAAAGCATTCTAAAACCAGTGTGTACATGATTTACATTTTTAAAAAAGGACGAAAGGGGCGTTTCGCAAATATAAAATTGAAGAAATACATGAAATCAATCATTTTAAAAAAGGCACTTACCTTACGCTTGCATTTCGTCATGTTCCGTTGGTGGATACACCCTTGCGATGGATGCAAGGAATTCATGAAAATTGTCATCCACCAACTTGTGACCTGTTCTTATTAACTTTCAAGTCATTCACCACGAACGCATTCATGCTCTTGCCAAACCAATATCTGGTCAAACGCAAGATAATTATTATAGCAAGTTTGCTTTCGCTAAACCAAGTGCCCTTTCTCACACTCCGAACAACATCGTGGCGATTATCTTTCGACTGGTTGCGGCAACGCCATTCGTAGCCATCAACCGTTCCCTTTCGTTCTTACAAACGCATATTTTTTTTAAACCTCGGACATTCATAACGAGAAGCAATTAAATTAGCTTTCATACACCATTCTAATGTCTCTTTCTTCCCCTTTGTGCCCAGGAGCACAAAGAAACCTGTCGTAGCCTCACTTTCAATTAATTTCCTTTCACACGCCATTAACAACAACCGGTGGAGAGCAAACCTTCTCAAACGAAGTCAAATGTCAAAATGACGTTTTTTTTTTTTCGGAAAAAGGCGAAAAAACGTTTGTACATTTTTTTAGGGTTGCCATTTTTTAGGTGATTTGAAAATCCAAATTTTTGGATGAAATTGAAGGGTTACCATATTGTAATCTTTATCGCTCAAAATTTGGCGACCAAAAGTGGGTCCTCCTAGGATTCAACCAAAATTTCTTAGCTACTGCCATCTATGTTTCGAGTTGTTAAACAAAACATTCCACGTGGAAAAAATCTTTTTTTTTAAAAATTTAGCAAGTTAACAGCAAAAAAATTAAGATCGAGACTGCTTTCCCACTGTCTCTTTCTTTTATAATCCTTTTATTTATTTCTTCCTCTAATTCTGGCCAGTGATCGGCACTTTAATGTTGATCACAATTTTCAAAGTTGGTCTTGTTTTTTCTCCACAAACGAATATTCAATTTCCCAACGTTGAAAAACCTTGCAGTTTCCCCATTTTGGTAGCCTTCTCTATAACTTTTAACTTGAAGTTTGCAGTGTAACTTAACACTTTCACTTCAACATGATGAAAACTTTCAAAGGACGTATTAGCTCTAGTCAAGAGAAAATTGGAAATGGCACCAGCGACTAATAACTATTTTTTCCTTCTGAGGAATCTGAATACGTCATTCAAGTCATGAAAGTGCCATCTAATATTTATTTTATAAAACATAAACAGCATTTCCTTCAAAACTTAATTGTTTGCTTTTCTGATGGAGAATGTTTTTTCTCAGATAATCTGCAGCGGTGTATAATACACACAATGAAATTTGAAACTTTTTAAACATATAATTTGCAGATTATATATAGGAAAATACAGTAATAGAGAATTATACATAATTACTTAATTGTTTCTTTTGTTACAGTGAAAAAATTTTTTAAGCAGAAAAACTTCTTGTTCAAAAATAAATGGAATAAATTTATAAATAGCAATTAATCATACAAATTTAAAAATTCACTTAATTCAACAAAAGAAAAATTGTATGTTGAGTTTTTTTAGGATTTTACATGATAGCATTAGAAAAACTTTACAAAATTCAAACAAATTAAGTACATTTTTCTTAAAAAAAATAACTTGAAATATGACAAAGTTTAGTGCTATAATGCAGCACATTCAAATCAAATTTTACTATTTGTGATATTGTATCTAAATTTTAATCAGAAAACTTTATACAATACATCAATTTCACATATTGTTACTCTTAATAAATATTTTTAAAGATATATAGCTTGAGCAAATAAAAAATTACACAATTAAAAATTAATATATATTTTTATGTCTTTCCAGAATAAATAGTCTTCCAATAGTACAAAATGATAACAAACAAACATTTTCCTCACCAGAACTCGATTCTCTGTTTTTTCAGGTTTTGTTTCCATGCGCACAGCACATTTTAATGATATTTTTACATTCCTTCCTAGTATGTGCCGTATGCTTTCTGAAATGTTAAAGTAACATAATTATTACACAAGAGAAATTTAAATAAAAATAAAATTGAATGAAAAAAAGTTGACCATAGAAAAAAATTTAAACTAATTAAAATACAAAGGCCCATTAAACAATTTAAATACAACTTCTAATTGAAAAAAAACTGAAATTCGAAGAAAGTTGATTCTTTGTTGTAATTAATATTTACTGTAAATTCATACGTTTTAGCATAAGTACATACATGTCAACATTTTTATAAATTTTTTGGTTAAATATTGTGTGGTTCTATTTAATGTTTGTTCCTTCATTTTTTTTAAAAAAGTAACCATGTTCATAAAAAATATATTTTTTAATAGTTTGCAAAATTAAACCTTGGTAAAACTGTTTTTATAATGAGGTACCTTATGATTTTGTACTTTATTCTGATGCCAGATTAGTGCATTCAGCATCAGCATATGGCTTGCATACAATGACATAATATACACCACCACAGTAACTTTCAGTAAATCTTTCATGACACTCAATTATACTACAGGACTTAACAGTCTACTTTGTAAAAACCTGAGTAAACTTGTTTGATTTCACCCATAATTTCAAATTCACATATTGTTCAATTTTAGATATCAACATCTTAATGGCAATTGAGGTGAAATGCAAGTATTGAATGATGAAATTTTAAGGCTTCAATAGTGATGAGGTTTGCTATTACTCAGAAATATACAGGGTATATAATTGCCCCTGGTCTGTCATTTGTGACTATCCATACTTTCTAAGCCAGTCTTGTTACTTTATGGCCAACACACAAAGAGCAGATCAGAAAATCCATAGGATTGAAGGGTGCAAAACAAGATTAATTGTTATCACTCAAAAGCCGTATGACATATTAATGACCTGTAATTTTGAGTGATAATCAAGTGACAAAGACAATACATGGCATGGCAAGTTTTTATAATGGTAGGAAGATTCAAACCTTCAGCTTGCAGGAAACACCAGTAAGAAGGAAGAAGTCTTTTGTAAGATTATCACAAAAGTGAGTTTTACCAATATCTCAACACAATTATAAATAACTGGATTGTTAACTAAATAAGTTTCCATTTGTACTTAAATACTAAATTTATCTCGTTGAGAAAAAAAAACAGCACAATCTTTTTTTTTAGTATTTTGAAATACATAAAACTTATGTAATCACCTAAAGAAATAACAAAAATTAAAAAAAAATACTTATCTTTTAATGAGATACATAGAACAACTTATGAGACCATTTAAAGAGATAAGTTAAGAATTTTTAACTTAAATTATATTACAAAGCAATATGATTAAATCATTTTGGTGAAAATTGTAAGCTGAAAGCAGCAATCTAGTAACCTTGTTTTGCAAACATAGTCTTAATAGGATAACATATTTAATTGGTGCTAGCAAAAAAGAAACTCCTTGCAGATTAAAATTATTTTATCAATATTTAAATTTATCCATAAATTAAACAATACTTTTTCAGATATTTTGTGTTTGTTCTTATATATTTTGTGTATATGTTTTTCTTAGAACATTTTATTCATAAAATAGATGAAATTCATATTTTCATTGAAGTTGATTTTCATTTTATACATGACAGATTAATACCAGAAATGAGTTATTTTGTACGATTGATTCAGTGTAAAAGGTAAGACATAAATAACTTTTCATCTTTGGGGATAATGTTACTTTTTGAAATCAATGGAATATATACAGTTTGCAAACCAAATTGTATCTAATTACCGACTGAATCATAAACACTAAACATCTGTATTATTTACAATTAAATTTATTTAATACAAATGCAATTTTTCAGATATGTACAATTTTCTATCATTCTTATGAAATAACAGTTTTTCAAAGTACTATTTTTAATAGCTAGATACATAAAGCATTTTATATCACCATATTATATAATAATTTTAAACTTGTATTAATTTTAACCAAAGCTGTTGTAAGAATGTATGAGCAAGTATATCATCAAATTAGTGATATTCATGAAAACTAAAATTACCAGTTTCCATGGTTATATATATCTTCAGAAATCAAAATGGATCAATAGAATTTCAACTCTGATATTTATGTCATTATTTTCTATAAGAACAGATAACTTGTACTGGAAAGTAATTGAATCAAGATGTTTTCTTCAATACTGTTATTTTATCTCTGGTAAGTAAGAGTGAATTAAAATTTAAGATTAAAACAAAAAAAATATTTAATTAAGCCATTAACTATTAATCATGAAAATTGTTTTGTTAAGATGCATCTTTTTCCAAGTAGTTTTGTTTTGTGGAAATAATCAATTGTATAATATGAAAGCATAAAATTTTCCTTAATTACTTTTTAAAATAATAAAAAGTTATGCAGTTAAGATAAAACAAAAGACTAAACTTATATAGTTGTTATTTACTAGCTCAATTCACAAACTAAGAAAATATCAAATTCCTAAAAATACCCAAGAATGCAAATATCTTAAAATTGTTTATTTTCCTAATTGTTTGATGACAATCTTTTATTCAAGCAACAAACTAAAATTTCTTTTTATAATATATGCATACATTCATTACAGGAATAAGGCACAGACAAAAAAGAACAAATTTATGTAAAATGTTGTTGATACATTTTTGATTTGAAACTTTACTAAACAGAAATAAATCCGCTTAAAATTTGTCTTATTTGATGAGTCTGAAATAGAAATATTATATTAGAAAAAAATTTAAGCTCATAAAAAAAATTCACCATTATTTTTAAAAGTTTCATAAAATTATGTGAAAAATGAAAACTGATAATGACAAGAATTATGTAGTTGATTGAATTCCCGCTCTTCCTCTTACGTGTGATTTTACTTTAAAAGCTTTGTCATACATTATTTCTTATAAATAACAATCTAAAATATCTTTTTATCTATTCAGGAACAATAAATATTCATAAATAATTTAAAAAATCAGTTCATAATCACATCGTAGTTACTCAGTTTAAAGTTCTGGTTTGATTTTATCGCAAAAATACATAACATGTTCAGAAATAATAAAATCATTACATCCACTTTATTTGATAGCTGCTGCTACTGCTTTAAGTGCTCATCAATAAAAAAATAAACAAACAGAGGAAATCATTTGCAGCATTTTAATAACATAAAAACGAAATAGATTACCATGAAGTTCACGCGAAATTACTCCTTTAGCAGACATTGTTATTCAAGTGTAATTAAAGAATATAATTGATTAAATTATAGAAAACATTTTTACAAAACATTTAACGAGTAGATTTGATAAATAAAACATGCAAATTTTACAAATTGAATATCAAAACCACAATATTTAAGAGGGAGTGCCCCTCGCAATCCATTTCTACTCCGCCACCATAGCGGTCATAGTCAACGTCGCAAACGGCTTACTGCCAAGTTTTCAATAAAAGTTGTCAAAAACTCGTGAAAAAAAAATTTAATTCATCATTACTGACTAATGGAATAAAAGCATTTTTTTTATGAGAAACACCAGTTCAAAACAGTCCGTTTGAGATGGCTGAAATATTTGCTTTCATATTTTAACATTCAATGTGGCAATAGATTTAGCACAAAACAAAAAGTATCGTGTTAATGTATTAATTCTTTGACAGTGGGAGATATACTTGAATATGGCTCGCTCGTGTATTTCTACCTGGAAACTGTCAATATTTGTTTTATCCAAAATAACAAGAAACAGATCTTTGCATCTCAGATGTAGTAAGTAATGAAACTTTCGAGAGTTTTTTTGTGCAAAATGTACTAATTGTATCTGGGCTTATTAACCATAGCTTAAAATTACTGTTACATAACAATTTTTTTTGGAGAATAGCATAAAGTGCCCCTTGGCAAAATTGACATTTTTCTGACGATTTGTAAAATAGATTACTAAGCTATCGATAAGTCATCAATTTAGCAAATATGTCAAATTAAAACCCATACTACCAATAAAAATTACAAATCTGAATGTTTTTATAAGTGAATTACTGTTCTCTAGCGATTAAAAATATTGCAGTGTTTTGAAATAATCATACTGTATCTAAGAAAAATCAAGACATATTTTTTATTAGAATCCTAATCTTTTTGAAGGGTGATAAAGTTTTTTTAAGACCACTTAGAAAGATGAAAACCTCCCCATTCATATTGCTAGTTTTGTGTATCTTTTTTTTCATAGGAACTCTGAAATATTAGACTATCTGTGTGCATAATTGATTTTTACATAAAGAAATTTAGCTTTCTTGTACTGAAGGAAAGTGTTATTTGTGACATTTCTGAGATAATCATTTAAAAAAAAATGCTATCACAGATGACATTTCAAACCCAAATATTCATCATCATTAAAGCCTGGATTATACTAAAGTTTTATTCTTCAAACCAATTATTCTTTCTTCCAGACCTTCTTATACACTGCTCATTTAGTTCTTTTTTATGGTACTTTCAAATTAATTAATTAATCGAATTCTTCTCAATCAAATGTGACATTTTCACTGGCTTGAACATTTGATATTTGAAATCAGACATTTAGCGTTGCATCAATGTATCTCAGGTATTTTTTCCATTCATTTTAAATCATAAAACTAAAATTGTACTTATGAACTACATTTTCCAGAATAATTAACAGAAAGAACACGAACAAAATTGAGAAACATATTTTGTTGTTTAGCAAATACAGTGAATTAAGTATCAAATTTCGGTACTTTTGTATTATCGCAACCTATTGGCAACATTATATGAAACAAAGCACCTGGTTGCAAATTCAATGCATACGAGGCATGGGATATTGGGGTTGCCAACTTGGCGAGTTATTTATAGAGTTAGCGATTTTTGCAATGATTTGTAAGTACCCAAATTTTTAAATTTTCACCTAGAACTACAAAATGGGGTTTCAAAAAAGTTGTTTGTCACTTTAAAAACATCTACTGATTTAAAGTAATGAATACAACCAAGAACAAATGATTTATCATTATAATTCAGCATTTTAATATGTCAGATTTACAGAGTAAATAATTTATCAGAGTAAAATTGTTATCACTTTATGAAAAATGAAAAACACCACCAAATCTGAGGGGCACTCTATTCTTCCCTTTAACCTAATATTTAATTGATGAAATCCTGTTTACATGGAAACTACTAATCATTCTCTAAAAGTTTTGTTGGAGAATATCTTTCATAAAGTTGTATAATTTTTTTAAATGAGAAAGTCATTACTTCCATGCATGTTTTACTCCATAATGTGATTAGAAATACTTTTCTTTCAATAACAGAAAGATCTGCTTATAGGTTTGCCAATGTTTTTTTAAGGAGGTAAAGATTTATATATTAATGAGGTTATATTACTATAAGCTTAATCTCTCTCTCTTTTTTGTTGCCATGTAACAAAATTTGCAAATTATTTTTAGAAATTATATGCCAGGATATTTGCTTAATCAATTAGATTTATGTACTGATATCAAATAGCACAAATCTCAATTATCTTGTCAACTCTCATGTTTCATATTAATAGCTGCAATTTTAATGGTAATTGTTTCCAATAAGTCAACCAAAATTTAATATGCTAATTGGCAAATAACCTATACTAAAATCTTATGGCAGCAGATCTACAATATAGAAACTTTGACTTAGCAAAATTCTCAAGGCAATTGATGTTGTTGTTGTGTCCTTGAAGGGAAGGAATGAAAATTGCCAGAGCCTGAGATGGATTGGACTTCAAGATGTACACCTGTCGTTAGCCTAAGCATCATGCAAGTGACACTCTGATTTGGCTTTGTTCCACTCTATTTTGAGGAAGAACATCCTGGATAGGCCTCTCACCTCTCTTCCCCTTCCACCAATCTTACAAGAGGACCTGCAACTCATATTAACTCTAATGTAAATCACATTACTTGGGATCAATTCAAAATAGAAAACTCCTTTGCTACAAGCAAAAGAGGTGTGTTGTGTAGTTTCTTATGCAGTATTTTAACAAATTCAAAACCATTCTTAAAAAATGAAGACTTTTAATTCACTATTTCAAGTGGCTAATTTTTTTTTTAAAGAACAAACAATTTGTATAAATAAATTTCATTAGGATTTGAATTTTAATTGTGATGTATGTATGTATACATTACTATTTAATACTTAATTTATGGTTACCTTGGTTAAAAAGGAAGCATACTTTATATATCAAATCCTTTTGATAATACAAATGGAAATTTTCTTTAAAGATGATATGTATTTTATTGCATATTTATTTATTACAAATAATAAGAGTAAAAAAATGGATACATATTATTTTTGCTCTCAATTTCTTTTTTTATTTATTTTATATCATAAAAAACTGGAAAGAATTGGGAATAAATATTCTAGAAACTATGAATTCTGGGACAGTATTAGAAGTAAAATTCAATTCATTTTGCACCTTCAATTGCTGCAAAATTCTGTTTAAATTGCATAGTGATATTCAACCTCAATAATTAAAAGTGTTACTAAATGTAATTTACTATATTAATTATATTACCTTATAGTTAAAGGCACACAAGGAATAATCACAAAAGACTGAATGTTATAATTTATTCCTTTTCCTTACATCTGATTTTGCAGAAGTGCTGCTGTGAATCTATTCAGAAATATGCATAGCCCCCATCCGGTATAGGGGTTAGTGACGCTGACTGCGCTGCCGTAGGTCCTGGATTCGAATCCCGGAGAAGGCAAAAATGTTTGTGAATGTATAATGCCTTCGCGGCATGTGGGTACTCTAAATAGCCGTCGAGTCGCATGTCCTCTCGTAAGGTTGATGGAAGGAGAAGAGAGGTGGGACGCCCTTGACCACACACACAATGTGTTCTCCCTCAAAATTGGGGTGGAACCAAGCAAAATCGTACTGTCTCCTGCATGGTGCTCAAAACTAAGACCAACGACAGGCATAGAAATCTAGCCCTTCGCCGCGATGAATTTCGTGAATCTTGATCTGATGTTACTGTCGATCAGGTGGCATAAGTAACAGCAACAGAAATGTGCTTGCAAGTATTATAGTTAAAAAATATTGTATAATTTGTGTGTGCATTAAACTAATAGTTTCAATAATTCAATATTAAATGTAGCAGATTTAAAAGAAAAATATTCTACTATTGATTACTTGTTTATTTACATTGCACTTTAAGACCACACGAAGATTATTGGTGATAAACCTTGTAATTTTGGGGTGATAGTTAAATAATGAGGACAAAATCTGAGCTGCCACCCCACTTTTATCTAAACTTCCATACTACAGTAATGAGCCCATGATGTTGAAGACAGATTTAATGTGCATTAATCCTTCTACACAGTGAGTCTTCAGCGTCATCAGTCTTCAGACCCACAACCCGACAGAAACTATGTCCTTCATGAATTCACAATCAGGACCAATCGTTTACCAAGGACATAATACCATTTCAAAGAAATGCTAGGAACAGATCATGTAATAGGTGTTGTAGCGTCGCCTCGTTAGACGGTAGTTTGCTTTCCTCTTTTCATTTTTTGATGCCCAGGGGGGAACTGAATCGCTAGATGGTTTTTTTCTCTCCAAAAGGAACTGTATAATCATCTTTCACGCCCTGAGGCGAAACAGCTGTAGAATCGAATCTTGAACTGTTGGTTGTTACCCTTCTTTTCAATCTCCCAGAAGTGAATAGATTCACCAGATGGCATTTTTTCACTGTGATCTATAGAAAAAACACACCTGTTTTAACGGCTGTCCATTCTTTCGTTTCATCTCGCATGTGGCCGTGATACACTTATACGGAAAGGAGTGTCAACTTTTGTGAGGAAGAAATGCCAAGGAGTGTATTTTCAGTATCAAATTAACAGGTCGATTTATAGACCCTCCATATGGTTTACGAGGTGCCGCGACTTAGAGGATCTCAGTCCAGACAGACCTTTGTCACTGGAGAACTAATGGTGGTTGTGACCAAGGTAGAAGGGGCCGGGTGTAGACCCGTATTTCTTCCTATCAGAAATTGAGAGAGGACCGCCCAGGGGGTTTAAAGAAACGGATCGGTAGTTGACCGGGGACTTCTGCGGTACCGGTCCCAAAAGATACCATAATACAGGTGTCAATTTCGTCTAGAGTTTGTTAATAAAATAATATTTGTCCAAAGTTGTGTGATCCTTCTCGCTACCCAGGAGAAGCAAACTGGGGGGAGGGGGGTGCGGCATGACATTACAGTGTTCATTGGTTCATTCGTAGGTATTGGTGTTCAGAATTAAGAGAGATAATTTTATCTTTTGCTTGATTTCTCAGTGGCGCACACAAGGGGGGGGTCGGACCCCCCAAAGCCCTTGATTTTTTACCCGATTGATTATAATTCTAAGTATATAGAACGTAAAATTTAATTAATTACTTAATATTAATGATTAATTTTATTAATTAATGCTAATTATTTATTCAAAAATTAGTTTTTTACTGTGTTTTGTTCCCAAAAATCGACAAAATCAAAAGAAGCATGATACAAGAATGGTGAACTTTCGACCCCCCCCCCCCTTGAAAAATTCCTGTGTGCGTCACTGCTTGATTTTCTTCATGAATGCTGGGCTGATTTCAATGAATGATATAAGTTCATAGTAAATATGCAAACAAATAAATAAAATAATGTAACAGTTACGGTACAGACATATGATCATATACAGACTCATCAGTGCAGAAAAGTCTGAAAGAATGTTTACGAATTGGAAGAAGTGTGGTCTTTTTTTCCTTTTTACAGCTTTTACAACTAGAAATCATGTTGGAAACGAAAGTATTCATATGTTCCTGTGGCAATTAGTCTCACTCCTCCAACAACGCTGTTTTCAAATCTCGGTTTGATTTAGATCTTGGATAGTTTCCCTCGAAGCAGCATTATTCTAAATATATTAAATAAAATTAAGGCGTGGAGATCTGGCTGGGGTCAAAGCATTCGATAAATATCTTTACTTTTCTGAGATTTTTTGCCCCATTGATTTCCCTATGCGAATGTGTGCCACCATTCATAAAAAACAATTAGGTCTAATTGCACCAGTGAAAAGGCAAGCATAAGGCCTTAAGATTTTACCCATATATCTCACAACAATCACAGAGCCTCTGTGAAAGACATGGTTGTCTATGTGCTCGATGCCTTTTTGCTCAGACTATTAAACCTCTGTTGCCGTACCAGTTTTTTTTATTTTAAACAAAATTACGATAATCGGTAATAATCTTCGTGTTTCTTTGAAGTGTGACGTTAATAAATAATCAATCAATCTCAGATGTTAGAGGACATCTCAATCTCAAAAGAGCAACTGCCTGCAGTAATGTAGGAGTTACACCTGCGAAGTAGTTGACTCTATTAAATGTCTTAGGCTTATCATTGACAACCGGCTCTCTTGGTTCCCTCATATTAATTTTTTAAAAGAGAAAATTTATCAATTGTCTCTCCAGTTTAATAGAATTTTGTTTTCCAAATCTAACTTTAAAATTTTTAAATATTGTAGTACTTTACTGTAATTGAACCCATCATTATCTATGGAGCGGGAACTTGGGGTGGCCCGCTCACATCTCGTCATATCCAAAAACTTAACGCTATATTCAAAGAATTTATCTTTTAAAAACCACGAAGGGCTTTAGGACACATCACCCACAAACGCCTTACAAACCATATCTGATACTCCTCCAATTCACCTTTCTGTTAATAAAGCTTTTCTTAAATACCAATTCTGGAAACTTCGAAACCCTGAATTTAATAATATTATTGGTTGTCATTCCATTGAAAATTTTATTTCTCTCCACTCTGTGAAAGCTCGGAATAGAATTATTAATTTTAATCAGTCGTAGGGTCCTAATGAGGGGGAGATGTACACCGACAGTTCCAAAATTGGGACTGAGACCGGCTGACCATTATGTATTCACATGTCCCCTCACTGAGGATTTTCCATTTGGTCTCTCCATCTCAAAATGCTAAAAAAGCCTGGTTCCAATCTATCTTTAGAAATCCTTCCATTCACTCTAAACTAAAATCTTGTATTAAAATTGCCTCTACAATTCGGGATCGAATTCCTTAGTTGGGATTGGATCAGTACTCTTATGTGGTCACAGGCGGCTCCCCCACCCTCCTTTTTTTTTCTTTCCCAAATGTTTCCTGCCTCCCCCCCTCTTTGTTCGGTGCATTTATATTTTATATTTATATTACTTTTGATGTAATAATGGAATAATGTATATTATTTTTCCTCTCCTACCCTTTATGTCCTTTATTATTATTTTCAGCTTTGTATGTGTGTACCTTGCAGTAACATATGTATTTCGTTTCATTTATCTTTAATTTGTAATATGTAAATTTAATGTGTGCTACCGTATAAAATGTATACAATGATTTTGCTCAATAAAGATTGTACGCGGGGGTGGTAGTTTCCTAAGGGATCGTTTTGTAGTTCTAAACCTCTTTCGGGTGGGCTCGGTTCCCTCGGTTCCACCGCCTTCACGTTGCTTTAGAATGCGACATTAATAAATTCTCATTTTTTCTCCGTATATAGCAGGGGTGACGAACCTTTTTGGATCAACGTGACATTTTTTTTTCTAAAGAAGTGAGGTGTAGACGTGCCGTCAAATTATTTTGAGTTGTGATTCTTGCCAAAATAATAAAACTAAATCAACTCAAAACTCTTTATTTACTACGAAAAAAATACCTTTTGCACTTATACAGTGCAAAAGGTATTTTAAGTTTTAAAATGTTTTAGTTATACGTGTCATTCAAATTAAGGTTACATTAGTGTGACTTCTTTTGTTGCAGATTGGATGACAAGTAGCTTTTTAGGATTGTAAGATGTTACTTTTAGTGGAATGCATGCTGAATTGCAGTTGCCAAATGATTTCTAAGCAGTTAATTATTTTTGTTGCGGTTCACTTTTTTGTCAAGAGGATTTGTGATTTGTTTTAAAATACCATTTTACTGACAATGTTCTGCATACCATTGCTCCGGAACATAAACCACACACCATTTGGCCACTTTCATTACCAAATAATGCCATATTTCTAGATTCACTGATTGCAATTCTCTGTTACACTTACTATCTTGCACTTTTTGTTCTTTTGCTGAACTAGTCATGTTAATACAGAATACAGTCAATACAGAAAATGTGTTCTTTTCTTGTTTTTTCAAGTCAGTTTTATTTAGAATTATTATTAGGTATTCGGCCAACTATGACTTACAAAAGAAACATCGGAAAAGATTATCTTATTGATATATCTTTCCATAGGATGGATTTCGTCTGAAATGCTCTATACTCTAGTTTGCCCCCGCACTGGTACTCCATATTTCCATTTTTCTTAATGCTTTTAATAATTTCAGGTGCATTTTCTTGAATTTTCATGTAACAATCAGGGATTTCTTAAGTGCCAAATTGGCACAGTGCCTCGTTTCGTTCTCAACTCTGTCTTAATAAGATTATGACCCGGATAATTTTAATGTGGTCAAATGTTATTCCCGTACATATTCTCCGAAAGACGGGAATTTCAAACTGCATGTGAGCTGGCGAAAGAGGTAAAACTTTTTTTTATTGTAATAACCGTTGGTCATGCCTAGACCTAGGCTTAATAACATAACAATCATTCAACTCATTTTGTCAGGTAGGGCCTACTTTTGCATAGAGTCTCGGGGCCTCAAAGGGTCTTAAGCCGTCGCTGGTAACAATGACTACCACGCCATCAACGTAGTCTAAGTACATTGACACCGTGAATTGTAAATTTCCTAACAATAAGGTGACCAACTGTCCTCCTTTTATGCGTTCTGTCCTTTCTTGTAAAGTGTCATCCTTTTTGTCCTCTTTTTCAATATTTTAAAAATGATCTGCTAATCTCTGTATTCAGAGATGAATCAAACATGTTTCCAAAATGTCGAAGAATGGTCTGAAACAAATATCACAGGAAATAACAGTTTTCAATGGTATTTTTTGAATTTGTCGCAAGTAAATTAGGCAGATATAGAAAATTACGTTAAGTTTTTATCGAAAGAAATGCCTGATGTTAAAATAGATGACAATTGTCTGTTTGAAGAAGAAAGAAACACGGAATGTATATTTAAAATCTAATAAATTAGAACAATTGGAAAATAACATGCTGAAAGATTGGTAAAAGATGGGTGAAATTACTTAAACCATTTCAAAAATGAAGACATTCCATATGAAAATGTAATTATTCTTGTTGAATTTACGTTGTGCTGCTCTAGAACTAATGCAGCATTTGAAAGAGTTTTTTTCAGTTGGTAATGATTTTTGTGAAGTAACTAGTGAGAAATCACAAAATTGAATGTTAATATTTTAGCTACAGTGCTTACCGTAAAATTCAGTGTGAAGGATATTTTTAGCCCAAACTTTCCGATATATTAGAAAAGGATATGTTGACATAAAAAAAATCATTCAATGGGAAAAATGCTTGTTTAAGATAATAATTAAAAAGAATTAAGTAATTAGCGTATTTTTGTTTGAATTAATAAAACGTTTCATATATTCAAGTTGTAATTTTTTCTTAAATCTTTCGTCCTCCTTTTCATTATAAAAAAATGGTCACCATACTAACAATTAATCTGTTACACGAAACACGAGAGGTGAGAGAAATGCAATATATCAGCTTTTCCAGCTAGACACAATAACTTCAACACAATAGCTCGAATTGTTTAATTAAAAAAAAAACATAACGCCGACTTTTGTTTGTGAAGGGCATTCCTGACTGTATTGTAATCTTATTCATAACAGTTTTTTTGTCCAATAAGGTTTTTATAACTCTTTATTTTCTATTGTTATCTTTACCATATTCAAATACTGTATTATAAGTAGCAGTTCCTTTCGACTTTTCTGATTGTTAAGCATATTGGTAGATATTTTTTAATGGGATTTCATCGAACAGTGCATGTATTTAATAATTTTTCTCCATGACTTTTAAAAGAAAACAAGACTTGTAGGTATGAATGCCTTGGTCCCAATATATTAGTTTGACTTTTCCTGTTTGGGCATAATTGTGACTTTTCTTACTTGTCAGGTATTAGTTGTGGTTGCAAGACTAGCTCTCTAATTTTCTTACATTATTGGAGTAATTATATTTATCCCATGTAAAATAGGGAATTATTCCATATGTCCCTGATGACTTGATGAGTTTAAATTAATTTATTGTTCATTGATCGGAAAATTTTCTGTAATTAGAATAAACTGGGAAATTCAAAAATCTATTACTTGGAGGTGGGGAAAATGGAATTTAAATTTTCACCAGAACTGAACTCAACTAAAATGAGATGCTTATACACAGTATTAATGAAAGTTTGACTGAAATAAAACTTATATATAGTCGAAAACACTCCTTTGAGCGTGGTTACTTATGATGGGCAAATAATAAGACAAAGAAGACGTTGTCCTGATACTGAAATTTATTGTGAAATTTTAATTAACGTCGTTGACAAAGGACGAATTCAAAGTTTTATGCTTAACCTTTGACAAGAAACTAACGTTTCGATTCTGAATTTCACTGTTCCGTGTGAAAAAGAAAAAACATTTTAAGAGTTTTATCTCCAGCATAATGGAATTCTAATCACATACATTTTTTTAAGTTAATAGATGAAATTATGAGAGTGTGTATGGTTTAGTCAGAGAAAATTTCATTTGCACATCTTGGATACCATACATTACACCGCATTGCGTCATTGTTCAAGAGCATTTCGAACATCCCCTTACTCATAGTTTGTACATAGATTGTTTCGAAAAATTTTTAAGCTGAAGTCAACTTCTGTACCTTCAGTATTAGAATATCATTATCATGTTACCATTTACTGACCAAAGCTAGTGGCCACGGTAACCGAGTGGTCAAGGTATTGGATCGTGGCTGGCCTTGTCACGAGTTCGAGCCTAGTACCACTAAAGACCCGCCGTTCAGGGGAACAATGCACTTTAGATCTGTCTAGAGCTCAAACGTCCTCCCGTTGGTGTGGTGTGGTAGTTAGGAGAGGAGGGTGCCTGCTCAGGTGTCGTCCACGTCACTTGACCATGGTTCAAAATTACGTGGTCCGTCGCCAAAAGCCCTCGTGTAGCTGAGCAGTGCGATGTTAATATTCACTCACTCACTGACAAAAGATTGTTTTTAAAATGATTGTATCATGCCAAAAATCAGACATTATCTTTTTATAGAAGAATAAAAAATTTCGCCAACGAATGCGGAGTTATGTATTATGTCAATGTTAAAAAACTGAAAATTTTCCACCCTGGCACGATCATACGTTTAATTTTAAAATATCTTTAAAAATTTTACACTCAGCTGATATTTTTTACAAACAGCTTTTTTTTTTTTTTTTAAGGATTTTATTTACTAATTTTGTGACTAATTTACGGTGACGATCCAAGTCAACGAATCATCGAGCTCTTGAAAATAAATTTGTAGAAGAACTTTTGCTTTGTCATTTACTTTCTGAATGTATGACTAGTGCCAGATATTTTTCCAAGTCAACGAATCATCGAGCACTTGAAAATAAATTTGTAAAAGAACTTTTGCCTTGTCATTTACTTTCTGAATGTATGACTAGTGCAGATATTTTTCTTTCCATTGATTACTAATTTTCTTAT
This sequence comes from Trichonephila clavipes, assembly GCA_019973935.1. Classification (NCBI taxonomy): domain Eukaryota; kingdom Metazoa; phylum Arthropoda; class Arachnida; order Araneae; family Nephilidae; genus Trichonephila; species Trichonephila clavipes. The sequence continues at coordinate 389,984 of BMAU01017295.1, read as the reverse complement.
AATGAAATATAATGGACCAAGTACTGTAGTTTTAGTATTGATGGAATTAAATCTACGTCAGGTTGTTATTCCAATCTCCTCGGGCGTGTCGAAACACTTTGGTGAAGTGAACGTATTTTGTTGCTTCCATCGATAAGCTCCAACGTCATAGCCCCTGACCAGGGACGCCTGTAGGCATGGGCCAACTGGGCCCAGGCTTCGTCTCGTTCTCGACTCAGCTTTAATAAGATCATAATTCGAATAAATTATATTTTGCCAAATGTTATTTCCGGTTGTATTCTCCGAAAAACTGGGAATTTCGGACGATGTAATGACCATGTACACACAGGCATATGCCTACCACCATACACCATCATTACTCATTCAGTTAAAATGCGGCAGTCGTTCAGCCAGTTTGTGCGATTGTAAGACATGCACATTTCTTTCTTTCGGTTTATTGTTTGTACGTGTATTTGACAACGTATGCTATATGTACGTAAGGGCCATAAGGCTTCATTTGTGTAAGGGCGCAGAGCCTCAAGAAGTCTTAAGACGTCTCTGCCCTTTATTAATGATATGAAAGGCGTTTTGGATGATTCTGAAAGGCTTTTCGAATGATTTTGTAAAAGTGGTAAATTTCATTAAATCCCACAATATGAATTCAATTCAAAACTTTTATCATCCTTGTATCAAGAAATGGGCTGTATTCACAAAACTTCTTGTGACGGGGCTTTACCGAGTCTTTCAACTAATCTTCTTGGGCAATCTTTGGGGCCATCAATTGAGTTATTTCACAGCCAACCTTCTCAAGAAGAAACCTTGATATTCCGATTAGTTAGTAGATATATAGTGGAGGTTTAGTAATCGTGTAGGAAAGAAAGAGAGAAGAAGGAGGAAAGGAAGCTTAGATGTTGAACGCCGTGAGCTTATGGAAAGGATCTGAACTTAGAAGAATAGTTATAAAACGGACCTTAACTATTCAAATAAAGTAAGAAAGATGAAGATTCATAGGTAACCGCTTAACTTTAAGCGGTTAGGGTTTCAGTCGCTTATTCACATAAGATTTAGGGGGTTACGATATATCACTTCTGATTTCCTTCCTAGAGTAAGATTGTCTTTGATTATTATAATTGATAATAATAAATTGGTTTTGTTATGGCTAGTTTGGGTCATCAATCATTACCTCCCACAAATCTAGGTCGAGTAGATGAAAAGATGGTTTCCTCAGGTAAGGGATTATCACATTCTTCGTGCTGAGATCGATGATTGTTTCAAGGTAAAGTTCTTACATGTTTGAGCGTAGTAATGAGAACCACCATTTTCAACTATCATTTCTATTTGATGATCATGACTGCTTCAAAGCCTTTCAAGGGGCTGCAGAAGCCGAGTGGTCTTGATCACGAATTCTGTTGAGTCAAGGGTTTGAATCCTGGTGCCACTTATGTGTAGAAGGACTGATGCAAGTTAAATATGCAAGTACTGAAAGTCAAAAGTTGGTGTGGTGTGATTTTGAAGAGTGGTTATATATAACATGCTGAGGTATCGTGCTCGTCACTTGACCTGGTTCAAAATTATAAGTCCCGACACCTGTAGCTCTCGTTTTGTTTCAAAGTGCGTCGTTAATTTCGAACGATATCGATTTATCTATAAACGCACCATTGATTCTACTTAGATTTGAAAAGAAGAAAACGTAGGCAGTGTAAACATAGCCATAGTTGTTTTTGTGAGTAAATAAGTTGTTAATAAAATATTGTAAAATGAAATGAAATTTATTTTTTTAATTATTTGCAATCCAAATCTATTGATACTATAGCGTAATGGTATGAGAAGTAGGATGCACATAACTTTTGTCTCTAGTGCAAATCAAATCTATACTAAGTTTCTCCTTGCAAGTTGATTGTTCGAATAATTCATTAGTTTAAATGTTATGCACTTAGCAAGAAGCTATTGTTAACTTGACACTGGTTTTACGCTACAAAACGATGTGGTAGACATCTTTTTTGGGATTATATACGTCGACTAGGTGTAATGGCCTCCCCCCTGGGGAAGCTTCCTTCTCATCTATTGGACATCCAATTTATTACGACCAAAGATAATATTCCAAGACAAGCAAACTATAAAGGGAAACTTTAGAGTGATATAACTAGAGCTCAAAGCCTATGTGAATAAGCGCACGAAATCCGAATAGCTTAACTTTACTCAATGTTATCTTAGGAATCTTAACTTCCTTAGTTTATTCTAATAGTTAAAGTCCGTCCTTTAATCCCGCGGCGAAATTCTTATCCTTACCATATCAGCACTGCTTTCAGCGACTCAGATCTTTTTCCTTCTAATCTACGATTATTGAACTTCAACTATATATATACTAGCTAATCTGCATATCATGGTTTCTTTTTGAGAGGGATGGCTGTGAAATAACGCGATTGCTGGCCCAAAGATTCCCCAAGAGGATTAGTAGAAATTCTCGTAAAGCCCCGTCACAAAGGAAAAAGTATAATCACTGGCGTAGTTAGTTCTGAGTTGGCCGTGTATCAATATCCCTTCGGGGCCTATTTTAGGTATGAAAACCCTGTTAGTGGGATTATAGTTACACATATTGGAGGCCCTGTATCATTGATACGACGGGTAGCTACGCCCTTGAGTATAATTGCAATCCATATCCATACTTGATCTGAGTTCGTCATATACCGTCTGGGTGTCTGAGCGCCCTTATATTCTTGGCAATACTGCATATTGTTTTTGAGTTTGAGTTGAGCGTTGTGGCCGTGGTAACCTAATGGTAAGGATCACAAGCTCTTGTCCGGCGTGTCATGAGTTCGAGCCCAGTGCCACTGAAGACCTGTTGTGTAGAGGGGCTGGTGCGCGATAATATTATCTTGGTTTAAAGTCTTCCCATTGACGTTGTATGGACCCCATTGCCATGGGGTTATCTTCCTCATTTGACCGAGGTTCAAAACTACGAGGTTCGTCCCCAATAGTCCTCGTGTTGCTTTATAGTGCAACGTTAATAAATTTTCACTCGAGTCGGGCGTTTTTGCGTCATTCTCTTTGGAATTTTATGTTTCACACAATCATTTCCGATTTTTGTAATTTTTGCCCTCTTACTTTGAGAAATACAATCGGACCTCGATGTAACGAAGTTGCTAAATCGCGAAAAAAAGTTCGTTATTTGGAAAATTCGTTACATAGAAGTTCATGTTTTAATATACTTTAATAACCACATAAAACAAAATTTTAAATTCATAAGCTCTGTGTATTAAAAAAAGTAATTATTCACACTTTTTCTTAAATTAATGTATGTTTATTTTATATATCTGACCCTTCCAAGTTTTTTTTTTTAAAAAAAGAGAGAGAAAAAGAAAAACTGCAAGGAAAAAAGAAGAAAAAAGAATGTCGAATACACTGTATTTTAAATATTAAGAAAATAATTTTATATCAACAGGAATTTTAAGGACATTTTCTAATTTAAAACGTACAAGTAATTTTAAACATTCATTACTTTATAACTAGAACTCGGGGACACTGGTCAACTCCATTGAGGCTGAAAGGGGATATCGAAGATGTTTCTATAAAACATCTAGTGAACTGGACAATGGGGTTAAACGTCCAGAACTTTATTGCTCTTGGCGAATTAGGATCTAATAAAACCAGTTCAAAATTTATGACCACCATAAAATATGCTAAGAGAGATAATACTTTGAAATGTTCAGGAATACTTTAAAAATAGGGAGAAAAAAATTGAATCACACAAAAAAAGTTCGTTATATAGAAAATGCACTTCGCTATACAGAGGTGATTTTACGAAGAAAATCATGAAATGTTCAAGGTTCCAGTAAAAGTTCGCTATATAGAAAAATTCGCAATGTAGAAATTCGTTATATAGAGAGGTTCGACTGTATTTTCAAACTTATATTCTCTTATCTTTTTGTATATCATTTTATCTTACCAGATCTAGACATAAAAAACACACTACTTGTAATACAGAGGTGTAGCTACCGCAGTATCATTAATGAGTCTTCAAGCTACAGGGGTCCCATAAGCAAGAAAATCTGAATATGCTAAAGGGCCCATGGACAGGGCACCCAAGAAACTTTGATTCAGGGTCCACTCAGTGCTAGATACCCCAATGTTGTAATACGTATCTCTGCTGAACTTTTCATTTCCTAGAATTGGATAATTAGTCTCTTGAACTTGAATTATCTCCGGTGTCAACTGGCTAACCTGTATCCGATAAACTGTGAAGAAAAAGAGTGCAATTTCATTTTCTGCCATGTAAATCCATGGCTATGGACTAAATTCATGTGACGTCATAGTCACATGATAACTGAGCCACGTGTTTTCGGCCAATCAGTTCATAAATTAATGCGACGTCATAATCATATCATAAATATAATCACGCGTTTCCAGCCAATTAGTTCATGTGCTTCACTGTTGCTAACTTTAGCTTTTTGCAGAAACTTTCTTTTAGAAAGTACATATTAGTCAACGATATAATAATGCACATAGTTAAACAAAATGCACTTAATTTAAAAGTATTCATATAATGTAAATACTTTTTTTTTTAAAGTTTGAAAACTGTTTGAAGAATTTTAACACACACGTTAACTTCCTTACCCAATCATCAAATTTTAAACGTTATCTAAACTTTACAAGAACAACTAGTATGTCAATTTTTAATCAGTGGGAAACACGTGATTGCCGTTATCACGTGACGATCATGAATTTAGTCCATTGGTCGAGAGTCGTTGAGCCCAGAGATGGTGGAGAGGGAAGGATGCGAGGTGGGCGTGACAATATTTGATGGCTGAGTTGCATTGCTCCTATTGATTGGTACGGATATGAGGATAGGTTCTCATTGGCTGCCTAGAAAGGGTGCAAGATTTGTATAGGAGAAGAGGGCGGATCTAGCCCAATTGGAAAGCAACATAGATATTTAAAAAAAAAGTATAAATATTAAATTAAAGACACAAAAACGTTAAAGCTAAAAGAATAAATATGTTGCGGTGGATTATAAAAGTCAGGAAGAAATCCTCTTGGTCTTTTGCTTTGAGGCATAATAACAACTAGTCTCTGAAGTATGATATATATATTTTTTTTTTATAAAATACGTATCGAATCCCGAAAGTCGAAAATCGTGCGCGCGCAATTCGTGACGCCTGGTTGTCTGGAATACCGGAGCGGTATTTGCCCAAACTTTAATCTTCCCTCTTTGAAATGAGAACAAAATGTCGGAGCTATGTCTATTTTTAGCCGAATTATTGGAGTTCGAAAGCACTTTGACGGAAAACGTATCCCTTATTTAGGCACTATTACTTCCTCACATCCATTTATCGATTTTAAAACGTTTTCATGTCAAAAAGAGAAATATTCCGTTTTTTAAGGTATCCGATTACGTTCGGAACCGTGATTTTGCAAAAGCGTATAAATGGATAGTATTTACGGTATTTAGTGTTACTTAGATTAGAAAATGTGTACAAAATTGTTTTAAGAATATTATTACAATAAAAAGTTATTTTAGCACAATATTTTGACAAAAAATGAACATAAAATGACCCATTTTCAAAATATTCTCCCTATGCGAAAGATGCTTCTATTATAATACTATTTTGCCTGTATATAGCTCAGACCTCTCTACGGAGGCTCAACTAGAATTTTTGAAATATATAACTTAGAAGTGTGTTTATCCATGTTTTACGACAACAGAGGTGAGCAATTTTAAGAAAAAAACGCCGATAATTATTTCAAAGGGTTGTAACTCTGAAAATAATGTGAATTTTTCAAAAATCATAGTTGAGCCTCTGTACAGAGGTCTGACCTACTTACAGGCTAAATATTATAATAGAAGCATTTTTCACAAAAGGAGAACATTTTTAAAAAAGGTTATTCTAAGTTAATTTTTTGCCAAAGTAGTGTATTTAAATCATTTTTTTTTTTTGTCAAAATGTCCTTTAAACAATTATATACATGTACTAGCTGCATGGCCGGCGTTGCTCGTTCTTTCTCTACTTTTATAAAAATGTTCCCTTTCCTTCATAAAATCAGCATTTCTAATACTCTTTCAAAATGACTTTCACCTCACCCACCTTCCTCCGCTTAGCACATTTTTAAATACATAACACATTGTCATGGAAATTCCCCTTCCCCTCTCGCTATGATAACTCTTGAGTAAGTGAACAGTGGGACCGTAATATTCACTCACTCACTTTGCAACTTTTTAGGACCCGAAAACGAATATGTACCTTTTTAAAAATAGTTGTATGTTCAGATAAGTAGAAATTTTTATAATTACAAAATTTTACAACTGTATTAAATGTTGAATTAAAATTGTGAGCATTTTTTGAAATGTTCGATAAACGGAAAAAAAGTTTCATGCAATTATTTTTATAAATGAAGTTATAAAAACTTTGAATTTGATAAGTAGTTATTAAATATTTAAAATTTGAGTATATTTTAACTGATGCAACATATGTAAAAAAATAAAATACTATAAAGAATTAAAATTTATTTAAGTAATTCTCAGTTGAATAAAAATGTTACTTTGTCTTCTATTTTTTAAAAAATATTAAAACTACCTTTTTTACTAATTATTATAATACTTATTATTACACTTTCTTGAAAGGTTTAGAATTATGCATTGACAGACTTGTAAAACCTTCGATATACATCCAGTATCAATTTTATTGTAGTTTTGTTATCTAAAGTAGTTTTGTTATCTTTAACATATAAAGGAGAAAAGCGACTCACTCACTGACTAATCACGATATCTCCAGAACTATTAAACCTACAGACTTGAAATTTGGTAGGTAGGTTCCCTTCATGGAGTAGATGTCAGCTAAGAACGGATTTTGTGAAGTTCGAACCCCAAGGGGCGTTACGGGGGTTTAAGGGGCGTTATAGATAATTATTTCCATTACTAAACTATTAGATGTACAGTCGTGAAACTTGCTACACAGATTTCTTTCATAAAGTAGAGATTCCCTACATAATGATTTTTACAAAAAACGACCTCCAAGGGGCGTTGAGGGCGCTTAAGGGGCATTATACATAATTATTTCCATTTTTAAACTATTAGACGTACAGTCTTGAAATTTGGTAAGCGGATTCCTTTCATAGAGTACAGATCCGCTGCAAAATGAGTTTTGTGAAAATCGACCCCAAGTGGCGTTGTGGAGAATTAAGGGGCGTTATATATATATAGGCAATTAACTCCTTTTTTAAACTATTAGACGTAAAATCTCGAAATTTAGTAAGCTGATTCCATTCATTAAGTAGAGATCCGCTATAAGATGGGTTTTGTTAAAATCGTTACCTAAGTGGCGTTGCGGGGGCTTAAGGAGCGTTATACATAATTATTAAATTTTTAAACTATTAGACGTACAGTTTTGAAATTTGGTAAGCGGATTCCTTTAATAGAGTACAGATCCGCTGCAAAATGGGTTTTGTCAAAATCGACTCCCAAGTGGCGTTGTAGAGAATTAAGCGTTATAGGCAATTAACTCCTTTTTTAAACTATTAGACGTAAAATCTCGAAATTTTGTATGCTGATTCAATTCATTAAGTAGAGATCCGCTATAAGATGGGTTTTGTGAAGATCGTTACCTAAGTGGCGTTGCGGGGGCTTAAAGGGCGTTATAGATAATTATTTCCATTTTTAAACTATTAGAAGTACAGTCTTGAAATTTGATAAGCCGATTCCTTTCATAGAGTACAGATCCCCTACAGAATGAATTTTGTGAAAATCGACCCCCCAAGTGGCGTTGTGGAGAATTAAGGGGTGTTATATATATAGGCAATTAATTCCTTTTTTAAACTATTAGACGTAAAATCTTGAAATTGAGTAAGCAGATTCCATTCACTGAGTAGTGATCTGTCATAAGATGGGTTTTGTGAAAATCGTTTCCTAAGTGGCGTTGCGGGGGTTAAGGGGCGTTATGGATAATTATATCCATTTTTAAACTATTAGACATACAGTCTTAAAATTTGGTAAGCGAATTCCTTTCATGGTGTAGAGATCCGCTACAAAATAGTTTTGGGGAAAATTGATCCCCAAGGGTCACTGAGGGGATTAAGGGGCGTAATAGATAAATATTTCCGCTTTTCAACTAATAGAACCACCTGCTTGAAAATTAGAAGGTATGTTCCGTTCATGGAATAAAGTTCCTTTTACAAAGATTTTTGCGAAAACGAAGCCCCAAAGGCGTGGGGTTGCGAGGGATTAAGGCGTGTTATAGAAAAATTCCTGTTTTTGAATTTAACTCATTTACTTGAAATTTGTTGAGCACTTTTCTTTAGTTGAATAGAGTTCCACTAAGAATGGATTTTACGGAAATCAACTCCAGGGGGAAGCGGGGAGAGTTGTTGGGGCGTATTGATAGACAAAATTCCCGTTTTTGAACTGCTAAGACTATAATAATAAAATTTGGTTTGCGTGCTTCTTTTTTTGAATTGCAATCCGCTAAGAATGCTGTCAACGAGGTATTGATGATAAAAATTCCGTTTTTCCTCTGTTAAATTTAGACTTGAAATTTAGCACGCATGTTTATTTTATGGAGTAGAGATCCACTGAACGTTGCTTTGGTGGAAATCCACTTGATTATTAGGTTAAGTGAGCGAAAAAATCTTTCTACTTCTATTTTAGATATAAATAGAAATTAGATATTATAATTTATGTTCTTTTTATATCAAGGGGCGAGAATGTAACAGCTATAAATATATTTTTCAATACAATCGAATTCTTATTGCTAGATATCAATAATTAATATATATGTAAACAGTATACATATATACAACATCGTGAAATACCCAGTGAAGCGGGTGGGTAACGGCTAGTAGGTTTATAATATTCCTAACTATCCACCGTTCTTCAATTTTAGTGAAATGGGTCTCCTACACTTGGCCTTTTTCAACTAAGTTTGTTTTGTATTTCGATATTATCTTTTGAACTGTAAATTTTTTTGGTTTTAATATTTTTTTATCCACTATAAATAGTATTTAAATTTCAAATTATCGCCTTGCTTAATGGAAACTGTTATTATACACACAACTATGCATTCAAATGGAAGAATCGATCTTAGGTTGAATTTAAGACATTTATTGAGTGTTAGAACCTCTTGCTTTCTGTTAATATTTAACTTACAAAATAATTTCACTAACGTCATTCAAACTATCAAATATCGTTTTTTCTCACGTTGTGTAAATCGAAAAGTACACCGAATCTTCGAATTCTATGTAAGCGACCTTAAATTACCATAATTGAAAACTATATAGCACGATTTAAAAAACAGTGAAAAGCTTTTTCTGAAAAACGGCGTAAAGCAATCTTGGTTCAAAATGCATTCTTTTTCAGGTTGACTGATTCGAGACGTATTCGTTTTTGCAAGGACTTTTATAGAATAATTGTCTGTGTTTTGTCTTTAGAATTTCAGCGAATTTTTACTTTAATTAATCTTGCGCAGTCCGTAAATATTAAGATTTAAAAACTGGCGAATGTAACATACTCGAACTTTTCTAAAATCATAAGCAAATAAACAATGTTAGTTTTTCGATTAAAATAGTATAAATAATTTATATCTGGAAGTGTAATACGTTAATATTACTTTTTGTTGTATTTTTTTATGTTAAAATTGTAATCAGCCTCACACTCTGCCTGTTCAAACTTTCGTAGTTCCTGGCAAAATGCAAAGGTTAGCTTCACACATAAAAGATAGATATTTGCTATCGCGGGCCTTTTTGCAGATGGCAGAATTTTTTCCTACTTGACAATTATTGTTATATTTTGGACACTTCACACAATATCTATAAATTATAGCCTATGTGTTATTCTGATGTATAAGCTATACTATTGTAAAGTTTCATTAAAATCCATTCTCTCTCTCTCTCTCTCAGGTTTTTTTGCGTGAAAGACTCCCAAACATCCTCACAAACTTTCACGTTTATAATATATATTAGGATTCTAATCTAAGAGTGACATTAAATATCATGGAAATTATCCATTTATGTGCTCTTTTAAAATCACGGTTCCGAACGTAGTCGCATACCTTAAGGATGTGGGGGATTGAAGAACAATTAAGAAGATGTATTTTAGAAGATTAGTTTATCAGTCTCTTTTTTTTTCGTTTGGTTTTAAGTATTGCATCGCATAATTTTAAGAATGCATTCTACTAAAAGTAAAACCAACACTTAAAAACGAAATATAATTTTTCAAAAAATGTTATTAGAAATGATGTTTTTGTATTAATAACCTCATTTCAAAATTGGATGTGCTTTATTTTATAATTTTTTTTTGTCTATGAATCTGATTGACTAAAAAAATAATTGTAAATAACAATAAGTATTAACAATTACGATGTTGGGATGGATGCACTATGATTTTTTTTAAATCTCTGAGCCATCACTTTTGAACTCATTCCTCCATAAATAGGATATCAGAAAGAAGGACTTTTCAAGAAGTTTTGGAAGAACTTTTTTCTTTTTGGTAATTTTATATAAAGGGTGGTTTTTTTACAGGTATAGAACTTTAAATTGCAATAAAACAACGATGTATTATTCGATTGACATGAATTTTTTTTTATTCGAAAGATAATCTTGTGGCATTACATTTTAAATATGATTTCTGGCATATGACTGCCACGGCTGGCTCGGATGTAGTCCAATCTGGACGTCCAATTTTCGATGACGTTTTCCAACATTTGTGGCCGTACATCGGCAATAACACGGCGAATGTTGTCTTCCAAATGGTCAAGCGTTTGTGGCTTATCCGCATAGACCAATGACTTTACATAGCCCCACAGAAAATAGTCTAGCGGTGTTAAATCACAAGATCTTGGAGGCCAATTCACAGGTCCAAAACGTGAAATGAGGCGGTCACCAAACGTGTCTTTCAATAAATCGATTGTGGCACGAGCTGTGTGACATGTTGCGCCGTCTTGTTGGAACCACAGCTCCTGGACATCATGATTGTTCAATTCAGGAATGAAAAAGTTAGTAATCATGACTCTATACCGATCACCATTGACTGTAACGTTGTGGCCTTCATCGTTTTTGAAGAAGGATTCCACCACCCCATAAAGCGCACCAAACAGTCAGTTTTTCTGGATGTAACGGTGTTTCGACATACACTTGTGGATTAGCTTCACTCCAAATGCGGCAGTTTTGTTTGCTGACGTAGCCATTCAACCAGAAGTGCGCTTCATCGCTAAACAAAATTCGCTTATGAAAATCGGGAACAACGGCAATCTCGTTTTGGGCCCATTCGACGAATCTACGCCTTGCTTGATGATCGTTTTGATGAATTGCCAAACCAAACTGAGAATAAATCACTTGACAGCTGTTAAATTGGTCGCCATCTTGGAAAGTAATGCCAACTTTTAAACTTCTATACCTGGAAAAAAATACTCTTTATATTCTATTCTTCATTATATTTTAAGCCTTTATATTTTTTAGTCACATGAAGCAAAATATTTAGTATTAGTATGTTCATGAAGCATGTTGTTGCAATTAGGGATTGCAATACCGTGATACCGAATATCGGTATTTTGAGCCATTTGTACAATTTTGAAATACCGGTATTCACAAGTTTAAATATCGGTTTTTCGGTATTAGCTAGAAAATTTTTTGTCTCCACTATATGCTCATGGATCGCCTACATAGCAAAATATTATGCGTTTTTTTTTGTGTGTTTCCCTAACGGGTGAAAATAATTAGACTGGGAATATAAAGTTTCATCGTGCAATAAAGAGAAGTTATAAAATATGTGGATCATCCAAGGACCTATCCCAGGGATGGCGAACCACTGGCACGCGTGCCATTGATGGCACGTGACAGCATATTTTGGGCACGCCACCGATCAAAACGGTTTGCATTTTAATTCAAAATAACTAAGTTCAATGTGAAGTATTACGAACAAACGCGAATGGTCAGTCGCAATTTTCAGCGAGATTTTTTTAAGTTTAAAGAATTATCGGAAACGCTCAAGTTTTTTTTATTTACCCTGATGTGATTTCATTTAAGAAATTGAACTTGTCCCGTTCGATTGGTTGAAAATTGAAAATTTTGAATTGCAACTGATTGATTTCGAGTCTAGTTTAATATCGATTCAAAAATTCGTTGGAAGAAGGAGAAGTTGGCATTGATTGAAACAAAAAGATTAACAAGCAATATAAGTAAAAATGCTAATAATGAAAATTTGAAAAAACATGGAATTCAATTTCATATACATTTAATTATTTGAAGAAGCTGGGTCATACTATTTTAGCCATATTTTCATCTACCCACACCTGCAAGTCATTATTTTCAAAGATGAATAGCATTAAAAATTCGCTTAGAAACTGTTTGACAGATGACTCCAATTCAACATGCATTTTGCTAAAAGTAACATCTTACGATCATAATATAAGTTATTTTTCATCTAATCATCATCAGCAGAAATCACACTAATGTTACTTTAATTTGAATTACACGTATAACTAAAACATTTACTACTGTAAAGGACAAAATGTATTTTTTCGAAATAGTTTTGAGTTTTGTTAGTATTTAGTTTTATTATTTTCCCAAAAATCACAAGTCAAAATTGTTTGTCGGCACGTCTATACCTTATTAAACATTTCTTTAGGAAAAAAATGGTACGTTGCCCCATAAAGGTTCGCCACCCCTGACCTATTACAACTCAGAGCGATACTGCGCACGCGCAGGATTCGTAGTCTGATATTTTTATCTGTGAAACCAAGGCTGCAGTCGTGAAGAAAGTGCGTAATAGTTCGATATTTTTAAATTGGTGAGTTTGTTATTCATATTGTGTTTCCATATTATTCTTGAGAGTTCAAAATATTTTTAAAACGCTCATAAATAATACCTATAATAATGAATAAGAATAACTTAAAAGAACATAAAAAAAAATCAGCTGATAATAATTCGGCTGGGTTTCATCATTTATATTATGAAAAGAATATGGTGGCACAGTGTAAAAAATGTTCCAGAGTTAATAAAGTGAATGGAGGAAGTACATGCGGACTCCATACACATTTAAAAAAGAACCCACGATACAAATTTGTAAAGGAGGAAATAATTTAATTGCGATGGAGATACAAATTTAAGCACAGTTTCGAAGCCCAAGCCATTAAGAGTTTTAGGTTGTTTTGGAAAGGAAAAAAAAAGATAATTTGTATGAAATTCTAAGGAAAATGAAAGCATTAAATGGTTTACCATTTCGACTGTTTTGCACTTCTACTGAATTAAGAAAATCACTATCCTCCAGAGGTTTTAGAAATATACCGACATCGATTATACTGTAAGAACTGTTATTGAGAGAGAGAGAGACGATTTATTTGAAGATGAGGGATTTAGAGGTGAATACTTGGAAAAAGTATATCGCGTATTGCTAATAATAGAACCACCAACTAGCGTAGATACCGAAAAAGCGTTTTGAGAACTGGTATTGTTTGCATAAAATTATGTTCCTGGCTTAATGACAGTACAATTAATATATTATGTTTTCAAGATCCCATTTCAAAAATTTGTAATCGCACCACAGACTGATGATGTGATATCTACACTTTTATTTGTGATTTAAATAAATACGATGTTTCTTTACTTTTTGTGATTCTTTATATACTGTTATAATTTATAAATTACAAAATATAATTTGTTATATTTACACTCCCTAATAAAACTAACAAATGAAACAAAGAAACAACACACACGCCTATAATTTCTTTTTCTAAAATTTCTAATACCGGTATTAAAACCGGTATCCCGGTATTAAGATCTAAAAAATACCGAATACCGGTATTGAACTTTTGGTCCGGTATTGCAATCCCTAGTTGCAATGTTGCTTCTTTTTTCTTTGTCAGTTCTTTAGGCAAGTTTAATTTCTTTCTACTGCATGAATGTGCGTGAAAAAATATAAAGTAAATGCGGTAAATTCTTCTGTTACCTCAACTGAATTGCAAACGCATTTGGCATTCATGTAGTAAATGTGAATGCAGTGACGTAGCATGGGCTTTCGCCGCCTGGAGCTGACCGGAAATTTGCCGCCTCTCTACTTTAATTATTAGTCAAAAAAATTAGTAAAAGTAAAAAAACAAAACAAAAAAACAGCTTTAAATTTTTTTTATTGATTAAAAATTCACTTTTCGTGTTTTTTTTCCATAGCAAAATCTTTTATACAATTATCAATATCAATATGTATGTCATGTTCAATTGCCAGATTAGCTGAATTTGTTATTCTTTACGTGGACATAATAGATCTGAGATATTTTTTGATTAACTTTAGTTAATCAAAAAATGATTGATGCCAGTTGCGTCTCTCGCAACTGGCATTACTGATGGCAGATGTTAAAAAAATTCTCAACATTATGACAATGTTTGGGTAAGCCATCTTCAAGTTTGGAATCAATAATATATTTTAATAAACCTAGAGACCCCGGACCTAATGAGTTCTTTTCTACAGCTTGGGTCTGTTGCAGCTACGAACGCTTGTAGACGTACGCGCTCACGTTGGAATTATTTGTTAATGTCTTTGAGAAGCTTGATCTAAGTTAAGTTCGTCCATACACAATATCACTTCAGGCATTATAAAAGCATATTTTTGCGCTAAGTTCTGCAACTGTTGGAATCTTTCTGGAATTTCAGCAGCTACACTGTCTATTGAAGAAAACATTGTTCTCCCCAAGTCATCTTCTTACGATAATTGAACATCTTTGGTTTGGAAAATAATCTCATAATTTCTTTTGTATTGTCTCTTTTACTATCAAATTATCCAGAAATTGTGTGATGTCGTCCATTTTGTTAGACGCACATTCCATTGGTGAATTGAATAAGTAAATGCTCATACTTTTTTCATGATGTTCCTCCTTTCGGATGACTTGAGAACAGGAGAGGCATTTCATCGTCGGAATCTGTATCAATGATACTTTTTGAACTTTGAACACACTCCTAAATGTCTCTGCCTGTCATGATGGGGCTGCACACACATTATCATCATGTACTGCAACGAATTCTTCCGTTGATATAATAGGACAATCCAATAATACAGAAAACTAATGCGAAAGAGAGGAACCATCTCTTTCATTTCACACCCTTCTGAAATTTCTGGTATTTTCCGTATTTTGTTCATTCCCAGAAGGGAAATCTTTTCGTGCTAAGTTGGAAAAAAATGCATGAAAATACATAGCAGTTTGTCAGGATCATTGTATTATTTCGTGTTATCCGATATTTCGCTTTAAGCGCTTTCGCGTTAAACGTATTGCACTGTAGATCACGATTAGCTTTTAATATGTTTTCTTTTATTATTGTTTTTAGTGCTATATTGTGAATTTTTTGATTCGCCTATTTAATTACATAGCATCTTGTCACATTTTGGGATTCTTTAAAAAAAAAAAACGCATAACGCCCCACATTTTTTTTTTAAATATAGTTCTGAAGTACCTAGAATATAAAATTAGATTTAGAACTTCGGTAAACTTCGCTAACATTAACAAATACTATGTGGATATTGAAGTGTTTTTCAAACAGGCTTTGTAATGAAAATTATTTAATTAAAATGAGAGCTGCAAGATTTTTTCTCAAATATTTTTATACTAAATACAATTACTAGAAACTACCTTTTATTGGAAGTATAACATTTTTACTAAAAAGGAAAATGGGTGCTGTTAATGAGCGTTGTAAAACCATAAGTAAAACAATCACTTCTTTCCTCTATTTTGTTTTTTCTAAATTGTAAGGCTATTATTAAAATGAAAACTTTTATTTTTCCCAAATGCATATTGAATTTAAACACTCCTATGGCTTGGGTAATATTAACCACATCAAATGTTTTCGTAAAGCAGCTTTCGCAAAAGTCAATTTTGAGACGCTTTTGTTAAATATCAATTCCCAATGCGTTGCCAGTGTCGCTGGTAAGAATACAATATATTTTTTTTTATTGCGGTATAGCCAACTCTGTCACGAACTTAGCTATCAAATGAAAGATGGACGTAAAAAGTAGACATCTTTTAATGGATAATTTGTGAGCCAACACACTGTGCATTAACATTCTGTTTTTCTTAAACTATGTTATGCTATCGGAAAATCGAGACTTATTTTGATTTTTCAATAACTATTTAAAATTCAGCATACTTATTGAACTTATCATAAGATTTATTTTGAGAAATTCCACAAAATTTTGCTTGATTGATAGAACTATATGCGGTCGTCCTCGTGCGGTGCACGCGCTGCACATCTTCTAGGATCGGCCCTGATCTTTACTTCTGTCGCCAAATATATGCTTCCTTCTGATTCATCTTGGTGTTTCAAAAGAAATTTCAAGCTCTTCACATAAACTTTTAGCATATATTAAAGCGTCATCCACGAATTCCTCTCGTTTTGCTTCTTATACGGTCTGTAAAGCACGTATTTTTTTAGCACATTGATGGATATTTAGTCCCTCTGTTTGCAAATAATTTTGTGAGCATCATTGACTTCACACAGTACCGTTTGCCAGAAGTCTAAGTAACATAAAAACGAATGCGATTGCATAGCGACTAATAAACTTCCTGCATCTGTGCCTGTATTAAAGCTTTCATTCGTTTCCGTCGGTTTCGTCGCGCGGGCGCGATTTTTAAGATAGAAATATTTTTTGAATTTAAATATGGTGGTGCTTGCCACCACCCCTTTTCATATGCCACCCGGGGCCATGGCCCCCTCTGCACCCCCACGCTACGCCACTGTGTGAATGTGAATTTGCGCCGTGTGCTCCTGTAAATTCAAGCAATACGTTTAAAGTATCCGACTACCTTGAAAATTCGGACTTCGTCAAAAATTGACAAAACTGTTGTACAGTGTAATTTTGTAAGCAGGTAGCAAAAATGATTTTTGTCGCCTATCAGGTGTAGTGGTTAGCGATGCTGACTACTGTGCCGTAGGGCCTGGGTTCGAATCCGGGAGAAGACACGGATGTTTGTAAATGTATAGTGCCTTCGCGGCATGGGGGTACTCTAAACAGCCGTCGGGCCACAAGTCCTCTCGAGAGGTTGGTGGTGGGGATGAGAGGTGGGACGCCCGTGACCCTCTCCCAGAGTGTTCTCCCTCAAATTTGGGGTGGAACCGAGCTAAATCGTATTGTCACCTGTATGGTGCTCAAGGTTAAGGTCAACGACAGGCGTACATCTAGCCCCTTGCCATGATGAATTTCGTGGGCCTCGAGCTGGCCACGTCAGACAGGTGGCATTAGCAACCACAATAAATAATTTGTAATGTAACGTATAAATGTTTAAAAATTGAAAACTCTCATTTATAAACAAACATTTTGTTTAAAGTGAGTTGCAAATATGTAATTTTTTTTTAATAAATTTTCAGCAGTTTCTTATTTGGATATTGATTTTTCTTTCTTCACAATTCTATCTTTATTTTCTCAAAAAATTTGCTGAACAAATGGGGAAACCACCAAAAATAGTCCTCGTGTCCCCTTTTTTTTCCTCTCGTAGTCGGATACTTTTAAGAAAATGAGAAAATTTGCCTTTTTTTTGCCAAAAAGGACTATTGTCTAACTTTTGGGAATTTATTTTCAGTTGATAATCGTTGATAATTCAGTTGATACTGCATGCAATAAAGAGATTTATACAACAAAAAATATAAAATACCTTTTGCTGTCTGAAAAATCTTTGAAATGTTAGTAGTGGCGTAGCTACCGCCGTATCAATGATACGGGGCCCCAATATGCGCAAGAATATAATCATAAGATGTCAAAAAGCCCTAAATAGGGTCCTTAAGGAATTTTGATATAAGGCCCACTCAGGACTAGCTACGCCAGTGGCATACATCGACCTCTCTTATGGGAGGGGGAGGTAATTTTCTAAAAAACACGTAGACGAAATTTTCAAGGGGTATTTTTTATGGTAAAAATTTGAAAAATTTTGGTCTATGGGGGAGGGGGTTTGACCCCCCAAACCTCCCTTGTGGATGCCACTGAATGTTAAATTGAATATTATGTATGTATGGGTGGCCATGCAGCCGAATGGTCATGGTCGTGAACCCGTGTTCGGCGTTGGGCTTTCATGAGTCCGAATCCCAGTGCTACTGAAGACCCGTCTTGTAGAAGGACTGATGCATGTTAAATTGTTCGCGTTGGGCTCAAAAACCTTCATCCAATTGTTGATAAGGACGCATTAGGGCAGGAGTGGGCAGACTTTTCCAGGGTACGGCCTATTTCTGATTTTTTCAAGGTGTTATGGTCCACTCAGTGGCATAGGTGTAGCGAGCTAATAGAAAGTGTACAATAAAGTCGGACCTCCATTCTACTAACCTCTATTTTGCGAATTTCTCAATTTTTTCCGTATTTTTAAAATATTTCTAGACCGTCATGTGATTAAATGATTATTAGGTTTTAGTGAAAGTGGTCACCCTAAAAAATGCCTTGGTGTTCCACCGATCGATCGCGATCGACTTAATGCCCACTTCGGCATTAGGGGCTGTGAGCCCTGATAGGACAAATACTGTCGTCGCTCTTGATTGACTTCTGCCTTCCTTACACTCTTTCTAGCAATCATGCGATTTATAACTTCTCTACTTCCTTTTGATTGATCTCGCAAGCCCTTTCTCAGGTGGTGACATCTGTTTATGCTGTTCGCGAACCCGTCTGCGAGGCATTGGTACAATTCATGTGATTCGACGCAACGGAATTCGAAGTTATGCCTGAACTTTCGAAATTACCTCTGTTTTATTTTCCATCCAGATATTCCTTTGCCAATGCATAGAGCGTTAGCTGTTAATCAAGTGCATATGCTATTGTAAAGTATATACACTCGCTGTTTCGTCCCATTCGGATAATTCCTTCGTTTTTAAGTTATAGTATATATTTTTCAATCAAGCATCTGAAATATTTTAAAATGATAATTAGCTTTATCTTTTTCTCCCTTTTCTGTAGGAAGCCATCTCTATGTTCCATCTGTACGTACCTGTGCATCCTTGGCGAAAAATCTTGATGCTGCTGAACCTTATGTTGAGACAGATTCAGACAGTGATGCAGAGGAACAACAAAAGTTAGCTGACCTTACAGATGTCAAGCTCCAGATTTTAAAAGCTGGTTTAGATTTTGTTCCAGAACATGGATGGAGTAAACAATCCATAGCTCTTGGTATTAGTTATTTTTAATCCTTTTTTGTTGTATTTTTCTTTTTTTCCCCCTACAGCGTTTCAGTGTAAAACATAATTTAACATGCTTCTTCCTTAAAAAATATTACATGATTAATTGTTAAAATTTGGAAACTTTTGCTTATATTTATCATATTTTATTAAGTCATTTAAAGGGTAATTTTTTTAGGTTTTGACAGGGTATTTTACAATGTGGCGACACCAGGCAGAAAGCAATTAACAAAAACTGTATTCATTGTAAATATACAGTGTCGTAAGAAAATAACATGATTAAATTTGTACCCCATTTGAAGTACAAAGCTACTATTTCTGGCATCTAAAAGGGGTTAACCTAATTAAGTATTGAATCAAATTGGATTTGGATGACCACATACAGACAAGAGAGTTAATTCTTACTTCTTTAAATCTTTGTTGCACTTCATCAGTCCTTGTGGATGAAGAGTGGTGGCAGCCCAATCTCTCAGCAACCCTTGCCCAGATGTTTTCTATGGGTGAGAGATCTGGAAAATGTGGGCCAAGGCAGCAGTCAAATATCCTCTGTATTGAGGTAGATCAGAACAACATGCGATCTTTTGTTATTTTGTTGAAAAACAAAGTCTCTGAGGTATCAAAAGTCATAGTCACTGAGCTTAAGATCTCAGAAATGTAACGCTAACTGTTCTAATTACCGACAAGTTAAACAAGAGGTATTCTTGTTTACCCAATGGCTGCCTATATCATCACACCAGGTGAAGGGCCTGCATCGTAGTATCAAATCGAAGCAGGCCACATGTATTCCTCCAAACAGGGAATATGTCCATTATGATGCTGCACACAGAACCGGAACTTAAAAAAATGATGTGGTGTCACTACTGTATCCAGTTTTGTCCTTGGATGCATCATCAATGCAGCACATCACTATGCTGGTAGTATCAAGAGTAGCCACGATAATTGTCACTGTACTGCTGTAGACATGGTCACACTGTCTCTGCTGATACTTGTGCTGTAAACAAGCCCATTTCCTGACTTAAGATTCCATTACACAGCTGTGGGACCCTGCAAGGCCAACCGGCCTGCATATCTGTCCTCTTGGTGTCTGTGGCAGGAGGTAATTGAGATCCAGCGTGGCATATAGTATAATCCTCTTGAACCTATCAATGCCATATTTGCAGGATAGTTTTTGGATTTCGACCAATGCTAGTAGCAATATTGCGGTACAGTAAATCACGCTGTAATAAGCCATGATCTTGCTGCTGTAGAATTCTGTTTCAAGTTAGTAGCCGTTTCTCCTTAAACATAACATAATATGATCTTCTCTCAAATAACCAGCATTCAAATATGATGTTTGAGCGAGGAAACCATTGTTTCTTTTATAAAAAATTTAAGATACTGTTTCTCTCTTCTGCATTATTTGATTGAGCTTAAATGCTAATCATTTGCATATCCTAAACTTTTTTTCCATGCAAATGACATTTATCATTCCTCCCTCTTGTTGCAATTTTAAGGGCCAGTATATATGTGTGTGTGTGTAATCTCATTTTAATTAATAAATTGAAATTCTAATCTTGTATATTTTTTCTCCTAATCTTAATTTCAAATACCATTTCTCTAAACTCCATTTTCATTTCATTCCCACTTTAAAGGATTAAACTCTGTGACACACATACACACAGATTACAAAAGTATAACTGAGAAAATAACCCTTGCTATTTCTCAGTTATCAAACTGTTGATTCTGATATTATTTAGTTAGTATTTAATTCTGTAGGTTTCCTTTCATTCAATGAATTTTACCAAACATATTCTTCAGGGATATTGAATTATTATTGATTACATACACCCAACTCTTTTTTTTCACAGTCTTCTTTTATACAATTTTGAAATAACACGTTATACGAATTTAACAATTTTTTTGTATACAAATTTCAACAAAATTTGGGTATTTGTGTCATTTGATCAAATTTATGACAGTTAATGATAATAAAGTTGATAATGATAAAGTTGAAGGTGAAGTTCAGCTATTAACAAGTGATTTAAATTCACAAAGACTTGAAATTTGCTTCTAGTATGGAATAATATTTTCTTAATCATGTTCCTGACATTGTGCAATCATTGAAATTTTTAAATTATATTGTGTAGCAGGATATCAAGAATTATATGAGCAACTTGAGAAACCAAAAAAAGAGCACTAATAACAAACTTTGTAACAAAAAAAAACCTGTACAGAGGTCGTTAATAATGAACAAAATTCTTCATTGGAATAAAAACCAACAGTTGCGCTAGACATATCTACTGATGATAGCATTTTTGATCCAGTTCATAATAAATGTGCACACTTGTTATCAATTAGTGATGAATAGTTGTTGGTTAGTGGTTTTATTCCTAATTTCAATTTGAATTTTTTTACATTGTATGTACTTAAAAACTGAATTTTTACTGTACACTAATTAAATTTTTTTTTTACAATAAGAATGAATTGTTTTTTTTTGTTTTATAAATATATAACATGGATTTCATTATTACTTTTCTTGCATGGTATTTTGGGAAAATATTTAGATTTTTGATCTTACACAATTTTTAAAAGTTGTGGAACATACCCCCAAATTTAGCTTATGTTGCATGTATTTTTTTACATGATTTTTTTTGCATGGTTTTCTAAGGAACCTATTCACCATTTAAAAAAAATTAGTTGAGTGTAATTAGTCTAGCACACACACACATTAGACTATTTATTAGATCAGACTCGTCAAATGTTTGTAAATTGTTGCAAATGCAAAGATTTTAATAATTTAATCAAAGTGGAAACTAAATATAATGTATAAGTGTTATCCTTTTGACTACCATTCTTAAAAATGTTTGCTTGTATGTATTTAGGTGCACAGTCTTTAGGGTTATCAAGTTCTTCCCATACCTTGATTCAAGATGGGGGTGCAGATTTAGTTCATTATTTTAATATTTTGTGCAATGAAAAATTAGAAAGTTATCTTAAAGAACAGTACTCGGAAAATAAAACAAAGTATGTATTTAATATCGAAGTATATGTATTAAAAATATTTTATGATTTTTGGAACATCTTTTTTTATCATTTCAGTACATTTTATGAAATACTTGATTAATTTATGTGTGAAATTTAAGTCAAAATAAAATGAAATAATAATATCATAAATCAAATGTTTTATCAAACATTTTAATATAAAATAATTTTTGTTTTTATGTACAAAATTGAAAAAAACAAATTTAAAATAGTAATAAAATGGACTGCTTATTGATTACTTATTAACACCATTTTGGAGGTACAAAGAGCTATGAACTATTTAATGGATTTATATTATCTTCTATTTATAATTAACTGATAAAATGATATTTGAAAAGTTACATTTGCTTTGTTAAAGACTTAGTTGTTAATTTGTGACATTTATGTTAATCAAACACTTCTTATCTTTTCATAAAAAATTACTGAGAATACTGATTTTTATTGAAATTAATATGAACTATTTTCTAATTGCTTTAATGAAGGAACCATAAAAAATAATAGTGTAATAGTTATACAGAGACATTTAAAAAATGAAGTAGTTGATAGTTGAAATCTAGAATTGTGAATCACATATGTTTCAAATTCAAATAGTGCAGATCACATTGAATTAAATACATATCAAATGGAGATTAAATTAAGTATTTTTTTGTAAACCTCAGCACAATATGAATAAAGGAAGACTTCAACTTAAAATTTTTCTTAAGGTCTTTTGTGACAAATATTAAAACTGTACGAATAAATTTTAATTAAAAAATGTCTCATATTTTAAATATAAATTCTGTTTATTGAATTTTGTTCTGAGCATTTTTCATAGCTTTAGAAAACTATTAAATGCATATGAATTATAATTTAAGTTTTCCTTAAAAACTATATAATTTTTTTTTACTTTCATAAAATGTTCAAAATATCAATTTTCAAAAGCACCCATTAAAGTCATTAATTAAATACAATGTCTTTATATGTGTTCAAGCCACTGGCATAGTTATTCCTGAGTAGGCCCTGTATGAAAATTCATTGGAGGCCCTTTTTTGAGGGGGGAGGGGGACCTTAACATTTTACAATTTTTTCTTACACATTTTGTGGTCCCTGTGTCGCTGATATGACAGTAGCTACGCCTCTGGTTCTAGCTATGGACTATTAATTTGCTGTCTTTAGTTTAATCATATCATACTTTTTTCTATTTTAAGATAATTAAATATAGAAATTTGATATTCGAATGTATTTAATTTATTTTTATAAAATTGTCTTTGATAAAGAATAATGATTATTTTCAGGATACATATTCAAAATTATATTGAAGATGCATTAGAAAACAGACTGAAAATGATTATTCCATTTGTGTCCAGGTGGCCTGAGGTAAAAATAAGACTTTTATTAATTTCAATTCATTTATTCAATAATCAATTTGTAAAAGTATTTGATATACCTATCATTATTTAAATTATTAATTTTTAAGGCCATGGCTCTTACAATATCCCCTCTTCAAATTCCTACTGATTCCAAAAATCTTCTGGACTTGGTGGATATGATTTGGTCTCTATCTGGAGACAAATCACTAAATGTAAGTTACTCGAATATTAATAATAATTGTTTTTTTGTTCCTATTTTTGTTTTGTATAGTCGTGAAATTTGAATTAAAAATATTTTAAGTTTATCTTGCCCCATTCATTGAAAAACTTAATTTCTGTGTTTTAAATATTTAAAATTAACTGATAAATTGAACCTCTAATGATAATTAATGCCTTAATATATGCAACATTTAAGTGCAATACTTAATATAAAAACAAAATAAATTATCAAGTAAAATATTTTAAAGTTATGTAAATTTCTAGTATAGGTTTACAATATTTAACAAATATTAGATTTTTAGACAACATGACATTATTGTAAATTCTCTGAATTTTAAGGGACAACATGACATTATTGTAAATGCTCTGAATTTTAAGGATATGTATTAAAAATTAATAATTTAATAAAAATGCCCCATTATAAAGACCCATGGGAATGCATTCAGTTATTATTTAAAAAGTCATAAAGTTATTATTTTATGAATTCATAAAATTAGTTGCGGAAATTTTGCAATTTGTTGAATACTTTTTGCTGGAGCTGCCAACTATGAGCCGAATGGTAATGCATATCAGTGGCCTGAGCATTGGTCAATCTAAGGGTCATTAAAAATACATGTTTTTGTATTTCATCCTAATAATCCATTTTTACCTCACTTGCCATTGCTGTCCAAATAGCATGGATTCTTCTTCCACAATGTCCTTCGAACAGTCACTGTCTAAAATCTTCAAGCCTGTGAGCTTTGATAATATTTTGTATTCATTTACAAGCTTCTGTTACATATTCATTTTTCATTCCAAAATTTATTTAGATTTTTTTCTCAAGATTCAAAGTTGTTGAAGTTCTGAGTCTTTTGAATTTCTAGGTATTACTCTAATTAAAATTTCATATTTTTTCATTGTCACTTAAAGATGGAGCAATGCATTTATTGTTATTTGGACATGAAGTAACACAAAATATATAAATGAAAAAAATTATTTTATTTGTCTATATATTTTATTATATTGCTTTGATCATGTTGTTGTGGCTAATCCTCAGTCTGTCTGATGGAGTCAGACAAGACCCAAAGACCATTAACCCTTAAGAAATCCAATACCAGGAGGGTAGAGGAAAAATGCTCCTCCCTTGAAAGTCCCAAGCAGTCCAAGATGTGATCTGGAGACGCTTGCTGAGTCTTGCACTTGGGGCAAAGAGCAAAAGTCTTCCTGCCTTGACAAAAGGAAAGATTCTTTATGTGGCCACTTTTCAATCTAGAGATTGCAGTCTGAGAGGCTCTGCCACATTTAAGTAGGAATGAGGATCCTGGATGTTTGCTTTCATACCAGTGATGGCTGGGCAGGGTCCTCCACTCCTTTAAAATTTCAGGTTTAACTCTAGATTGATGTTCAGAGTAAGTGAGGTTTGAAGAGATAGGTGGAGAAGCATTACAACCCTCTTTAGCCAGGAGATCTGCTTGTTCGTTTCCAAAGATGTTCACATGGGATGGAATCCACTGGAAATGAACATCATGGGACTCTGATATTTGTCTAAGTTTTTGAAGTATGGAGACGCCAGCTTTGTCTTCGACTGTGATCTAGTTATAAAGATGTTAGAGAGAACTGCGACTATCATAGAGGATCCAGAGGTCTCCAAAGTCTTGTTCATTAAGAACTGCCTCAAGGTCGTGCTCTATTGCAATAAGTTCACTTTTAAAGATGGAGAAAAAGTTGGGGTTAAATTTAGTCTTAAAATAAATTTAATAATGGAGAATAGTCTTTTTAGAATAATTTAATTTTTATTGGTTAGTTTCTATCTTGTGTTATAAAAAGAAACCATTTTCTGTTTTAGTTCTTTTCAAGTGATAAATATTTTTATGCACACATGTAATCTGTAATATTCAGTAAAAATACTTTCATCTTTAAGAACTTTATTCTATTTATTATATGAACTCTTACTGTAAAAGCAATGTTGGCTTTCATTTCATATAAACAAAAAATAGCTTATTTAAAAATCAAAACTTTTAAAATAGATTTTAAGAATGTTTCAAGAAGTTCATCTTAATATTAATTGAATATATTCTTTTTTTTAATGTGGAAGAATGTTCTATTTAACTATTGCTTAAATTTTTAGCTCACTTGGTACAGTAAAAGACTTTCTTTAGCTGCAATTTATCGAATGTGTGAATTGAGTTTATTGCAAGATAAATCGCCTGATTACATTGATACTTTTGATTTCCTTCATCGCCGTGTTGAAGATGTTATGAAAACTTCCAAATTCATAGATGGTGTAAGAATTTTTCTTTTAATTTTATTTTTCTTTAAAAAACTGTGTTTTACACATAATATATATATATATATTTGTTTTGAACAGGTAGCTGATAGCACAAAACATTTACCTGATGTTTCAACTGGAGCATTAATAACAGTTAGTATATTTTTGTTATTAATATTTTCTTTAACACTTTGTAATTTGTACATGTCTACTTAAATTGACTTTTATTTTATTTTCTGTAGTAATTATTAGGAGTTATTGTAAATTTAAAAGGAGCAGAATGTAAAGATTGAAACTAACATATTTTGTTTTATGAAAAAGCTTGATTTTTCTCAAGATGTTAGGGAAAAAAGGCTTTTATTTAATTAATATAATTATGTCTGAAGCTTCTATTATTCATTAATGTTCAAAGAAATAAAATGAAAGGCATTAACTGCGAAATTTATTTCATTATTTTATTTGGACATGAATAGAACTTGGGTATTTGAGCAGAATTTTTATCATGCTTAGAATTGTATTTGCAATTTATTGCAAAAATACAATGTATGTATTAGTACTTATACTGTAATAAATCTGTTTTTTAACACTTAAAAATGCTACAGTATTTGTTTTTTAGACGATAAAAATTAAACTAAACTATGTGTAAAATGCCATGCATCTTCGTAGTAGGATAAGCATTTTTTAATTTGCCACTTTTAAAATTCAAAAACTTTTTTCCATGAACAAAATACCAGAGTTTATAATTTTTCACTTGAAACTTTTAATTTCAGTTGCTAATTTATTTCATAAGCAAAGTAAGCCACATTATATGTGTTAAAATTAAAGGAATTTTCTGCATAAATGTTTTTGAAGAGGGCTAGAGTAAATGATGACAAAAATATTTTATAAAGGAAATTTTAGTTTTACCCATATATTCGAATATGTTTATGTTTTGGGAAGTCAAGCATTTTTCTTTTATTTGATTTAATGTCTTCTGCCTATAAGCTTAAGATAAATTGCTATCATATGGAATAACAATCATTTTTTGTTACCTCTTAGGCTCGTAACATACTTGGATTGAATCGATGGTTTAGGTAATTGCCAATTACAAACTTGTGCCATTTATTTATTGTGGAACATTTTACACGCTTGAAGGTATGCATAATATATATTTGTCATATTTTTAAATCAAAAATATATTATTTATTCAAATATAAGAATCTTATCTAGTTTTTGCCCCCCGGTTTTTAGTATGAATTCATGATTTTATTACACTGCTAATTAATTTGTTAAAAAAAAATAGTGACTTTCAGTTATTTAAATTGCAGACTTTTGAAATCAAAGTCTGTAAAAAATACTGATATCAATAGTTTGAAATGAGAGTACCTAAAACTTATTTTATGTGCTTTTTTAATTGATCTTTTGCAAAACTTTTCTATATTTCAAATACAATTTTATATAAATATGCAAATTATATTTTTCCTTACCAGAAATCCTTAAATATTAGTTTTTAAATTTTGCACATTTTAAGAAATTTAGCAATAATAATAATTTTTATGAATAATTACTGTATATTAGATAATTTAAATTTCCCACTATATTTACATGTATTTTATTAATGTAAGACTTTATGAATTTGTTGGCAAATGTTTTGCAGTGCAAAATAGTTAATGCACTGAATATTGCTTTTAATATTTCAGGTATTTAATTCATACATCTGTTGTATTATCATGTCCATCCAATCGAGTCTGATGTAGTAAAAAGAAACACGCTACAAAAAAATAAATATTAAAAAAAAACCTTGTTTTTTGTGTCATACTTTTTTTATTTCTTCCTTTACATAAAAAAATTGCAGAAACCCTCATATAGCATAGTTATGTGGTCTTACTTTAAAAAAAAAGCAAACAGAAAATTGTACTTTAAGGTGGTATTACTGCTAGATATCATTTTAAACCACCCAATTAATCCACTTTTTCAGTAATTTTTACTACCAAATACTACTTTATCAAAAAAACCATTAAGTCAAGGTGCACTGCATAAAATAATCTCAATCAATTTTAAATACAATTGATGTAATAAAAACTTAGTAGTTTTCAAGTAAAACTTGTACTGAAACCATATTGCTTTTGGTAAAAGAAGTAAAAAATAAATGTGTGTAGGAAAAAAATATGGCCAACACACCAGTAGAAAGCTTTTTTGAGTCTCCAGAATATCAGAACTTGCTTAATTAATCAGAGGTGAAGTTTGTGCATAGAGCTATTGAGCATGTTCAAAATTTATCAACAGAAGAAACTGTGATGCAGATTAATCAGAAATGACTTCTGAAAATTTTAATCCAATCAATTCTGAAGATGAAAATTGTGATTAGTAATGTTCTAAATTACTCTAAAAAGATTCTAGGAAGGAAAAGCCTGAAATCATTTTTCTTGATTGATATTTATGATGTAAGAAACTGAAAATTCTAAAGGAAAGAGGAAAACTACCAATCTTCATACAAGATTTATTATGAAAGATTTATTACAAAACAGATTTCTTAAAAAGGGCAGAAAAGATACAAAAATTCCTAACAAAGAATCGAGTTAAAAAAGTGATGGTATTATTTGATTTAAAAATGACGCAGTCTCACTGTAGTGAGCAGTGATAAAAAATAAATTTAAAAAAAATGTTGAATTGTTTTGTTTTAAAAGTTTTCTTGAAAAGCATCCTTCCATTCTGTAGGTTTTTTATAACACAGTTTAAGTACATGATATTTTTTAGGAATCTATCTACCGTATTATTGAAGGGATACCTGTAACTGGTAATTTAATTATTGCACTTTAGAAAAAGTGAAGAAAAATCCTTATGTATCCCATTCTCAAAATTTGTTCAAGGTAAGAGAATTCGATGGGAAACAATTGTTAACTAAAAGTAACTCATTAGAAATTTATACTAAATACTTAAATTTTTTAAGATTAAACTTACTTATAATGCTTTAATTATTATAAAGATCCGATGCATATTTTCATATTTCAGGACTTATTTGATTGGGAATTTAAATTAAGTGAATAAAAATATTTAGCACATGCTTTAAATATGTGCGTATTTCAAAAAATTTCTTAATATATATTATTATATCGATATCAGGTTAAAAAAGAAACATTCGTTTTTATTCTTACTGAAATGCATTGCTTATTTAAGTTACAGTCTCTTACCAAATATGTTATGCACAAGGTATTACTCAAAAGAATCGAAGGAAATGCTATAAAATAAAGGCATATTTACTTATTGAATGTTATACATAAGGTATGATCTAAATAAGTAGTGAGATAACAGCTATAAAAAATCATAGACTGTGTATATATATAAGAACATTCATTTCTCCACAAATCAATGCTTTTGTTTAAAACATTCTTGATCTTTTTATATATCCAGCAGAAGTTTTGAAATAATATTATAATACCCCTTGTCACACTGAACATTGAAGATGGCTATTAAATTGTATTTTTATAACTATAAATTAATGTGGAATTGTGTGCTGAAATTCAATTTCAAATATAAACTAGTTTATTTAAAGACTACAGAGAAATACACTGAACAAGACAAATATAAAGATACTTATACAATTGCATTCCTTTAACCAAAGCTGAAGCAGAGTTTTATGAATCTTATATATGCATTACTCTTTCATTTAATTCTATCCCCATAGTAGCAGGGTTTTAAATGACAATCCCCTTCTCTCAATAAAAAAAAACTTAGAAGTTTTTAGCTTGTCACAAGTAATCTGTATAAAAATGCTTGCGTTTGAAATGGAAAAAATAATGTTAAAGGGGATTTAAGAAATTCAATGTTAGGTTCATAATGAAGTTCTTAAAAGTATATTTGTAAATTTTCTTAAGCTTAACAATTTTTGTTCTCGTTTATATTTTATAATTAAAAAAATGTTGTTCCAAGAAAATTTAAAAGAACTAACATAACTTTTTTTTATTCCTGAAAAACTGTCATGAAAGTTCTCTCTATTTTTTAACAATCAATTTAATTTTTTTTCGTAACTTCATCTTAAGTATCTTTAAATTTAATATTTCAGAATTGGTTAATTCTAATTCCAAATGATCACTAAATAATAGAAATAATTTTATCAATTTTGTAACTATCTAATGTGAAGATGTAAAATATATTTCAACTTGGATGAATGTTTTTTTTTAATCTCTTTATTTTCTTGTTTAACTATTAAATATGATACATTTGTAATATAATGAGTATATAATAACACTGAGTGTTATATGATAACACTGTAAATGCTGCATAAAAACACTTTTAGGCACACTATGTTAAAAAAACACCTCTCTCTCTCTCTTTTCAGTAAAGGAAACAGTATTTGTTTAATAGTAAT
The DNA here is from genome assembly GCA_019973935.1 of Trichonephila clavipes. Classification (NCBI taxonomy): domain Eukaryota; kingdom Metazoa; phylum Arthropoda; class Arachnida; order Araneae; family Nephilidae; genus Trichonephila; species Trichonephila clavipes. Next base: position 359,704 of record BMAU01017295.1, on the reverse strand, counting down.
AGTCAAAAAATTACATTTCCGAGACTCTTTAATTACTAATTTGAACGCACAAAAAAGTATCAATTTCTAGTCATTTTTAAACATTTTTACCATTGATTGAAAATCTTTTATTCAAGAAATAAGTAAAAGTTTACCTTTTCATTAAATGTTTATTTACAAAATAAATCATATTTAACTTCCCCTAACTTATTCTTATTAAGCAAACTGATTTAATATGAAATTATTTATGTTTGGGTACATTTTGATGTAAAAAATTCTCGATTAGCTATCTCCTTTCATATTTCAATCCTCTGTATCTTCATTTGTGAAGTAATTTACTAGCAAATGTTGTATAGAGCCAAATTGTTCATGTTTTTTATTCCCTAAATTATCAGCTGTATAATTATTGAAGAGCCTTTTTACTTAATAATTTTAATATTTAAAATAAATCTGAATAAGAGTTATATGAACTATATATCCTCCAACTTTTAATGGCAATTATTAATTACATTAAATATATATATGTATAAACGAGAAATATTTTCCTTCTAATACATAAATTTAAAAAAAATCCAAAATGGTGATATTTATTATTTTTTACTACATAGCATACATGTACAATGCCTTTTTGGTTTGGTTGCATTTTGTTTGCACTTGAAGTTACCTTTAAAAAAATTTTTTTCAGTAGGATTTAGTCAACATTTCAAAGAAATAAGAATACTCAAAAGAAACTTACTAAATTCAAAGTAGATGAATACCTAGATGTACCTAAAGATGTTTTTTAATTTTGTAATTTTTTGACACAATCAATACAAATGCCTAATTTACTTTAAGTGATACTATTGGTGGATTATCACGGTTATTTGATTTGTGGGTCAATTTCCTAAGCATAAAATCAGCCAATAATTAATGAATTTTCCATCAAAACTAAGAGTAGTCATATTCAGCATGCTTCCTATAAAAAGTGTATTTAAGTAATGTATTAAATGGCAAAAAATATTTAAGCATACTAATTAGCTATTCTCTTGGTTGATTGAATATTAACGTTGCACTGTTCAGCTACACGAGGGCTTTTGGCGACGGACCACGTAATTTTGAACCATGGTCAAGTGACGTGGACGACACCTGAGCTGGCACCCCCCACCAACGGGAGGACGTTTCAGCTCTCGACAGATTTAACGTGCATCGCTGCCCTACACGGCGGGTCTTTAGTGGTAAGCTATTCTCTTGGAGGCGGGGTTGAAGGATAACTCTTTACTGTGATTTTCTCATGAAATTTAATTCAAGCATCTACAGTTAATGTTATATTTCACATTCATATATATCTTATATATTCTCAACTTGCCAAATATTGTTAGTGAGTTTTTATGTAATTCTTAAAATTTCCAACATTAGGATTTTTGTGTATTTATGACTTTTTAAAAATTTTTATTTAACACTAGAACCACGGCAGTTTCGGTATACCTAAAACTGCGGTTGAGGTCAAATTGACCCCAATTAATAAAAACCTGTGTTACATTAAAACTACGCTGTAATTTTTTGGCAATGATATTTATTCATTTTAACATTAAATTGTTATAAAATAAGTGACAAAAAATAAGATATTACAATATGGAATATTGTATATAGTTAGTAAAATATGCAGACAACTTTAATAGAAATATATAGTTTCTTACCAGTCAAGATTTCCTACAGTTCATGCAAATTTTGTGCAATTTCTTTTCATATAATTTATACACTTTCCACATATCGGTATTTTACAGTCAGAACAAATATCTACAGTTTTGTTCTTTGTTTTTAACGTTTGGGACAGATTTAGTGTTGTGAAAAAATTATCTGTAGTGATATTTCTTTATTTTCGAAAGGTTCTATCAAACCCAAAACGACGTATTCGGAGAAAGATAGGTTTTCAGGACTTTCCTCTTCTTTACCCAAATATGGAAAACCATTGAGCATAAATTTACTTTCAACATCAGAGGCAAGCCACAATTTGATGCCAAATTTGTCTGGTTTACTTGGCATATATTGCGTGAAACAACATCTGGCTTTAGACGGAAACAGTTGTTCATCAATAGTTATATATGGTCCTGGTTTATAGCAAGTTATCGAATTTTCAACAAATTTCTTCCAAACTTCAGAAATGAAACAGAACTTATCTGTTTGAAGGCGTTCAGATCGTGTAGTGTTTTTGTCGAATCGCAGAAATTTCATAAGTTCTCTGAATTTATCTCTCACCATAGTATTGCGGAAAAAAGGTGGACCCCAACAACAGACTATCAAGCTCTAGATTACTTGCACCGTATATGCCTCGAGCATACAAAATTGATATAAAAGCATTTAGTTGGTCTAAAGTTGTTGACCATTCACTTTTCCCAGTTGCCGATGAGCTTCTTCCTCTGTACAATTTTTGATATGACGAATCATAGGCTCATTTATAAGTAGCCTCCATGAACTAATTTTATATCTATTTTCAATATTTTGCTCGGCATAACTGGTTGGGCCACTCCTTTAATTGTTCAGCAATTCTTCCACTCATACAACTTCCAAAGGTGATGCTTTTCCAACATGTTCCACCATTTGTAACAAAAGTTCCAGAGTTCATTTCATCAGATAGCTTTTTACTGTTATTTACACATTGTTTTTTCTTCCCAGAAGTGGTTTTTCTGCTAGTACATTGTACAGGAAAATTAGATACGGTATCTTCATCTGAGGAAATACTTTCTTCATCTGGAGGCACATATTCATCATCGCTAAAAACAATTTCTTCATCATTGTCGTTTTCGGATTCATTTTCCGACAATTGTGCATATATTCAAGGGCATCACTAACTGTTAATTTATGTATATTTCTTCCAGCCATTTCCACCGAAGATCAATTTTATCTCTGCGTGTAAACAAGCTGGCAAAAATCGAACAGACTGGTACACTCAAATTATCTCCAAGGCAATGCGAACAACCAGTTGTGCAGTCATAAAGAACTAAATGTGCGCTTGTTAGACTACCGCATTGGCTATGGTAGTATTGCATTCCATTCCATTCAATAGGCCGAAACAAAAAATATTGGAGACAAAACATTCCTTGAATATGCTAACCAGAGGCATTTTTCCTATACAGAATGATAACAGGAGGTTAGGGGGAGTCGGCAACACTGGCTACTACAAAAAAATTCTCAGCTATTCTTCTGTTATCAGTAACAATCTACTGACCTTGAAGTATTATTCTGCTTACATCTGCGAAATGGAAAGAGGACTGAAAAACTTTTTTCCATTCCAAGAAACATTGAATTGTAAATTTATTACTTGTGATTATATTATTTATTATAGTGGGGTCAAAATGACCCATTCTGCGGTTTTAAGTATAAGTATTAAAAACAAAAGGATAAGTATTTAACGTATCATATTTTCGCAGATTATTGGTATAAAAATAGGAAAAGTCAAGAAATTTTGTTCATTTTCATTTGTAACTTTGAGAAAATCTGAAACAAAATTGCTTTTGGGTCAAAATGACCCCATCTGCAGTTCTAGTGTTAATCACATGAATTCTTTTTAAATTTACCGATTACGAAATAAAAGCATCCAATTGAGAAATATAAGAGTACATTTATATAAATATTTCAAATGATATCTGTCTTATCATAAATTATTGTACAACTCAAATCCAGTCCGAGATGTTACTTATTTGTTACTAACATTAATAATAATTAAAAGAAAACAATTAAAATATTTTGTATAATACAAGAATCAACTTCCAATAAATATCAGTTCAATCACATTGTCTTTACAAAAATACAACAGAGAACTCAAAATAATAATTATATCTTTATTTTTCACATAATTACAGAACCTCTAATAGTTTAATCCCTATAATCACACTTTACATAAATATAAAATTTTTAAAGCATTTGGCAAGAATATAATTTTTTAAAAATAAAAACAATATATATTTTTGTAATAACTTTCCATAGGCAATATTTTTGTTTTAGATTTTTCTTGTAACTACACTATCCTAATCTAAAAGTCCTACCAAAGGTTTTGCAGAAGAGAAGCAAAAATTGCACACATCGAACAGTTTCAATGGATTTCACGTCAGTTTAGAAAAATATTTTAGCCCCTAAAAATTTAAATAAACCACACTTCATAAATAAAATTTTTTTGAATGAACAATTCATTCATTCAGATACTAAATTTTTTAATTATTTGAAAATCATGCATAAAAATCAAAGAATATAAAAATCTTAAAAAAATCTTCAGTATGTAGAACAGATGCTAAATACTGAAGAATTTAAGGAACTTATGTATTAGCTTCCATGCAGCTAAACTTGCACCATGTGAATTGTGCCATTTTCCTATAAAAATCTGAAATTCTTTTTTTTTTTAAAAAATAAAACTCATAAAATTCTTTTTGTTCTTATTTTATCTTGGCGCGATTGTGCTGCTTTGATGCTAATACATAAGTACTGATTTTAATACATAAAATATTTTTGACATCAATCTAAGTCATTTTTCTTTAAATTTAATAAATTCTTTCAATTCAGACGAGAAAAGGTAGAACTGAAGTGTATTAAAAATGCAAAAGAATTTAAACAGTATAATATTTACAATAGCTATTGAATTTGCAAAGTTATATCATGGTAATAACAACTGATCTAATTTAAATGATAGTAACTTGAATGCTTGAATACAAATTTTACTACAGTTTTTACCTGTACCTATTAACTATAGAAAACATAACATTTTCAAATGATTTAATACAAATGATACTGTTTCTTTTTAAACTATAATTTTTGAATGATATGAAAGGGAAACACATTTTGAAATGATGTAAGTGGTTACATAATACTAAAACAAAAGGAATTATATTTATTCCAATAGATACAAACTCTAAGCTACAAATTGCATGCAATCAATTCAAAATACTTTTAGCATTTACAACATATTTCAACTTTCCCTTAAAAAAATATCAACAAATTCTTTTTAAATAAATAAAGCAGGATTTGATGACATAAAAAAAATTTGAGATTGATATTAAATTTGTGAAAACAAGAGAACATCTTCAATTCTTGGTGCATCTTAACATCTCAAGTATCAATGCTGGCATGAAATTCAACTAGATATTGGAATGGAGAGTATTAACAGTTTTTGCAGCTTCACTAAGAGAATAATTATGCTATCCAATTTATATTTAAAATTAAATTTTTTTTCGGTAAGTGGTTACATAATTTTCTAGTAACTCTTAAAATAGTTCAGTGACCAATTTGAAAAAATTGCCTGGTACCCTATTCTTTTTAACCAATACTTCTCAAAATTACAATATACACATTAAATGATTAGGTTTTCACAGAATTATAAATTTTTATACAATTCACAAATACAGAATTGAAACATTCGTAACAAATGATATCATTTTTAAAATTAGTATCTAGAAAGAATTAAAAAAAACTGAGAAATTCTAAATAAATATTACATTTTTTAGAAGTGATAAGTTCCAATTAATAGAATTCAAATCAATGTTACTTTATCATTGTTATAAAGGCACTATTATCCATTAACCAATAATTTGGTGTAAACAATTGACACACTACTATGTAAATTCCATTATGTTTCAAAAAGTAAAATACTAATTTAGTGATCACATCTTTGGTAATGGAAGGAAAAAAAAATGAGCCAAAATTGCACCAAAGGCTCATTTTTCAGTATTGGACTTCTAGTACAACATCAACCAAGTTGGTAATGAATAGACATGTACTAAAATAGGACCTAACTGTTTAAAAACACTCGAAATAATCTAAATTTGTGTTGAATCCAAAATCAGTCAAAAAAAATTTTAACAAAATTTTAAAATATCACAAAATAACATTTTTACCTACATAATTTATCAACTTTAATTAAAATAACACATTTAATACACACCAAAATTGGCAACATTCAGCTCTATCCTTTGACATACAAATAAAACAGAATTGGATACATCTGAAATAAACTTAGTTCAGCTTACCAGAACAATTATGGGTATACTGAATGCTGTTTTTTATGAGTTTCTCTTTTTACTAAACAGATGCTTATTATGTTACCAGAACCATTGAGAAGGAGAGAATTAAGCATTTGAAACAAAACAGAATCAATAAAAAATTCTTGACACATCCAAGTCTAAAATAACACACAAAATGAATGAAGTCCCCCAGTGGCGTAACGAAGAATGTTAATGCCCCCTGCAAAGTCAGGTTTTGGTCTACAGTCGGACCTTACAAAGAATTGCAAAACCGTAACATAAGCTTAAGGCCCCCTGCGACACAGGGGTGTACATTACGCCACTGAAGTCTCCAAATCTCTTCATATGTCAAAAGGGATAAAATCAAATCTTATTTTGGTAACTTTTCAGATAGTTTGATTATTTTTAAAAAGTGCTGGCAAAGAATTAATAATTTGAACCTTATGCTTTACTCCAACAGCAACTTTCCACACAAAATATTTAATGAAATGCACATTTCATGGGGAAATAAAACAATTCAATTGAATTACCAGTCCAAAATCAATAAACGGTTCAGTCCTAGGATAGCCCACACCCTTGGCATGAATTATTTTGGATGGCGATAATTGTGCCATCTTGGTAACCCTACTTTGATACACTAGATATGGTAAACCTATTTCTGGAATTTTCGTATTTTGTCGGCGGGCATTTCGAATTTCATTTTGTTTGGGGGAACCGGGCTGGAATGGTTGCATGTGTAAAGGAATATATCTTAGAATTTTTTACTTTGTTGAATGCGAAAGGTTAGAAAGAGTTGATTGAATAGTGTATGAAGGAAGGATTGATATCTTAGAGTTATAAATATCCTAAATGTAACGATTGGCATGATGTAACATGGATAAAATAAAACGCTTTCTTCGAAATTGCACCAGCCACGCCGAAGGTATGTTCGACCATTACCTCGAAGAAGTGTTTAATTTCTGTATTGTTTACATATATTTTCATTATACATCCACCTTATCTCTCTGTATTCACTTGCCACCATTGTCGGCTTCGCTTGGCACCATCTCGTTCTGGCTTGGCGCTTTTTTTGTTTTGTCGCCCAGGGTGTGGGCTCTCCTAGGATTTTACCGCAAACTTAAATACTTATTCTCAACATATATATTTCTGTTCAATAGTTATTTGACATGAATCTCGCAAGATAATGCCTCAGAGTATTAGATTTTTCTGATAAAAATACAAGGTGGTTTAAACAATTTATTTTCAATTCTCCAAAATAATCTACAACAAATTTTAAAATATTTATTGCATTTGTGAATATACACAAAACATATATTTTAAGGTAAGATAAAAACAATACATGGATTTGTGAACATTTTATTATAGAACCAAGTTTCTAGGTGGAGAACATTGCAATACACCCTTATACTTTTGTTTCATATTTGCTGATATATACTAGCATACTATTCATATACTAGATAGAATGACTGGATTTAAATACAATGATTCTTTGAATCTGACGTGAAATTTAATTGTGTCAATGAAGACACATTTAACCATCATAAGCAGTACTTGCCCAACTAAAAGCTTTAAGCATAATTTTTCCCATTAAAATTTGTACTGTTTGATTATCCACATACGAAAATTGAATGAAATACCTCATAATAAAAAAATTCATTCATAAATTATATATATTACCTGGGAGATTGAAACATTCCATGCATCAACCATGTATTAAAATCACAGTTATTTAATAATGTCCTTCTTCAAGATAGCCTTTGATTCTAGGAGGTAGAGGCAGTTTTTGAATATGATCATAGCGAGTATACTGACGAATGACAAAGCGACACAAATATTTCAATGATCGAACTTGGGTGAACCTTGATATGGGTTTCGTCAACCGAACAGGAAATGATGGTGCTCCAGGAGATCTGCTTCTAGAGTAACAAAAAACACCAGATTGAGAGTAACACATTGATTGTTGTATGAGTTCAACAATGGATGCATGACCTTCTGGTTCAGGCTGAGAATAAAAACTGAACAATCCACTACTATGTTCAATCCTGGTGTGTAAGGTTTTACCATAGGAACGGAAACTGAGACTCAAAATATACCTATCATCCGAACTGTCCCGTACCAGGAAGGCACCATCAGGTTGATCTTCAAGTTTTGATTCTGCTTCACTACGATTAATAGGACCCCAATACCAACCATATTTTGAGAGTTTATACAATTCTTGAGTCAGATTGCCCACTCGAGGTAGACCCGTTTCAGGCAACAATACTTGCATGTTGGAATCATCTAACTGTGTTAGATTAGGTTCCATTTTAAGAGGAAGACTAGAGGCAACAGGGCTTACATCACAGGCAATATTGGACAAACTTGTAGAAGCATGCGGTGTTAGGTTTGAGCAGGATGCCGCAGTACTTTGCAGTCCATCAGAGCAGTTTGATTTATGATTCCCAAAACAAGAACACACATCATTTTCTCCAACACTTGGTATGAGCTCTGCCACATCATCATTTTTCTTGTTGAGTTGTTGATGATTTTGGCATCGCAAAATAGAAGATGTCATAGGCCACACACTGCATTTATCACCTTGCTTGGGCTTTCGGGTCCTATAATGTTTCGTACAGCAAGTGTGCAGTTCGCAATTCTCACTGTGACATTGACACACATTTGATAAGGAATCGGATCTCGTACGACCATCGCAACGTTTATTCCGCTTGGATTTCTTTAATTTTCTCTTTATTGTATTTAAAATATTACTTTTATTACTAGAATCATTGCAGCAATTTTCTACCAAGAGAGCTTCACTAGGCAAGCCTTCCGCCGATGCTCTATCGTTCAGAACTTCTGTTGCGTCTGCAGCAGCGACGCCATTTGTATTGACGCCCTCAAATCGTAAACATTGTTGAACTTTGCGACTAACCTCAAGAGGACTGAATCTCGATAATCCGACTCTTTTCATCATTCCAAAATTTTAATTCTGCAGCATCCCGAAGAATACTGACCACACGGAATTGCAGAAAGTCAAAAAAAATGTACATGGAAGATAAACTAATTTTAATCAATCAGTGAATTTCGACACTCAACAACAAAACAAACAATTCTTTTTCCATTGCCAATTATAGATTTATTAAGTAATGGAATGGGGAATTATTTTTCATTTTCTGTTATATTTTTAAAAAAATTTCTTCAGGGGAGATAGTCATTAATTCTTATTGTTTTATACAATTAGATTGTAACTTTAAAACGTAAGCTATATATTTGCTGAAAAGTTTTGATAGAGCTCTTAAAGTTATTGAATTACTTTTATGAAACGCATTTTAATTCTTTAAAAATAAATACTACTAACTGATTGCATGAAAAATTCTAATTATTTTGCATGAAATGGTGCATGCAATATTTCTTAAAATAAATATGAAATTTTTTTTTACATAATCCTTTTAAGGAAGAAACCTTAATCTCATGAAATTATAAACAATTTTATTTCTTTATATAAGAATTAATTTAGTATTGAATTAAACAAAATTTAACGACTGTTGCGGAGGTGGCAGTTTATTAAAGACCTTGAACCGAAAGTTGAGCGTCGAACCGCGAAGAATCTGGCATAGTTGCTTGACGACCATGATTGTTCGGCCATTTTGCCGATTGTGTCTACTTTCTTAAGTCTATTGCATTCCTTCACCCTCTTCAATGTTATGTAAATATAAATAAAAGAACAGATTTTAATACTAAAATGTAAGTACTTTCATATTATGATCTGATTTTCCGTTCATTGGTGTGAACAAATGAATTTGCCATGTTAAAAAGCATCATAAAGAAGCACAATTGAAGTGTCATTTAATGTTGAAACCGGCAGAACTGTTATTTTTTTACTCACCAAATTTAGTTCCGAGATTACATTTGCTCAGAAGATATCATTCGATAGGCTTCTTATTGATTTTTTGTTCAATACTGAAAATTTTGAAAATGCGTGGTGTGGGTGCTGGAGGGTGTGGGTCATTTTTTTTTATCACTTATTATTCATGACTATGAAACAGGTTTTTTGTGTGAACCTTGTTTTGCCAAAAATATAATACTATTCATAATTAGTACCATATACTTATGAAAGTGATAGTCTGTCTAATTGTTTTAAATTACAAAAAATATTTATATAATTAAAGCTTATTAACTAGTGATAATAAATATATATAGGATTGAAACCAGGAAAGTTGTATAAACATTAACCGATTTTGAATATTTCACCTTAGGTTGCAAAATAACTTTTAGTGTAGCTTGTTTTATGTTTTAAGTTGAATGTATTTAAATTTGTGAAAACCAGGATATATAACAAGTTTTGATATTTACATTGTATATCATTGCTTGAAATGGCTTTTTTAAAAATTTATGTGTAGTCATGCACTCAAGGAACACTTTACCATTAACAAACAAGATATTTTCTGTAAAGAAAAGATATTTATGAAATATTAGTTGAAAGAAGCATTTTCTTAAACTTTCGAGATTAAACATGTGGTATCGAAATGAGATGTTTGAGCTAATTTATGTATGTTTTAAATTCTGTAGAAATGTGTTTAAAAAGTATTCTTAAGCAATAAATTCTAAGAAATACCTTATTGGTATGTTAAACGTTTATAAACTAGTAAAACTATTTATGTTTTTTTTGCGAATTTGCAATTTTATTAAATAAAGAATTGAATTAGATCCTTATGTGTGATATGTAAGTTAGTGTTGATATTTTGTCTATGAGATGGAAATGGAGCATATTTAATGGAGCATATTTAATGAAGCTGGGATGTTGTTCTTTATTGAAGTTTTTTTTACGAAAGAGGGGTTCTGTATAAACCAAAAGTGGGCATCTCGCTATTTATACACCCTCAGCTGTCCATTGGAAGGCAATCCCTAGTCATTTAAATGTAATTGTGAGAAAAATGAAACTTTTGCTTATGTACGAAAGTGGCTTTGCTACTTATCTACCCGAGCAAATTAAAGTCATTCAAAATGATAAATTATATATACATAAATTTAATGCAAATATTATCTTAGGATACATTTATGAAATTTTAATAATTTAGGTCAAGAATTATCTTTCATTTTAAATTCAATTATGTATGATAAGGTATATTCCTACTAATAGGAATAGAAATTTTTAACTTCTAGTATGCCTGTATTAAAGAAGGAGCAGAAACCTATCTCATATAGCTATTTTTTTTAAACGTAGTAAGGTTTATGGAAGAGTACATACATTCTAGTCACATTGGGGAGGTGGCAATGTTAAAGTGTTCGGTAAATCAATTTGAATGAATTCCTGAAAGAAGATTCGATTTTAATGGAGTATCTGTATTAGAAACGTAATTTATAGTTGGTAATTACTATGTATGGTATATAATGGTTCACACACAACATATATTTTACATAAGAAATTTGGTTAACTATTGCCCCATGAGTATTGTTTTTCTTCTAATAAAACTCATAAGAATCTTCATTATTTTAGTATCATGGCATGATTTGCGTGGTGCAATCTTCATTATTTTAGTATCATGGCATGATTTGCGTGGTGCAAATTTTGCTGCAGTGACCTTAATACGTAAATATTGTAGATTTTTATGCATATTTCTGAAGGGATTTTTTTTTATTTAAGTTGATTTCTGTGAGTAATTCATTTTCTAGTATCAATTTAAGTATGTGTATGTATGCTTTCAGAATTTTATACAATTAAGCCTTGGTGGTTTCGATACTTCGAAATTTTTTTGTTTCTTTTACCTTCCGTGTAATGCCACTGCCTAGTCGAGCCCGTGTATATGCTGATGTGAATTCCCATAGACCAAGAGAATATTGGGACTATGAATCTCACGTAGTTGAATGGGGGTAAGTATATAAGTGGTATGATAATTTTACCTTTTGAGTTTGTTCTGTAATTTCTCTTTACCCTTGTAATGATGTTTTCCATAATATTTTATTGATTATCTGTTAAAAAATAAAATTTGAATCCTTTGTTGGTACTTTAATCGAAAGCTTATATTTCTCATTTTTAGTTTAATTGTATTAATAGCAATGCTTTGATACCATATCAAATGCTGTAAATTTTAATAATGTACTATCAATGCAGCCTAATGTTAAAAATTATTTTGTATATTGCTTAGGTGGAAGTTTTAAAGATTTTACTGTAAACTTATTTGTTGGAGAATTTACACTTTTCTTCAAAAATTCAGTGTAATTAATTAACTGGATAGGAAAAATTATTACTGAAAAATAGCAGTGTTTGGATATTATATGTGTATATTATCAGATATGGTTTGCTTGTATCTAAATAGAGAAATATTGAATATCAAATTATGTATATCATTTAAATAAAAAGGTGTTATGTGTACTAATTTAAAGATCAAATTTTATGTTATGTAACACATTTTTTTATCTTTAACATTTTAGAGATGTTATAATTGTAATATTGATATCCTTTAAATTTTAAAATTTAAAACTATTTGTGTTTTTAATTGCTGTAGGTTTTAATATACTGAAGTTTTTATTATTCACATTAATATATCTAGAAATTGAATATGATTTAAACTGTGTATTTCTGTGCTTCATTTTATGTTATTGTTACTTTTTAATGATATTTAACATGTAAAAAATTATTCTAGGAGTATTTTATTGATTAATGAATAAATTCATAAATAATTATTTGATTTTACTGTTTTCTTTTTATAGTTTCATTGATTATAAATAGAATAGTTCTTTAAGTACAATGTGGCACTCGAAAATTTCCTGTCTAGAGTTTGTTAGTGTACATAATGTACCAAGCCAGAGCATTAAAAAGTATTAAAAATTATTCAAGTTTCAATTTTATTTGTGAAATGAAAGAAAATCACAAATTAATATCTATGAAGTTAATTAATTTTTGTATTTTAAATTTATTGTAAAATCTTTGCTATCTTCATTATTTTGTCATTGCTTTTCTCACAATGTGAAATGTTTTTTGTATTTGTTAATTATTATGAAAACATAAGTCAAACCCTCTCTCTCTTTAAATTCAATTAAATCACATTCAGACTGTCTCTGTGTTCAGTAGTTTTACCATGGTATCTTTTTGAAATCCTGCCTAGACAATGGAGCTTTGTAATTGTTATTTTCCTCTTTAGACAATTTAGATTAATCATTTGTTCATATTATGTCTTGTTGTCGCGTTCTTTCCATAGGGAAGGAAAAGGAAGGAAAGTTGCCAGAGCCATATTATGTCTTGACTTCCAATTAAGAGGATCATTAATACCTGTTCCCTTTCTGTTTTATATATATGAATGACTATTTCTCAGGAAGGGAAATGTTAATTCGATTATTCTTTTTTTATTTAAGAAATTATTTTCAATATCTTGTGGTCAGTGAGATTAGCTATACATTCAACTTTTTGATTAGCATTCAAGAGATTGAGAAACTAATTAACCATTAAAAATGACCATTCATAAAGGATCGTTTAAACAATTTAAATTTTCATTAAATATTTTAAATGTTTTGGAAGTAAGCATTTATTTGTTTTTATTACTAACTGGAATCATACAGAAAATTCATAACAATGTGTTGTATTATTCTTCAGTTTTTATTAATACTGTAAGTTGCAGTTTATTTGCCTCATGTTTAGTAACCGTGCTTCCCCCTACTACCTTGCATTAATGAGATAAAATTGTATTAAGAATTTCTTCCTGTTTTGTATGTAAGAAACAGTTTTTAAGCTTTATTAATTTATTTTTTAATGTATTTCATTTTTTATATTTTTGTCAATTTTTAAAAAAAATTTACAAAGTAAGTTTTCTGTTTATACTAATATTTATTTTAGTTATACTCCATTCCAATTTACAGTAGTTTGTTTCTTAAATAACTGTATGTAATGTTGGCATAAATTTGTTCTCTTCATAGAAACCAAGATAATTACCAACTTGTTAGAAAACTAGGAAGAGGAAAATATAGTGAAGTATTTGAGGCCATCAATATAGGAAACAATGAAAAATGTGTCGTCAAAATATTAAAGGTAATATTAATTATGCTTCTTTAAACTAAATTTTTATCTGCATTAAACACTTTAATAAATGAGGAACTTTTTATAAATTTATTGCTGTCACAAAATTCAAACGAGTATGAAAATTATTTGAGACTTGGGGCACTTTTGATAATAAAGCCTGAGAGGGTTATGTGTTTTGTTCAGTTCCCTCATTTACTCATCAGTTAGCAATAAAAGAATTAGCTCTCTCCCCTTAAATCACTGGGGTGGGAAGTGAAAAATATTAAAAAAAATTTTGTGCTATTAAAAATTTTAATATAAATTTAAGGTGCTTATGAATGTAATTTAATGTTAAAGGAATGGTTTTATTCCATCCTTTCATTATGTTTTTTATTGTGAACTTTCTGTGCAATTATTTAGTATGTGAATTTATTATTAAGTAAAATATTTCTTAATTTATAGCCTGTGAAGAAAAAAAAGATAAAACGAGAAATCAAAATATTGGAAAATTTAAGAGGGGGTCCCAATATAATTGCACTTCAAGCGGTTGTGAAAGACTTTGTGGTAAGTTTATTTTTACATATTTTTTGTCATTGTAACATACTTTCTGAAACTAATACAAGATCATTCTTATCTGGATTTTCATTATTTCCAAAATATGAATTGATTTCCTTCTTAATCTTAAAAAGTGAACTGGAAATCTGTGATAGGACATATTCATGATTAATTTTTCAATATGTATAATATATTTTTCTATGTTGTGCTTTTAGTTGTATCATAAAAAGTTACACATGTTGAATGCAAGACTTTATTCGTATGTATAATTATAATTAAAATTATCCCAAATGCCTTCTTTAAAATACATATGTTGTAGATGTTGTGTGTAAGCTTTTATCAAATATTTATATTACTTGCATAAATATGTGACAGTGTTCAAGATAGAGAATCCATCTTAAATGTTTCATGTTTTTCTGACCTTGCATTGTGGATTTCCTATTTAGCAGTTGGTGAATAAAGGTTATTATTGTCTTGTATCATTTGTGTGAATAAATAACTTGAAAATTATTTAAATTGTGGCAAGATAGTTCATGGATTTTGCATCTTTTTAATGTATCTTCTCGCAGTGTGATTATGATTTTTGATTAATATTAAAGGGGGAAAAAATGTTAAAAGGTTTGTAAAGCCAATTCAAGAAATTGGCTTTACAAGCTCCGTACTACTACGGAGCTTGTAGGAGTAGTTAGGAGGTAGTCCGTAGTTAAGCTGCATACCTGCCAACTTTTATGCTTTAAGTGTAAGTTGTATACTTTTGTCCCTAGACCATGTTATGCATTTTAGCAAAATTTCTGTCATCCACAGACCATTTCCTTCCCTACAGTTGTTATGTAGCGTTTTATATTCACCATAGGTAGTTTAAAAACCATATAACTCTGTGTTTAGTTTTTTAAAAAAACAAGTTAGTCCTTCCTCCTGCATATTGTATTTCTTTAGCCATTGATTTCTAATTTGTTTGTTGTTTTGTGAAGCAAAACCATTTTTTTTTCTATTTCTGTTGCATTTTTTTAGAATTAACTCATTTTTTGCTTATATTTGCATTTCCAACTCTGCATACTGCTAAATGTTTTTGTATATTGTTACCACAATGTCTAACAAAGGCATAATAGTATGGATTTAAACATAAGGAGAATGTTAAAGAAGAAGGGAATTTGATTATATTAACATATCCTAAATGGAAGGGAGGGGGATGTGCTTTTTGTGAAATGTGTTGCACTAACATATGTGGATGGCGGTTGCGGCTCACTGGTGTATTCCATTGGATGGATTTAAAAAATATGGGATGCCCTTTTAGAATGTTTAGTTTCATTTTATGGTAGGTATTCTGCAGTAATGTAAGGGAAGAAATTTAGCTACACCTGTTTAAAAGTAAGAATTTGGTATCAGAAAAATAGGCTACTTTATCTTTTAAAGTTGATGAGATGCTCATAATTTAACTCCACAATATATACAGCTTCAAAGTTTCCACAATCTCAAAAATTTTAAACAATTCATATACTTAGTTATTACTTGGTCATGGTTTTGACGTTAACTTCTAACTTGATTGTTTATTTCAGTATGTAATTTTTAAAAATAATTATCTTAGAAACTGAGTTATAGTGTTACTGTTTTTTTAATAATAGAATTTTTCTTGTCAAGTCATTGCTTTCTTGTATGTTGCTACCTTAGCTTTTGTTAAGTTGTTAATTAAGTTTACTTTAGTGTGTTTGAGTTTTTATAAATCAAATTGACACGAGTTTCCTCCTAGTGCTTTTCTCGTCAAAATATCTTAAGTGTGAAATTTCATATTTTAAAAATATTTGTATATCATGCTTTGTTTTTATAAAATTTTATGTTTGTCCTTTATTTTAAGAATTTGCTTGAAATGTTTATGCCTTGTCATATGTGTTTAATTTTTATGCTTTGTCATTTTCAAATGTTGGCAGGTATTACATTGTATGACTTCTTAATATCATGTTGGAAACTGCCTCCTCGTGACTAGTTTTTGAGTTCATTGATGCAGTAAAATAAATTTGATATGAATCTTTTGGGGATTTCACAAAAACTTGAAAACATGTTTCCAGGATTTAAAATTTTTGACAAAATGTGTTGAAGTTGGAGGTGATTACTGTGAAAAATGTTTTGATAAATAAAAACTGTGGTATTATTTTGGTATGTTTTGATCGGTAATAAAAAAATTATAGATGTATTTCCTTATTTGGACTTATTAATTATAAGGACTCGTTAATCATAAAGATTATGGAGTTAAACATGTTGAAAATATGCCAAATTCTAGCTTATACTGGTTTCTAATGTTATAAATTGGTATAGTTAATTAACCCTTTCGGGACGAAGGACGTATATGCGTGTGTACCGCCAGGGCTGGAGGTTTCCGTTCGCGAGTGTTGCCCACAGGCCAGAGGGTTTTGTGTAGTTAAGCCCAAATCCATAAAAATACCAAAATATAATCACGTTCAATATTCTGTATATTATACAAATGAATTATGCTTTATATATATCGTATTAATATACTTTATTTACTTCAGCCACTTTCTGTTTAAATACAAGTTTTTAAATATTTTATTGTCAGCATTTGTAAAAGTCTACCTTGTAAAAAAGTAAGAAAAAAAAAGACAAATTTTGTCTACCAGATCTTATTATCCATTAAAAACTAGACTGCAAACCTAAATCAAATGCTTTAATGAAAATAAATCTGACTTCACTATAAACAAAAACCACATGATAATTTTAAGAGCAGTCGTAAAGCTCTCAATTCAAAAAATATTCCTTTCCCTTTATGTTTATATAACAAAAGCCATGTGTATGTGAGTAACATTTCTTTCATTTCAAGTAGAAGGTCAGATCTCCATGTATCTCAAATGGTATAGACATAGAATGCCATCTATTGCCAAAAAACTGAGCTCGCAAAACGTTTCGGGTGCTTGGTGCGTTGGTGAGTTGCTCATCCTGGGTTGGGAGAAACATGCTGGCTCGCCCGTGAGTTGTTCAGCCTTTGACAAGTGTTTCAGGGGGGCAGCTCAGGTGTCGTCCAAATCACTTGATCAGGGTTCAAAATGATGTGGTCAGTCGCCAAAAGCCCTAGTGTAGCTGAATAGTGTGACGTTAATATTCATTCACTGACATGTGTTTCTTGCTGGCTCATATATAGGTCTTTTGTCCCGAAGGGGTTAAACCCCATTATATAATTTAATGCCAAAGAATTATTGTGTTTGTAATGAATTTATTTCATCTAATAACATCAGTGTTAGTCTTGGTGACAATTTAGAAAAACAAAATCCAACTTATGGCTTCTTTACTCCGTAATATCTTGTAATTATGCAGATGCATATATTGTTATACCTGAGCTAGAATAGGAATTCTGTTTATACATGAAATCTTGGTAAGTTTACCCATTCTGTGAAAGAAGCTCTACAAAATATAATTAGAGCTTATGTTATTTGTTTAATGAAGATATGATGCAAAATAATGCTTTACTTTATTAATATTAAAAAAATTTCTAATTTTAGTTAAGATTTTCATTCTTTTGTGAGTAAATATATTTTGGAATGAACAGGTCATTATTACTGTTACATTTTAAAATCAAATGCTGTTTTCTTGTTCATGAAGAGTTTTAATTGCTGTAATAATGCTTACTTTTGAGTCCCAATCAACTGTTACTGTTAGTTGTTCTCTTGATTTAAAAGAACTGAAAGTGCACAATATTTTTCATACCTTGTGGAAATGGTACAAAATTTTATTAACTGAAACAAAGGATATAATTGTGATGAGCTGATTAATAATTGATGTGTGAAAGGGATTAATATTTTAAAATTAATTAGTTTATTCACCAATGTAAATAAAATTGAATTGCATAAATATATAAGATGAGGAACGAGAATTTGCTGTTAACATACAAATTTTTGTTATATTAATATATTTTTTATAAAGAATATGCCCTGAGAACTGTCTTAAAACCTGTTTGATCCTTGGCGTACTAGGAAAAGAAAATTTTAACTTGATAATGTTCCAAAAATCCTAAGAATTATATTTAGGGATAAAATGAAATGAGTATTAATATCAATTCAACCATTTTATTTTTTGAAATACATAAATTTTAGCTGTAGGAAATTTTACACTGAGTGTTATTTTCAAATATTTGTATTAATTTTCTAGAATATGAAAATAATGCTAATATTTATCTAAATTTCAGTCTAGGACACCAGCTTTAATATTTGAACATGTGAATAATACAGATTTCAAGGTAAATATATTGGATATATTTCTCAACTTATATTCTCACTTTAACTTCTTTCAATATTAAATACTATCTGAGTCCATTTTCATAATTGATTGAGTTCAATATAATTTGTGTTCACTAAGCAGAAAATTTTTACATAAGTTATTTTTGTTATAGCAATTTTTTTCTTTTTTTCAGCAATTGTATCAAACACTTACCGATTACGACATTAGGTTTTATTTATATGAGCTGTTAAAGGTATGTGGCTTCCTTCCTTTTTTGAACTCCCTAAAGTTATTCTCTTGTTTTTATTTTTTTTAACAACTCCTAAAATTTTCTACAGGCTCTAGATTACAGTCATAGTATGGGCATAATGCATAGAGATGTAAAGCCACACAATGTTATGATTGATCATGAAAACAGAAAGGTGAGATTTTTTTATATATAAAATCGGTAACTGTGTATGTGTGGTTATGAAACTGCTTACTTTTATATTTCAGATTTATCTTGTATAGATATAAGTAAGATTGGTATTTTTTTTTTTTTTTTTTATGATTTTGTGGTACAATTATATTTTCCTTGTAAACTTGCAAATAGATATTGATCTTTATTCTTTTTATTTAAAAAGGAAAACCTATTTAAGGCACCATTTATGTTCAGGCATTTATTCCCTGAATTTTTACTAAATTAATTGTACCTGTAATTTATTTAAAAACTAATGTGCTTTGATTAAAAATTCATTTCTTAAATTTGTTATAAAAGTAAAATATTTTTATTACTTGAAATTAGAAAATTTTTGTTTACTAAATGTCTCATTATATATATATATACACAGACACATACAGTGGGGGCAAAAAGTCCTGAACATGCTTATTTTTTGTCTTTTCTTTGAGTTTGACATTTTTCTTTATGAAATCATAGTACTATTTTAAATGTTATTTATTCTTATGTACTTTTCAATGATGACTTCAAATCTTAAAACTTAAAGTACCATGTTTCTTAAAGTACAACTGTCTGAACACAAGAATGTATAGTATACGAAGTAACATAGTATAAAAAAATATATTTGTAGTAGAATAACTCAAAACCTTACTAACATGGTTAAAGGTTACATAAATGCTACATGTTGGAACACCAATATTTTATGGGCCAGTCGTTTGCTTTAATTACAGCTTTACATCTTTTGGGCATGGAATGCACTATCACAAGTCTTTTTTTTTTTTTTTGTGACACCTTGGTTAAAAGAAAATATTAAAGCTTCAATTAACTTTTGTGTGAAGGTTTTTTTTCTTTAAAATATCATAACCAATGTTATGCCATAGGTTCTCTATCGGATTAAGATCCAAAGACTGTCATATCTAGGTCATTTTATTCACATTGTCTTCAGACTATTTTTGGACTACTTTTACACATTGTCAAGAAGTATTATCATCCTGAAAAATCCGTGACTGATCTCCAAAAATATCTCCTACTGCTAGTAGGAATTCATTTTGTAGTATGTTGTATTTTTTTGTAGTTATTCCTTGTGGTTTTTCTCTGTTCTCATGATATAGAGTCTTATAACTACACGAGGAGACATACTTCATATCATCACTTTCATCAGGTACCTTATTGTGGGCTCCAGACACTGAGAGCTGAATTCTTTATGAGTGAGTTGTCTTACTTTTAGGCACTATTTTTGTTCCTAAAGCACAAAACTGACTTTCATAATCAAATATTACATTTTCTGCCTGTACGGTCCATAATGAATGATCTCTTGTCTGCGCCAATCAGTAAGTCATGGTTTTGGACAAGCTTTGAATTCTCAGAATTCAATTTTTAGCAGTCTTCCTTTTACAGTTCTTAAGCACACATTCCCAGTCAATATCAAAATCAATTATTTTAAAATTTGCAAGGAATTAAGCTTTCTGTTCGAAAGTAAATCCTGTGCAATAAATACCCTGTATTAGTGTTAAGTCATTTTTCTTGATCATCCGTATTGTTTCCTGTTTGTAATAGCATTTGTATTAGTATCTTTTTTTAGTGCTCTCGCGCTGAAGATCACATGGTGCTTCAGCAACAATTTGGTGCATAGAATCACATTCTTCCTTCAAAAGTGGTAGCTTGTACCTTTCATTTTCAGGCAGAAACAAAAAATTTACCCCTTATCCACCCAGACACTTCAAATGCAACACAACACTGCTTTAAATGTACTAAAAA
The DNA here is from genome assembly GCA_019973935.1 of Trichonephila clavipes. Lineage (NCBI taxonomy): Eukaryota > Metazoa > Arthropoda > Arachnida > Araneae > Nephilidae > Trichonephila > Trichonephila clavipes. The sequence continues at coordinate 338,796 of BMAU01017295.1, read as the reverse complement.
ATGCTTCACATTCTGTTTTCAACCTGTTATCCCAAATGCTCTCTGTTAGAATAAAGGAGTACTTCATTGGTTGAAAAAACAAAAACCTTGCACTTGTCTTATCATCGTTTTTCTAAAATGTCAATAAAATTATTAGTTTTTCACAAAATCATCTAACACATAAGAAATCAGCATAAAAAATACACTAGAGTCAATAAGAATAGTTTAGATAGTGTGATAATTAGAAAGAAAAATTAAGTCAAACTCAAAAATTTAACAAAAAATGAGTGTTTAGAATTTTTTGCCATCGCTGAAAATATATATACAATAAGTAATTTGAGAGATATGCAAAATTTATTCATATTCAATAGTTGTGATAGAGCCTTCACCTGAGGCAATTACAGACTTAACCCTCTGGGGCATTCTTTCCCCAAGTGTTTGGATGATGGGTAGTAGTATTTTCTTTCACTTGGCTTGGAGAAGATGTTTACGTTCTTTGAATAATTTTAGACAGGTTGCTGCCCTCCCCCCCTAATTCAGCAATCCAACGCATCCCAGAGATTTTCGTTTGGACTCTAGGGAGGCCTGTCCAATTCACCCCATTTTCTTCATACCATTCCATGTTGAACCTCATAACATGACAAGTGGCATTGTCCATCTTGGAAGTAACAGTGATCCAGTCTGTAAAATTGCCTTAGCGTAAGAAGCACATTGTTGTCGAGAATTGTGGAGTAGGAGTTGGTGTTGAGTTTACCATGAATTGGGATCAAAGGTGTATGGCATATCCTATCCAATTGGTATCTATGTGGGTCCTATATCTACAGTGGTATTTTTGGGGAGTTTCCTATCTATGGGACACATCTCCAGACCATAATTACACCTCCTGCAAACTTTACTACAGGCTAAATGCATTCAGGTAAAAAGCATTGTCAACGCCAGGGGTGGCTGACCCAAATGACCTCGCAGGCCACTTCGGAAGAACTTTACAATCCCGTGGGCCGCATATAAAAATATATCTTTATATTAGATTTGGATCCATTACAAACATTTGTTGGTGTGAAAATTTAAAACAGACTAATATATTGTTTTCCATTTATACAAACATAGATAGTATAATAATAATGCAATGATCAAATGTTTAATTTATTTAATTAGTGAGATATCTGTTTCTCAACTCTTTCACTTAGTTTTTGCAAGTCGATCTCAATGCATGTGTATCGTAATTGATGTTGCAGATTTTTGTGAGTTAAGTTGGAGCACGATTTATGATAGCACTGATAAATTTCAGTTTAGAAAAGAAAAGAGATTCGCAATTTCAGAAGCAACGTGATAAAATAAAAACGATTATGGGATTTATTTTATACAAAAAAAACTCTTTAAACAAAAAATATTGTACAAAATAGTCGAACTTTGTAAAGTTCTAAAGAATCTCATGGGGGCCGCAAAATTATTGAAGGCGAGCCACATGCGACGCCCAGGCCACGGGTTGGACACCCCTGATCTAGGCATATGCTAAAACAAAACTTTGTCATCCGACTCGTAGAGATGAACCTTCATCACTCCAGGGAACCTGTTTCCACTCATCTGCGGTCCAATTTTGAAGTGCCCTGCACCACCTCAACTAGCAGCACAGTTGGATTTTATATTCAAAGGTTTGTTGATGGCAGTCTGACAATGGAAACCAGGCAAATGTGCTTTCTTGTGAATGGTATTTATCGAAATAATAGTCCCCGGATGCTTGTTGGAACTCCTGCAGTATGTGGGCCTTCGGTTTGGTGCACTTTTTTCAAATTTCTCTGGCCAGCACTCGTTGGTTTTTATCTCTTAGTTTTGTGGATCTGCCAGGTTGGAACTCATTCCGACAATCACCGCTCATCCTCCATTGTTAAATCACAAAAGCTGTTATCAATTTTGGAATGTTTAACTCGCTAGATATGTCCCTTAAGGATCAGCTATTTCTAAGATTTCTGGCAATTATGCCCTTCTAGAAGTCCAAGCAGCTTTGAAATTCTTGGCATCTTGCTTGCAACTAATGCCAATGCTAGTTCTTATACTATATTTAAGTACAGAAAATGGGATGTACATCAGGACTGCAGATATCCTCATTTGCATGGGTGTCCTAATATTGGTAGATAATGTATGCATGTAGTTTAACAGGCATTATCAAATTAAAAATTTTCTTCCTTAAAAGTATACAAAGTTATTGTATATATTTTGGAAAATGTTTTGGCCTTTGTGGGATAGCTTATGAATTTTAAATTCAATTTTAAATCGTACACACACATGCTAGATGAATTTTTTAAAAATATTAATGAGATATTTTTATGTAAAATTTGATAGTGTTTGGAATGATCTACAATTGACACTAATTCTAAATTTTCACCCAAATTGATACTTTACTTTTATGCTACTGTAGTTTGTTTATTAATGATGGCCACTTTTAACTATTTCTACAATTTATGAATTGCATTCTAGATTTCCATCATAATAAATGTCTGTAATTTTTTATTTGATAAAATAACACAATATTTTCAAAATCTTGGATGTGAAAAAATATTATATAGTTATAAATTATAAAGAACTGATTTTGTTAATTGAGAATTTAAATTAATGAAATTAATTTTGTGAAAAACTATGAATTGCTGGTTAAATAACTCTTGTATATTATATATTGGGTGACCGTCATGTGTATTTGTCTCACTCAACTGGTGTGTTATGTGTCCCAGACATGTATATCTGTCCTGAAATACAATTCTTTTCTTTGTGCAGCAATCAGTAAAGCTATTCCGAAGGCTTTAGAATGTAATAAAATGATGTTGATAGTGTTTGCAAGGGATTTACTTTTTTCAGGGGAAAATTTGCTCATTTGGGCCTTTTCTTTTCCTCTTAATACATTGCACATGTGTGAAAAATGGAGGCACTAGGGAGGGAATTGAGTAACTTTTAATTGGCTGTTAAAATGATATTTTCAGCCATTGGGAAATGAGTATGTCCAGTTGCTGAGTGGTAATATATCACATTTCCATGCCACGTCCGTAGATCAAAGCAAAGTCAACTCAGCCTTTCATCCCTTCGGTAGGTCGATAAATGAGAGCCAAGCTTACTTAAGAACTGAACACTGGGGATTTTTTTTTCCCATCAGATTGACCACTTGACCAAAACATTTGCACATGCACCCCAGTCACTAAGCTCACGTAAACTGAGATAGTCACAGTAGGCCTTGGTCCTTACAGGCTGTTGTGCCACTGAGTTCAGTTCTGGGAATGAGTTTATAAATTGGCATCGTAAAATGAACTTGAAGAGTAAAATGAACTTGAACTATATCGTTTTCATCTTCACCTACAAACTTTTTTTTTCTTGTACAATATATGTAAACAAATAATACGCTCCTTAAAAAAAATTGTCATCCTGCTGTCCAGTGTACAATTTATGTGTTTGTTTCATGTCTAATTTAACTATGTATTTCAGTTGCGGTTAATTGATTGGGGTTTGGCTGAATTTTATCATCCTGGTCAAGAATACAATGTAAGGGTAGCATCTCGTTATTTCAAAGGACCAGAACTTTTAGTTGATTATCAGGTATGAATTGTTTTGTAAATATTTTGAATTATAAAGATTGAACTCTCTCTGTGAACTTTTGAAAGTGCAATTGAAAAGTTTCATTTTTTAAAATTTTTTTTAACTATGGTAACCAAAAAATTGATAATATTTTGTATTTTGATAGTTATCAAAATAGAATAATTTGTTAAAATTTTGGGGTCATATAATTTTTATTAACAAAAGTAAACATACCTTCTAAAATAACATTTTTTATGGAATTACAAAAATTGAAAAGCTGCAATATCTTTATGTTGAAATACAAATTGCGTTTGTACACGCTTATGTAAAAAAGACTCATCAAAGTTGTGAACAAAAACCATTTAATGAAAATAGCATAACATTAAAGTATGTGTATTTATCAAGGAAAATTGGGGGGATAGCATAATTTGTGTAATTGAAAATAATTTTGGTATCTATAAATTGGTTTTGTGAATCAATGATTTACAATGATGCAGTAGCATGTTTGTTATCTGGTGCATATTCAAACTACACTTGTAACAGTATTTAAAATTCATCTTAAACACTGTTTTTCTCTCTAACTCTTTTATCATCTCATAATGTTCAAATCAGATGGGCAAGGAGGACTATCTAATAAATTTGTTGCCTCTAATTACAAGTGTATATAAAATATGATCAAATTATAATACAGAATAAAAACTGCCATCTATATTTTGTCTCTGAAACTGCTAATACATGCATGACTACAAACCAATTCATGATGTTACATGAAGTTTAAGACAGTACTGTTGTACTTGTGTGTGCATGGTTTCGTAAGACATTAGCATCAAGTCAACTGTCATAAATCAATATTTTTTTATACATTCTTAAGAATTATGTTTTGAAATTTTTTTTAAAAGTCCTGTAAGTTTAGCTGGGTATTTTCTCGGATTTTTCTTTTTGAAACAATTTGCCAAGTACAGTGCTTTTAAGAATATCAAAAGTTTGCTGTTTTTTAAAGGGATTAAAAGATTAATATTTCAATACACTGTCCACCTGTTAGTATCTCATACAGAAGTAAAGGACTATTTCTCTGTTACTGTTGATAAGATTGTATTGAACTTTATATAGAGAAGCGGGAGATTTTATTTATGCCAGAAAGGCTCTAAAGGGCCCCACAATAATGTAGTTGTTAGATATCTGATTGTACTTGTTAGATATCTGATTGTACTTGTAATTGTTGGGTAGCAAGTATTTAAGTGTTCTTCTGTGAATATTGTCAAGTAGTATTGTTGAGCATCATTAATGCTTGTTAAATCTGTCAGGACATCCCATCTTCAAATTTTTGTGTCTTTAATGGGAAGAGTAAGATGTCATTCAGGTCATCAAAACTAGAATAATTGATTGTAGCTCAAAATTATAATATCCATTGTTGTGATAAGTTTTGAATTCAAACTTTTTTTGGTATTAAATATTTTAAGGACAGAATATAAAGGGTGTTTTTTTAGAGGTATAGAACTTTAAATTGCAATAAAACAACGATGTATTATTCGATTGACATGATTTTTTTTATTCGAAAGATAATCTTGTGGCATTACATTTTAAATACGATTTCTGGCATAAGACTGCCACGGCTGGCTCGGATGTTGTCCAATCTGGACGTCCAATTTTCGATGACTTTTTCCAACATTTGTGGCCGTATATCGGCAATAACATGGCGAATGTTGTCTTCCAAATGGTCAAGCGTTTGTGGCTTATCTGCATAGACCAATGACTTTACATAGCCCACAAAAAATAGTCTAGCGGTGTTAAATCACAAGATCTTGGAGGCCAATTCACAGGTCCAAAATGTGAAATTAGACGGTCACCAAACGTGTCTTTCAATAAATCGATTGTGGCACGAGCTGTGTGACATGTTGCGCCGTCTTGTTGGAACCACGGCTCCTGGACATCATGATTGTTCAATTCAGGAATGAAAAAGTTAGTAATCATGGCTCTATACCGATCACCATTGACTGCAACGTTGTGGCCTTCATCGTTTTTGAAGAAGTACGGACCAATGATTCCACCAGCCCTTAAAGCGCACCAAACAGTCAGTTTTTCTGAATGTAACGGTGTTTCGACATACACTTGTGGATTAGCTTCACTCCAAATGCAGCAGTTTTGTTTGCTGACGTAGCCATTCAACCAGAAGTGCGCTTCATCGCTAAACAAAATTCGCTTATGAAAATCTACCATTATTTTCGAAATAAAATTGCACAATTTGAAAGCGTTCAGGCGTGAGTCTATTCATGATGAATTGCCAAACTAAACTGAGAATAAATCACTGGACAGCTGTTAAATCTGTCGCCATTTTGGAAAGTAATGCCAACTTAAACTTCTATACCGGAAAAAAAACACTCTGTATTTCAACAAAATATTGTAAAAGAACTTGTAATATATAAAAAAAATTGCAGTTGTGAAGTCCTTACTCTTTGGAATTGGTAAAAGAATACTTCAGTTCATGTTACACACAAAAATATTTACCTCAGTGAGCAGCAAAAAAAATTTTTTTATATGTTTTATTTTAGTTTTATGGGGTATAGGTTTATATAGTTTCATTTTTAATTTCCTTCCCCCTCAAATTAAATCCTGTATTTGTAACATTTTTCATTTAATATACTGTATTTATTTTTGTCATTTTAACTGAATGGAACATTTTTTCAGTTCTTATTCTTGCATTAAAACTTAATTTTAAGGTAATTGGTTAATTGTAATAAGAATTGTTTTTAATTCTTTAGATGTATGATTATTCCTTGGACATGTGGAGTTTAGGATGTATGTTAGCCAGTATGATCTTCAGGAAAGAGCCGTTCTTTCATGGACACGATAATTATGATCAAGTAAGTGTTACAATATTTGTCTTTTATAATTAGTACACAGTTCATGTATCCCTGTCCCCAAATATTTCTGTATTCTAAATCTTTGGAATTCAGAATTCATTTTTAACCTAGCAACCTCCCTTTTAAAAAGGGAAAAAACTTTTTAGAAATGATTATTTGTTTTATATATATTCTAATAATACTAATTTTGGTTTTGCATTTGAAGTTGTAACATAAAGAATATATCAACCCAATGTTATCAACTATTCAATAGCAATTCTTACCAAGTTTTAATGGTAAAAACCATGCTGTCTGAAATATTTTTATCTGTATTTTCTTTCGAACTCCCTATAGCAGAGAAAGGTTTCTTTAACTTTTTCCGCGATTTATACCTTACAAAGGTTGAAGCTACATAAAATGGAACATCTTTGTCATTGATGTGTACAACTGTTTATTATATTGCATAAAATTTATTATAGTACACATATAAATGAATTTCAATAGTTTTTACTATTTTAGTTATTTTATTGAATTAAACTTTTCAAAACAGCTTTCAAAATTTCCAGAAAGTTCTGATATTTTAAAGGGTACATGTCAAAATGCTGTTCTGAAACTGAACTCCTTGGATTTCTAACTTGATAAACTAGACACACACACAAAAGGTCTTGGATAAACCAAGACTTTAACGATGTATCAGTTTAATTTGCCAAATTTTTATCTCTTAGTCTTAATAGTTCAAAGACTGAATTTTTTTGTCAATGTACTGTAACTCCTCCCCCTTAAGAGTCAATTTCCATAAGACCTGTTCTTAGTTGATTTCAACCTAACAGAAGAAACAAGCATAGTAAATTTTATTACTGTTGGTCTAATAGTTCAAAAACAGGAATATATATTTATCTATAATTTATGTTCGCAAATCTTATTTTGTAGTGGATCTTTACTCCAGGAAAGGAACATGCCTACCAAATTATGATCACTTAAATGGAAATCTGCTTTAATTTCATGTAGTTACCTCTAGAGGGCGAGATAACTTTTAGTAAGAAATGCTGGAATAGTGATGCATTAGTGGCACTGCTTTGCTTTCTAAGAAAATGGAAAAGTGATTTAACTTAGTTTGAACACATGTTTGTGGGTGCTTGAAATGTCAGAACCAGTATCAGTAGAAGAAAATGTTTGAGATAATCAGTTATTCATGTTTACAAAGAGTGGATTACTAAGCAGTGAACCAAGTCTCAATGTCAAGCTTGTGGTCTTTACAGGCTTCTGAAAATTAGAAAGGAAAGGAGAATATGGGAAAGTTGTCTAGTCCAGTGGAAGAGCAACCCTACATTAAAGTGTGTGAAATCTTGAATCTAAGGGCAACTATGAACATCTTTGTTCAAACTGTTTTCCGCACATTTCTCTGTAGGGTTTGTGATAGTGGATGTGTTCAAAAGCCTCTGCTGTAAGCCTTGAACATGAGCATATGTCTTCAGTTTGCATAAGAGCACAAGAATTGGACTGTAGATGGCTGGAAAAGGGTCATGTGATCTGATGAATCGTGTTTTGAATTACACCATGTTGATGGCAGGTTGCAGGTATGGAGAAAACAATGAAAGTACAAACCCCATCTGCATTGCCTCAAATTTTAAGTCTGGAGGCATATATGGTTTTTGGAATGTTTTCTTGGTATTATATGGGTTCTTTGACTCGTGCGAAAGAACATCAGAAAGCCCTAAGGGTATTTAAGTATCATTGCAGAGCAGATGCATCCTGTTATGCTAATGGTGTATACTCTCAGGTACGAATAATGCAACAGGACAATGCTGCCTTTTATTCATCAGATGGTTTGAAGAGCATGACAGACTTTACCCTGCTTAGTTGTCCTACACAATCACCAGATCTCAATCTAATTGGAAATCTGTGGAATGAGATAGAATGAGGCATCCTGAATTCAGTACCATCCAATAAGAAGGCATTAGAAAGTGCAATTCATTGGATATAGTCTCAGAATCTTCATACTACCTGCCAACATTTCACACAGTCTATACCAATGGTCTCTTCAAACCTTTTCAACTCGCGGAACCCATAGAATTATAAGTTGTTTTTGTGGAATTTCATTCCACACACAGAATATATCTTAAAATAGTATTTAAAGTGGACAAACATGTTATAGGTACTTTATATATAGGCTATTAAAAATGGTAGTACATTTGTTATTAAAAAATTTTAATCTAATTTCAGCATAATTTACTTATTAATAATATTAATTTTTGATCCAAGTGTCACCTACCAATGCATTATATTTAGTAACTGGGATATGTGCTTGCCTGTTCACACATATAGTCAAAATCTAGGTCTGTTGAAATTATAAGCTGTCACATTTCATATTCTGCATTTAATTTTCCATGCTTTATTTTTGTTGCCACTCATATTGAGAAATATTTTACAATTAAATACATTGGTTTGAGTGGCATTAAAATGTTTATATTTTTGTGAGAAATACTGTATATTTTGCATGAATTTACAATCTAAAATTTAAATATTATTCTTGCTTAAATTAAGGTTTTAACATCCAATCAGTTGATATGTCTGATAAGTTGTTCCCTCTCCTTCATTATAGGTGTTTTTTTCCACAAAAGCAAAAAAGGTGCATTTTTATTAGAAAATAATTTAGCTTTGCAAGACATTGTACTAATGTGTATAAAATTATTCTGTGGAATCCGAGATAGTAAACTAGTAGGTAGTATAAAGAAAAATAAAATGTTTTAATATTCTTTTATTATACAAGGTAAAAAAAAAAGTTCTTGTCGTTTGCACACTTTCATTGAAAGAAGTAAGAATGAGAGTATGCAAATTCGTGTATGACGTGACTGAGAAACTGTCAGTCGATATTAGGAATATCAGTTGTTATAAACGCAGGTCCACTGCTCACATTCATCAATCGGAACTCGTACAGTAGCAAAGCGAAAATGGACATATCGAAGGAGCTCATTTAGAGTTGTTTATTTTATGACTTCAAAGTGGGCTTATCAGCCGCTGCATCAAGTCGCAGAATATTTGAAGCATTTGGGGATAGTGTTGCTAATGAAGGTACAGCAAGGCATTGGTTTCAAAATTCAGGTCGAGAGATTTGTCCCTCTGTGATAAAGCTCGAACAGGACGACCACAGGCATTGGATGACGAAGCCCTGCAGGTGGCCATTGAGGAGGACAGTAGTCAAACATGTGGTGAACTTGCCAGACAATTCAACACTTCCAGTGAAATGGTTAGACTTCATCTGCACCGCTTAGGTAAGAGGTACAGGCTGAGCAAGTGGGTTCTTCACACGCTGTTGGAGGTCCATAAGCAACAACGAGTGGCAGCCTGTTTATCGTTGCTTTCTCGCCACCGTATCGCATCCATATTCGGTTGGGTGCTGACCAGTGATGAGAATCGGGTACTGTATGACACACTTAAACGTTCCAAATGTTGGTTGTCACCTTAGGAAACTGTCCCGCACAGCGCTAAACCACCTATGCACACTTGCAAGATTATGCTTTGTGTCGAGTGGACTTGTTGTCAAGTGGTTTATTATGAATTGCTACCAATGGGCCAAACAGTCACTGCAAACCTGTATTAGCAGCAATTGGAACGTGTACAACAGACACTGCATCATAAGGAGCCAGTACTGGTTAATCGTGTACTATTGCATGCTAACGCGAGGCCGCATGTCGCGCGGGTGGCCAGGAATACGATGCAGCGACTTGGTTGGGAGACTTTGTGCCTTCTGCCTTACTCACCTGACATTGCACCATCAAATTACCACTTCTATTCCCTGGACAATCATCTTTGCAGTAAATTCACCAATGAAGCAATCGTGCGCCAAGCTCTCGTGGACTTCTTTGCTTCCCCCTCCCCGAGTTTTACCGCAAGGGGATTGAACAACTGGAGATACGTTGGCTGAAGGTGCTGGATGCCGATGGTGATTACTTTGAGGGCTAACAATAGGCTACACTGTTTGTATGTCATGCTCTTTGGATCATTAAAAACGGCAAGAACTTTTTTGTTTTTCTTGTATTATTGTAAAAGTTTCTAAAGTTATGCTTAAATAAAATTTTCACTTTTAATGAATGGGATGAGCTTTAGTAATTATACGAACTTTATAGAGAATGAGAATCTATTTGCATACTCGTTTATAATTTTTTTTTCCCGATTTTTTTTTTGTGTGTGATGTGTGGAACCACCAGGAATGCCTTGTGAGACCCCAGGGTTCCATGGAACACAGTTTGATGACCACTGGTTTATGCCAAGAAGAATTCATGCACTATTTAGGGCATAATAAGATTATCCAATATTGTATTGAAAATTGTTCCTAATAATTTGGCCACTCAGTGTAGATAACATTACTTTCACCATGCCATACCTCGTAAAAGGTATTGTAATTGTGGGAAATCTGCTGCAAATTTTACATAAAATTTAAACATTTCCCTTTTCAACCCCTCAGTCTTTAGTTATGTCATAAGTACCTATCATATAGGTGGATTAATATTTGTATGAATGAAATTTATAAAAATGTTAATTTTCTTTGCAGTTAGTCCGAATTGTCAAAGTATTGGGCACGGAAGAATTGTACGAGTACCTTGATAAATATCAAATAGCTCTTGACAGCAGATTTAATGATATCCTAGGAAGGTAAGAAATGAATTATAATTATTAAGCTTCTTTTGGTTATAATTTTGAATGAAGGTTTATAATTGTGTAAGCATGCTGTATTTAGATCTTCAGTTTTTATAAAACAAAATGTTTTCATTTTTTTTTTTTTTTTTTACTGTTTATTGAACAATAGACTTTTAAATTTGTTTGCATTATATACATATTTTAAAAAACATATTTATTCTAATCAGCTAGCTGCACTCCAAACTTTCAATGTTTTTATGAAAAAATATTGTAAAATGGTTTATTGAGAAAGATGTTTGAAATTTATGTAGTTTAAAAATTCTCAAATGAGAAGTAATAAGAAGTGAATAATTTTATTTCACCAGTATTAAAAACTTTTTATTACACACATGGACTTGTAATTACTCTAACCTATTCAAAGAATTTGTCTGCTATCGATTTTAAGGCACACCCAATTTTAAGTAGCATTAACATTGGTGGGAAAAGTAAAGCTTAGATTATAGAATAAATGTGGTACATAATACATTTTTTAAACATTTTTCTTTGGATTGCTATTAATTGGCTAAAAATTATTCAATAATTTTTTCTTTTGTTCTTCTGATATTATTTTTTAAAAATATGAACTCTTTTTGTAAATTCACTCAGTGTTTTTAATTAGATTTATGTATTGGGTTATTTCCTTTTAAAAGTACAAAATATATGTAAGTTTTTTTGTACATAGCTTTTAATGGATGAATTAAAAATTTTCAGGCATTCCCGAAAACGGTGGGAGCGATTTGTTCACAGTGATAATCAGCACTTGGTTACTCCTGAAGCACTTGATTTCTTGGATAAGCTCTTGCGATATGACCATCAAGAGCGGCTAACTGCTCGTGAAGCTATGGAACATCCTTACTTCTGTTAGTATTCCTTGTATATTTTCTTACTTTTTTTCTTTTTTTTTTTTTTTTGAAATAATTCTTTTATTTTCTCAAATTCAGTTTGAGAAAGGATAATTCTGATTTACAAAAGAGCTTTAACAGTCATAATAAGGAAGATAAGGATCTGCCCTTCCCCAGTGTTCTCTTATTTGTTTTGTGGATAAAAATATTTGCTGTAATGAATTTTATTGATGGAACTCCCCCTCCCCCTGCATTTTTTTTTATCCAAAAACCATCATGCTTAAGTTTATATCGTTTAGGTATTTGGGGAATTTTGGTCTAATCCTGTAGTGCATGATAATTTTCCTCAGTTTGAAGTTCTTTAAATTCAAGCAATATGTATAATTTCTACAGCATTAATTGCAAATTGATATGCAATTAGCAAAATCTGTGTTTTTTTTCTCCCTGATTTTTAAAAAACCGTAGCTAATATTTTAAATCTTAATAATAAAGATTGTTCCTAAATGATTTTGAAAATTTATAGATTTCAAAGAAAGTGAACAATAACAAAAAATCGTGCACAAATAATTACGATAAATGTTAGTTACAAATAACATTAGAAAAGTTTTTACATTTTAATTAATAGGAACTGAATTTATAGAAGTGAATGAAGAATATGCTTGATTAAAAACAATAGTATGATGTTTTGCAAAAGTAAGCAAAAATTTTTAAATAATTCTGATGTGTTGAAAACCATTTCACTAATACTTAATTATACGAGCGATCTATAATCGAAGCATTGTTTTTGTCTTGAATCTATTTCATATAAGCTAAATTACTAATAAACAAAACATACTTTAAATAAAAATTGCTCGTGTTTAGTTTTCCTGTATTAGGAATTTTATTTTTATTTATCTGTATAATTCTTAAACATTTCCCCCTCATAAATGGACTATTGTTGTGTTATATATTGTTTTGTATGTGCATCTATTTTAAGACAATTGGACATGTTATGCTCCATTCTGTTCTGAGTCATTTCTGAACAGCAGGCAAAGCTCTTATTGAACTTAGCCCATTTTTAACCTCTATGTGGTGTATCAACTACCTCTAGAGGAAGAGCAGATAGTTGAGTGCTAATTATTTTATTTATGTCTTTTCTGTTCCTTTCCTACTTGTCCATTAAAACCTTTAACCTTACTAACCTGATTTTCTTTTTTTGTACTAATTGTAGAGCACAAAGGTTTTAATGTTTTCTGTTGGATACCTTGGCACATGAGCATGTCTTGTAATGAGCTAGCTGATAATTTTATGATTTTGATCTAATGTTGCAAGCAGTCTCTTATCTCAACTTAAACTTACATATTTCATTTTGCTCACACTATATGACACATACTACAAATAGCATCCTATTTCTTTTATCGTTCATTTGCAATTTTTTGCCGTACCAAGACCGAATGTCCCTTTGATTTCACCTTTTATCAGATGCACATTTTATTCAAAGATATTTGTTGCTTGGAGGAAATATTCTACTATTCTTCTGCCAATGGGATTTCTCAGTTTTTCGCACTTAAAAAATTGAATTGCCTATAGTATTCATTGCATTAAATCATGTTTTTAAAGAAAATTTAAACTTAGGTTCGGAAAAACACTCATTTCCTAATCTATTTGTATTCTTTACACACCACTGACTTTGTCAATTTTTTATAGCTTTTATTTCAGTCTTTTATACATTGATTTTTACCCTTTCCCCAAGATTTCCCCTTTTTAATAATTAGCATTAAAAGAAAAAAAAATTGGCATTTTTAGAATTTACTTTTCTGTGCCATTTGTGATATATTTCTTTTGCTTGACACACAGCATGATTCTTTTGACAGAAAATTCTGAATTTAAATTTATTTTCCTGCAACAAAAGTTTATAAAATTGCATTTAGAAATGTATTTGTATAAAAAAAATTATAGGCAGTTTTGTAAAGAAGGATATTTTAAAATTAAACTGAATTTATTGTTATAAAATAAGATTTTATTGATATATATATATATATATATATGAAAGTGTCTTGTGATAATGTGATTCTTATGTCTAGTTAATTAATATGTGATATGCTAGCAATTAAGTTTAAGTTAGGGAATGAATAAAGTTATATTTAGATTTGTAAAAGAAAATGTATGAATTTCATGTTTTTTTCATTTTTAAATAATTGTTTACATTTGTACGAGATGTACAAGTTTAAGCCAAAGCAGTTAAGTTTGACGTTTTCTATATATTTCGTTTCGCTTTCCTTTTTTAGATTTTGTGACTATGCAGAATTTAAAAATTTAAGTTTTAGTGTAACAAAAATTAATATTTTTTATTGATCTTAGTATCTGCATGGCCATAGATGCATTTCATTTAGAATGCTTGTGCCTTTAGTCATTCCCCCTAGCTTAGAAGTTAAACTGGGCAAATGGCTTTATTAATTCGGGTTAATTTGTTTCTTCCAGATAACATTGTAAAAGATCAACAGACTAGATTTGTGGAGGCCCAACGCTTGACAGGTCACAGTAATTCCCCTCCACCTCTTGTTACTTCTGTCGGTAAGCAGGCCTAAAATATATTTCCAAAATTATATACTTATTTTGAGGCTAAAATATCTACTCAATTTGAGCTTATTTACAACTACATTTACTGCGATAACCATTCATGCATGCTTGAAATTGCTTTAAAGATCATAACTCTGTAAGCTTTTATTGGTAAGGATTCCATTTAATTTTAACACATTTGAAGAGCAGCAAACTAAAATGTTTTTACAGTAGAAATTTACAGCTGAATCTTCGATAAAGCATTACAGGAATAATTTAAGTATTAAGAAAGATGGTGCATTTTTACTTTTCCCATGCAGTGTTTGTTTGTCATTAGGACATAATAGTACGTTCTATAAAAAGGACATTTTTTTTAAAAGAATAAATATATGTGCTAACAATTGATTTTTAAAATGTCATATTTCTTGCCTCTATGTCCTGAATTTCCATTAAGAAAAATTCAAAATGTTTTTTTTTGTTAAGAATATTTTAATTTGGAAATATATAAATTTTCATTTGTTTGTTCTTTTAAGTGTTAAGTAATGTAAAACATTTATGTTGATCTAAAAATCAGCTTTCCATCCGAAGAATGAAAAAGAGCTCACACATATATGTATAGGACATCCCTGAATGCCGTGTACAAACTTGGAAGCGAGGTATAAAATAATGAGAAGAGCCATAATTATATAGAAAAACATGGTCAGAAAGTGATAGTTGGCGCTGTATGCAAGATTGGTACTCGCGCGTGGGGTTTCCTCATTTCAGACACAAACAGCATCTGATGAACATGAATCGCTAAACGAATGCCGAGTTAGTAGATATCCACTTCATTTGCTGCCTAGCCAATGGGAATGGACGTGCTGCCGTTTGATTGTATGGGGAAAGATAACCAAAGAGGTGTTAACTGAATCATCCAATGTTCGCTCAGGTACATCAGAACGTAGATCTTTTAGAGCCACAATTGAAGGTAATGCGCAGCCACAAACAGCACAAACACCCATATTTTAAGAGGGTGTGTTGCTGCTGTGGACAAATCTCTGTACCGGTGTATGGGCAGTTGTAGTTGCAATGTCCAGTATTTTCGAACATGTCCGCCAATCCATGTTACGTAGGTGCTGTGCGTGCATACATGTCAATGGCTGCAATGTCAAACACCTGTGATGCTTTTGAGTAATAGAGCAATTTACACTACATTCTGTGTTGTGACTTTACTGTCTTTGTGTCTCTTTATCTTGTTAGGGTTACGTTTCTGTCCATGGTTTCCTATGAAATTATGGCTCCTCAGGATGTTCTCTATCTTCCCTCCAAATTTGTACACAGTATTCAGGGACACCCTATATATATGTGTGTGTATATATTCTCCTAAAAGTTTCACTTATTATATATCTAATCAGCGCTAAAATTATTAACAAGTTAGGCAGTTTTTTTAATCAGTAAATCTTAAGCTTTTTTTGTTTGGGGATTGGAGGCTTCGTTTTTTGCTTCATATCATGTTTACTTATCTATCTGAAGAAGGAGCTGATGACTGTAGCAAGGTTACACATTTTCATGGCAATCCTACCATATAAAACTCCACAACTCCTTGTAATGGTCCTAAGTTAAAAAAAATTTCCTCTACAGCTGACTAATAAGAGCTTTATAACATGTTAAAAATTACATTGTGGGAAATGGATAGTTACAGGATCATGCAACTAAATGTTTGAAGAATTGTATGTATTTATGGATTGGCTGTCTTGTAATATAAATTTTTATCTCCTTTTATTGTTGTGTTGTCTTTTATTGTAAGTTTTTAAGAAATGTGAATAACTTTTCAATATTTCCAAATTTTTATTCAATGTGTTTTGACATCACTAATAGCTGAATTATTATAATAGTCTAAAGACTTTAAATTGTCTTTTTAGAACTTGAATTGATATAAGTGGCTATAGTATTATGTGGGCCCATTTCACTAAATACAGAAAGGTAAAATAATTGAGAGTTGTTTTACATTTATATGATGTCCATATTTCAGTAAATGCTCAAAGTGAAATGGTGGAATGAGATATCTTTGTCATTTCATTGTGGCTTTGAAAATTGTTGTCAAATACAGTGCAATATCCTTTTAATGCAGGGGGAAAAAAACATATAATGAGCAAAATTAAGTTTATAAGAGTACATTTTATTTACATAAATATGCATATGTGCATTTATTTAATAAAAATCAATGAAACAAAAATATTCACTTGAACTTAATGAAATTTAATGCAAAACTTAGCAATATCAAAATCTTTACAGATTTCTGTTTTTGTCTCCTGTCTTTGATCAAGATCCTTAAGTTCCATCTTCATTTTAAGCAAAATAGCAGTTTGCTTTCCACCTGAGCTCTTTGTCATTGTGCTTGTAAAAAAATCTTCCAAAAGAAGAGAAAAAAAATTAGAGCCAAACTTATACTGATTTTTACTCACTACAATGTACCTGTCACCAAATTTCCAAAGCCAACTGATGAGATGTTTTTGTATGGCATTTGTAGGGGTGGAGGGTGAAAGTACACTGCTGGGCAATTGCTAAGGACGGATAACACTATCATCCATAGCAACCACAAAATGAAAGGAAGCAAAATGTGGAAAATTAGAATAAGTGCGGAATATTAGTAAGAAGAAGTATGAGTATGCAAATTTTTTTTCCACGTCTGTTCATCACGTGATAGCGTTCATAAGAGCTTTAAAGGTTTTGACGCGTGTGGACAGTTGTTGTTTCAAGTCAAAGTTTTACAGGAAAGATTTAATAGACGAACTTAAAATTTTTGGCATGTCTTCCTGACATCACATAGATGATTTTATGCGTGGTCGAATTATTGGAAAGATCGAAGAAGGGTGAAAAATAACAGATGTTGCCAGGGAGTTCGACATCGCTCACAGCGTTGTTTCACGGCTGTGGAAGTCATTTAAAACTACTGGAATGTGTAGTAGACGGCACGGGGAGGTCGTGTTAGAAGTACGACGCCTGCAGAAGACAGATATATCGTCCCTATCAGCAAAAGGAACAGGCGCACCACAGCTCAGCAGGTGGCAAATCAGTTTCTTGCTGCTTCAGAAAGCAGATCTCCCGAAAAACTGTTGCCAGACGTTTGAGGGGAGGAGGGCTATACGCACGCAGACCTGTTGTGTGTGTCCCATTGACCAGACAGCACCGTCACTGCCCGCTTGCAATGGTGTCGTGAGCATCACAATTGGACTGAACAGGACTGGGCATGCGTACTATTCTCAGATGAGAGTAGGTTCAGTCTGTCATCGGATTGTAGACGCCAACTGATCTGGCGCGAGAGTGGTACTGTTTATCATCCAGAAAATATCCAGGAAAAGGACCGATATCCGACATGCAGTATCATGGTGTGGGCCGGCATCATGATCAATGGCCTCACGTGCCTACATGTGGTTGCGAATGGGACTATGACGGGCCAACGATACATTGATGAAGTTCTACTTCCTCATGTTCGTCTTTTCCGTGGTGCTGTCGGTGATAAATTTGTTTTTATGGACGACAACGCAACATGTCATCGAACACTCGCTGTTTAGGATTGTCTAGACAATGAGGGTATTCAACGTCTCGTATGGCCAGCGCGTTCTCCAGATCTAAACCCCATTGAAAATGTGTGGGATGCTTTGGGGAGGCAAGTTGCTGGTCGAAACTATCCTCCGACAAACAAGAACACCCTCATCCGTGCACTCACAGAGGAATGGGATAAATTGCCTCAACAGCTGCTGGATAATGTTGTGCAAAGTATGGTACGACGTGTGGAATGTTGCATCGCACTCCACGGTGGACATATCCCGTACTGATACCTTTCTTTAAGGTGCCTACTGATTTTTAGGTGCATTGTTCCATTTCTCCGTACGCAGATCAAATGAACATTTTTTTTCTTTCAGATGTTTCACAGCTTTTGTACTTTCCAGAACGATAAATATTCTTTATTCTAATGTCTGAACAGTGTGGCAACTATATTTTATCCTACTAGGCCTCGTGTCTCGCTTAATGTTATGCTACATAGCAATTTGTGATCCGTCCTTAGCAATTGTCCAGCAGTGTAGCTTAGATAAACAAAATTGTCCTGTGTCACAAGTTATTCTGAGGGTATTTTTTTTTCAAAGTCAAGCTACCCCTCTTAAATCATGGCAATGCGGTTAATGTTTTTTGTATTTCATTCATTCTCAGAAGGGAAATCTTTTTGTGTTGAGCGATTTTTGTTTCATGTTAAGAGAAAAGAAATATAGTTTGTTGGGACCATTGTATTAACTCATGTTAACCGATATTTCTTTGTATCTACAAAGTTGCTCAAATGTGATGCTAAAACAACAATAAATAAATAAAAAATAATAATAATTGTAAATAAAAAACCCTTTCTTTATACTAGATTAAATATATTTGTATTTCGATGTGTATAATGTATATAAATGGATGAAATTGAGTATGTATTCAAGGTTCCATTACCCTTGGTTCTTCAATCACATTTTCAACTAAAGGGATCATTTGACTATTGATAAATTAAATATGCTGTTGTATTTTTCCCTTATTAGGTTCTAAAGGTATATTTGCAAAGAAATATCCGTGTGGTCAGCAAACATTTATTATTAAAAAAAATCAAGTTTAAGGAAAGTAACATTCCTTTTTACTTGTTTCGTTGAATAGGAATGTAAGAAATAGTAAGTTTTAAGTTTGATTTTTTGAAAATGAAAAATTGCTTTTAGTATCTATAAATGTATTCTAAAAATGAAATTTTGTCTTTTTACTAATAAAATGTTAATGTTTATGCTTATCAAAGGTAAGATTATTTGAATCCTGTAAAACATGGATAACATGAAAAAGAATCAATTTGTAATTTCTTTTAAATAATAGGGCTGCGGATTGGTAGTTAACTTTTGCAGACGTAGTACATTCCCCAGGAACTGGTATCACTTTTTCATATAAGCGATACCAATTGCCATATGTAATTTTGACACCCAGTTTCCTCCCCAGAGGGAGGCACCTGAGCTTTTTCGTTGCAAAGTCCGTTCTAGGAATTTAATTTTGCCAAAGCATTCGAGCCAAACAGGCACTCGAGGGAATTTTTACATGCCGTATAATCATATGACATGGACGCTGTTGGTTAATTTGTAAAATTGAACTGAATGGCTTATGATGTAAACTGTCATCTGTTCTTTGTATTCAGTGGGTTTTCTTTTTCTTTTCAGCCAATGCTGCTGCTATGAATTCCAGCACCATCACTGGTATGCCAACATCACCCATCTCCTCTCCAAGCATCACAGCACTGCCTAATACGGCACCAGCCCAATCTTAAAGGACCTAGATACTATACTATATCTCTTTTGTTTTGTAAGTTTTGGAAACTCAGCAACGATTCGTCATTTATTTAAAAACGAAAAATTGTCATGCAAAGAATTAAAGATACCCTCTACCAGGCTTTTCTGAAGTGTTAACAACAAAAGGCGTCTTGCCTCTACATCCGTCATCGGCTGAACACGGGTAATTGACAGTTGTCTGGACTCCAGCATTGAAGATGTCTTTTCTTAATATTTGTTTAAAGAAAAAAGCAATAATTTGTTCACCTTTTCTGCAGCTATATCCTTTTTGACTAATAGACATGTTCATGAGAAATTTTCGCTTTATTCGTTTCAGAAAAAAATGTATCTTATTTATTCTTCCTTCTTTTAGTAATTATTCATAGTGATGTAAAACTGATAGGAAGAGACCCGACTGGAAATCATATCTCTTTACAGCCATTAGGAAAATTTAAAACAATTGTGTATTTTTAACTCGATCAATAAATACTTTCCATTTGTAATAAATTTTTCAAAGAAAAAAAGAGGTGTTTTTTGATTTATAAAGTTTTACTCTAATGATTAGTTTCTATTTTGTGCAACATGTTGTAGCAATAAACCATTGATGCCGAACATTTTCTCCCTCAGAAAACTGTAGAATGTTAAAAAGTATGTGTTCATCTGTATGTGATGAAAATAAAGGTAACATTTTGAAGAAAATGATTTGTGTGTGAAACATGTTTTAAGTTGTATAGTTTTATATAAGTATTGGTTTGTTTTTATAAAAGTTTCTAAATTTTCCACTCATTGATCATTTCATCTGAATGTGAATTATTTTCATAGTTGTAAATTGTATTACATGGATTTTTCCCCCTTATGATTATGCAGTAAATTGTAGAATAAAATGGTCACAGATTTAAAAAGGCGTTTTTAATTTTTTTATTATTATTAAATTATCGATAAACATTAGTGCTACTGCCCTAATTAGAATGTTTTTGGTGTTCCTACTTAAAATGTATTCAGAAATGTTATATATATATATATATATACATTCATATCTTTGTGTGTATTATGAAACTTTGTTTCTTCAACATTGCAGAGAATCAAAGTCAAGATGTTTGGTAGAAATAAATTTTTTAAATTGTTATAACACTGCATCTTTTTATAATGTACACATAGGCCTCCTACAGTGTAGTAGGTACGATCCTCGAAAAACCGAATCGTGGGAAATGCTATTATGAGAGACACTAACTTAACACAAAAACCAAGATTTGGCTCTAAAAGGAGAAACTGCCTTTTGTGATCTAACATTTTTAATCATTTTTTAAAAATTTTATGTACATAAAAACTTAAATAAAATTCAACATCACATATAAAAATTAAGAATTATTTTAAGTCGAAATACAAAAAATGTTATGCTCACAAATTTATTCCTCATCATTACTTATTATCGTTGTCCGAGAATGTTTTACTGGCCTTATTTTAAGATCTGAGCTTGTTTTGTCTACTAGTTCCACTGCATTTCTGGTAGTTTTATAGGTTTTAAAAAGTGCCATTAGATACTGTTTGCTCCTTCTTTGCAAATCTTTAAATTTCTTAATAAACAATTTTGAATATTTCTTTTAAATATTCCTGCTCTCTTCGTCAGAAGATGATTCTCTAAAAAGTAGAGATTCCATCGGGTTCCCCATATCTATATATTTTTCTATGGCTTTTAGAGTGAAGTTTTTGGTTCTTTCACTGAAAAAATCTTTAGAGTGATCTTCAATTGGTTGTGTTTCAGATGTACCTGTTACCAAATCTCCTTCTGTTATTTCAGCAAACCTATTGCCTCCTATTTCATGTGTAAGACTTGTTATGTTGTATTGATGCTGACAATTTCCGTTAATAAAAGCTTTCCAGGAAGCATTTAGAATTGATTTTATGCATTTCTTTTAGGGTACAAAGTGATAATTTTTTCACGATTGAAAATTGTTTCCAAACTTATTGAACTGCAATATCCACAGAATCTATTTTCTCCGAAGTTACTTCAAGTGATTTACAGATATGGGCACTGAGTTGGTGAAAGGTTTATCTAACTGGTGACTATAAAACTATGGTCACACATTTCCTAAACTATGTTGGGAAATTTCCATGCTTTTCCAACAGCATTGTTGGAGAGGTCTACCTGTACTGTGAAATGATGTAAAAGGCCCTTCAATTGTAACTCATTCTTCTAAATTCCACATCACTCCATCTGAGGGTTTGGAGACTTTGTTATATATAAGTTTAATAAGATATATAACTTGGGGATGTTAAGCTTATGAGTATTTCTAGACTAGTATATTTGTACCTTGACAGTAATTTTATTCTTTTTCAAATGCTTTCTTATTAAAGATTTTTTTTAAATATGTTAAAAGGGGCAAACACACACATACAATGAAAAAAATGGGGGTGAATACCACTTGTGAAATGCCCACAACATGAAAACTTCTAAGAAAAACTGTATCAATGTAAAATAATTTCCATGAAATGTAATAAAAAAATATTTTTAAAAAAAATCTGCTGAAGCAATAGATTTAATAAAAATGTACAGTTCTTTAAAAAAAAATTGGCTGGAATTTCTTTTCTGAAATAATTTTTCATTTATGCAAAAAATAGAGGAAAAGGTTAAATTATGAAACAAAATTCATGCAAAAATTTAAATATGACACAAACAGCTTTACACCCAGTAAAATATGTTGAAAAAAAATTACTGAAGACCTCTAAAATGCACACACATTAAAAGTAATTATAAATTATGTCGGACCTCTATATAACTAAGTCGCTAAATCCCGAAAAAAGTTTGTTATATAGAGGTTCACCTTTCAATATACTTTATAAAACACATTTTAAATTAATAAAAACTACATTAAAAATAATTATTCATACTTTTTTGTAAGAGTTAATATATATATTATGCATCTTACCTATCAAAAGAAAAGAAAAATTGCAGGGAAAGTTTCTTGACGTCCTTTATCCACTTCCTAAGGAATTAAATGTTTTTCTTTGATGCTCAAGCACTAACGTCGTTACATTTTCGAGTTACAAGAAACGAAGTTACTAGTGTAACTAATCAACACTACAAATGAACGGGGACACGAGACAACTCCACTGAGGGTGAAAGGGTATATCGAAGATGTTTACAATGGGGGCTAAAGGTTGCACTTGAATGAAACGTCTAGAATTCAATTGCTCTCTCTCTCTGCGTGTTAGGCACCTAATAAAACCAGTTCCAAGATTTATGTCCACCATAAAGTGTGTTAAAAGAGAATAACTTGAAATGTCCAGAAGTACACTGCTGGACAATTGCTAAGGACGGATAACACTATCGTCCATAGCAACCACAAAATGAAAGGAAGCAAAATGGAAAATTAGAATAAGTGCGGGATATTAGAAGAAGTATGAGTATATGCAAATTTTTTTTTTCCCACGTCTGTTCATCACGTGATAGCGTTCATAAGAGCTTTAAAGGTTTTGACGCGTGTGGACAGTTGTTGTTTCAAGTCAAAGTTTTACAGGAAAGATTTAATAGACGAACTTAAAATTTTTGGCATGTCTTCCTGACATCACATAGATGATTTTATGCGTGGTCGAATTATTGGAAAGATCGAAGAAGGGTGAAAAATAACAGATGTTGCCAGGGAGTTCGACATCGCTCACAGCGTTGTTTCACGGCTGTGGAAGTCATTTAAAACTACTGGAATGTGTAGTAGACGGCACGGGGGAGGTCGTGTTAGAAGTACGACGCCTGCAGAAGACAGATATATCGTCCTATCAGCAAAAAGGAACAGGCGCACCACAGCTCAGCAGGTGGCAAATCAGTTTCTTGCTGCCTCAGGAAAGCAGATCTCCCGAAAAACTGTTGCCAGACGTTTGAGGGGAGGAGGACTATACGCACGCATACCTGTTGTGTGTGTCCCATTGACCAGACAGCACCGTACTGCCCGTTTGCAATGGTGTCGTGAGCATCACAATTGGACTGAACAGGACTGGGCATGCGTACTATTCTCAGATAAGAGTAGGTTCAGTCTGTCATCGGATTGTAGACGCCAACTGATCTGGCGCGAGAGTGGTACTGCTTATCGTCCAGGTAAAGGACCGACATGCAGTATCATGGTGTGGGCCGGCATCATGATCAATGGCCTCACGCGCCTACATGTGGTTGCGAATGGGACTATGACGGGCCAACGATACATTGATGAAGGTCTACTTCCTCATGTTCGTCTTTTCCGTGGTGCTGTCGGTGATAAATTTGTTTTTATGGACGACAACGCAAAATGTCATCGAACACTCGCTGTTCAGGATTGTCTAGACAGCGAGGGTATTCAACGTCTCGTATGGCCAGCGCGTTCTCCAGATCTAAACCCCATTGAATATGTGTGGGATGCTTTGGGGAGGCAAGTTGCTGGTCGAAACTATCCTCCGACAAACAACACCCTCATCCGTGCACTCACAGAGGAATGGGTTAAATTGCCTCAACAGCTGTTGGATAATGTTGTGCAAAGTATGGTACTGTAGCGTTTCGCTTATTTTATTCCTTTACCCAAAAGTGCTCTGTGTGACGTGCTCATCTTAACCAATCGGTGAAGGCGAGCCCATGACGTCACAAGTTTCGGAAGAGCGCCGGAGCTAGCGACGCGACTTAATTTTCTTCTCCCGGCGGCCGAAGTACGATGACGTTGATGGTTAATAAATAGTTTATTTTTGATATAAATGGAGTCGATGTATCATTAAACCTGAATGACTTTTCCTACTTAATTGTTTGAAGTAGAGCGCCCTCAACTGCTCGCACTTCTACATTGGTGACCTAGGATTTCACGCTAAAAGTTCTATTCGTCGACTTTCGTTTTGACTTCAGTTTCGATTTGAAATGGCTACTCTCCAGAAACAGCAGCTGTGGTTATTCCGCCGTTTATTCAACGCGATCCTGCTCTTTGGTTCTACATGATTGAATCAACATTCGAACTTGCCTCGCCAAAACCTATTACTGAAAGCAAGACGAAATATAACTATGCAGTCTCTCATTTACCTCCAGATATTGCGACAGTCGTTCGCGATGTTATAATCCAACCGGATATATCTGATCCCTACAGCGAACTGAAAGCTAAAATTATTGAGCGTTGCTCCGAAAATAAAACGCAGGAAATTCGTCGTTTGTTGGCCGGTGAGAGTCTCGGAGATCGAAAACCAAGTGAACTTCTCCGCATTATGAAAAGACGAGCTGAAAATCACAACATTGATAATTCTCTCCTTTTTGAACTTTTCAATCAAGTCATGCCTGTTTCTGTGCAAACCATTTTGGCATCCATATCTCCGATTACTTCGGACAAGGCATCTGAGGTGGCGGATAGAATTCTTGCTATTTCTCCGCACGCAATCAACGCTGTTTCTGCAAGTGGAGCAAGCCCCTCATCAGTGACTGATCGTCGTTCTTCAACCGACATGCTTTTGGATGAAGTGAAAGCTTTGCGCAAGGAAGTTGCAGACCTTCGTCGATCTCGTAGTCAATTTCGGCACAACAACAACGTTCGTCGAAAGCGTTCGAATTCCCGTTCAAGTAAGCTCTGCTGGTACCACTTTCGTTTTCAAGCTAACGCCAAGAAATGCATTCCGCCCTGCTCCTTTACGGAAAACCCGACTCTGGGAGAGTAGAGGCGGCGGACTCTTCCTCTGGATTTACTTCTCGTCGTCTATTCATCAGGGACCATAATTCAGGTATTTGTTTTTTAGTAGATTCTGGTAGCGACGCCAGCTTAATAGTCGCTAATAAAACAGATCAGAAATTTCCTGTTATTCAAACATTTCGTGCAGCTAATGGTACTAACATAAATGTGTATGGACGAAAATTCATCACTGTTAATTTTGGTCTACGCAGAAATTTTACTTATTCATTTTATGTTTGTAATGTATCTAGTGCTATTATCGGTGCTGATTTTTTGTACCAATTTAATTTATCACCAGATTTACGACATAAGCGTCTTATTGATTGTGTAACTAATTTAAAAGTGCCTGCTAAATTAGGTATATATTCCATTTTTTCTGTAAAATCTGTATATATGAATAATGTTTATGGCAAATTGTTATTGAAGTATCCTGAACTTACTAAGTTACCTGATATCAATCAACCTGTTAAACACAATACTATGCATTTTATAAATACTAAAGGTCCTCCACAGTCGCAGCTAAACCAAGAAGGTTAGCTCCAGACAGGCTTAAAATTGCAAAAGCCGAATTCCAACATATGATTAAACTCAACCATATAAGACCGTCTAAAAGTGCATATGCTTCACCTTTGCACATGGTACCTAAAAAAGATTCTATTGAGTGGAGACCAGTTGGGGATTATCGTGCACTTAATGCACAGACCATAAAAGAAAAATATCCTATACCCTGCATTGCCGACTTCACTTCGGAATTATATGGTAAACAAATATTTAGTCATATTGACTTGATCAAAGCTTATCACCAAATTCCCATAAATCCATCTGACGTACACAAAACAGCAATATGCACCCCATTTGGCCTTTTCGAGAGTTCACGGATGCAATTTGGCCTCTGCAATGCCTCATCAACATTTCAACGTTTTATTGACGAGGTGACCAGGGACTTACCATTTGTCTATGCATTTGTTGATGATTTACTAGTAGCTTCAGATAATGAACCCCAGCACTTAGAACATTTGGAAATCTTATTCTCCAAACTTAAAGAATATGGCTTATGTATAAACGTTGAGAAATGTCAATTTGGACAATCTACCATTGAATTTCTTGGATTCAAGTTATCAGGGGAAGGAATCGAACCTTTACCTGATCGTGTAAAATGTATCCTAGAATTTCCTCAACCAACAACCTTGACCCAATTACGCCGTTATTTAGGTATTTTCAATTTTTATAGACGTTGCATTCCTAAAGCTGCAGACATACTAGAACCCCTTGTTAAATTTCTTGAAGGTCATAAAAACCGAAAGAAACATCCTCGTTCCAATGCTAACAATCCTTCTGAGCAATTACAATGGAACGATGCAGCAACTCTTTCCTTTAAGGCCTCAAAAGAAGCAATCGCTAAAGCAACGCTTTTAAAGCATCCCATTCCAGGTGCTCAGTTAAGCTTATGGGTAGATGCTTCGAATGTAGCAGTTGGCGGCTCTTTAATGCAACTATCTAATGATCAATGGGAACCACTAGCATTTTACTCTTCCAAAAATTAAATAAATCTCAAAAGAATTGGTCCACTTATGACCGTGAGCTATTTCCTATTTATTCCTCTGTAAAGAAATTTAAACATATGCTAGAAGGAAGAACTTTTGTCATTTATACTGATCAAAACCCTTAACATATGCATTCCAGCAACACTCTGAAAAATGCAGTCCTCGACAGTTGCGCCATCTGGATTTTATTTCACAGTTTTCAACTGACATTCGTTATACTAAAGGTTCGGATAATACTGTTGCCGATGCCTTATCTCGAATTGAAATAGATGAAATATCGCCTACTGTAATAAATTTTAAAGAATTTGCTTCTGCTCAATCGGATGATGAGGAACTACAAAAAATTTTAAATTCCAATGATTCCTCTTTAGAAATCGAAAAACATTATTTCCCCCTTGAGGATGTTACTTTGTATTGCGATATGTCTCAAAAACAACCCCGACCTTTTGTTCCTAAAAGCATGCGACAGCTAATTTTTAAAGCTCTTCATTTTTCTCCCACCCAGGAATTTCAGCCTCCATCGATTTAATCGCCAAGCGATTTGTATGGCCAGGCATGCGCAAAGATATAAAAATTATGGTTCGCAGCTGTGTTAAATGCCAACGAGCCAAAGTGACACGGCATACAAAATCTCCCATTGGCACATTTGCTCTTCCCGATGCACGCTTTGCACACATACACTTGGATTTTATAGGCCCTCTACCACCCTCCAACGGCAATCAATTTTGCATGACCATCATTGATAGATTTACTAGATGGCCTGAGGTGATACCAACGCCTGATATGACTGCGGAAACTACTGCTCGTGCTTTGATGCACGGATGGATTTCCAGTTTTGGATGTCCAACCACAATAACAACTGACCGTGGTACAAACTTCGAATCTAATCTTTTCAGAGAACTGACCCGTATGTTAGGTTGTAATAGGATTCACAGTACCTCTTACCATCCGCAAGCAAATGGCATCATTGAACACCTTCATAGGCACCTCAAAGGTGCACTAAAAGCTCACAATCATATTCAATGGACTGAACTGCTTCCAATAGTTCTATTAGGTATGCGTTCAGCGCTTAAGGACGATATTAACGCTACCTGTGCACAACTTGTTTATGGCACTACGTTACGATTACCTTCCGATTTTGTAACGAGTGATTCCATCAACCAAACGGCTAACTCCACTTATGTAACTAGTTTAATACAAACAATGATATCTCCTTAAATCCTGTTTCTACAGCTCAACATGGCACACAAAATATTTATATCAACCCCTCATTGAAAACTTGTTCACATATATTCTTAAGATCTGACAAGGTTAATCCTCCATTAACACCACCTTATACTGGACCCCATTTGGTAATTAGCAGAAATGACAAAAACTTTATTATCGACTTAAACGGTAAGCAAAGTACTGTATCTATTGATCGCATTAAACCTGCTTATCTTCTGGCAGACGTTACTGATCATTCCGATCTCGTACAAACTCAAACAATTATTGAGAAACCTGTAACTGCTGCACCCAATCCTTCTATACCGTACACCACTAGATACGGCCGTAAGGTCAGATTTCCCAAGAATTTAGTTACCGAATATATTATATAAACGCAAACTGTACTCTTGTAATTCATATATTTTTTTTTACATTTATATATATTATTTTTGTACCTTGCATATATTGTTATTCTCTCTAATTTTGCATATATTGTTATTCTCTCTAATTTTGCATATATTGTTATTCTCTCTAATTTTGCATATATTGTTATTCTCTCTAATTTTGCATATATTGTTATTCTCTCTAATTTTGCATATATTGTTATTCTCTCTAATTTTGCATATATTGTTATTCTCTCTAATTTTGCATATATTGTTATTCTCTCTAATTTTGCATATATTGTTATTCTCTCTAATTTTGCATATATTTTATTCTCTCTAATTTTGCATATATTGTTATTCTCTCTATAATTGTTATTCTCTCTAATTTTGCATATATTGTTATTCTCTATAATTTTGCATATATTGTTATTCTCTATAATTTTGCATATATTGTTATTCTCTATAATTTTGCATATATTGTTATTCTCTATAATTTTGCATGTATTGTTATTCTCTATAATTTTGCATGTATTGTTATTCTCTATAATTTTGCATGTATTATTATTCTGTATACACTTGTATATTGTATTTTGTATACCACTGCATATCTATTACCGTCAGTAATACTGCATATATATGCACCATTCTCCATATATTTCAAATATGTCAATTGAGTATGCTGTCAATATTTTCATGTATTTCCTGGTATGTATCCTAACTTGTATATATGTAATCGTGACTTAGGTCACTGGGGGCATACTCTGTAGCGTTTCGCTTATTTTATTCCTTTACCCAAAAGTGCTCTGTGTGACGTGCTCATCTTAACCAATCGGTGAAGGCGAGCCTATGACGTCACAAGTTTCGGAAAAGCGCCGGAGCTAGCGACGCGAGGTAATTCTCTTCTCCCGGCGGCCGAAGTACGATGACGTTGATGGTTAACAAATAGTTTATTTTTGATATAAATGGAGTCGATGTATCATTAAACCTGAATGACTTTTCCTACTTAATTGTTTGAAGTAGAGCGCCCTCAACCGCTCGCACTTCCACAGTACGACGTGTGGAATGTTGCATCACACTCCACAGTGGACATATCCCGTACTGATACCTTTCTTTAAGGTGCCTGCTGACTTTTAGATGCATTGTTCCATTTCTCCGTACGCAGATCAAATGAACATTTTTTTTTTCTTTCAGATGTTTCACAGCTTTTGTACTTTCCAGAACAATAAATATTCTTTATTCTAATGTCTGAACAGTGTGGCAACTATATTTTATCGTACTAGGCCTCATGTCTCGCTTGATGTTATGCTACATAGCAATTTGTGATCCGTCCTTAGCAATTGTCCAGCAGTGTACTTTTAAAATAGGGGGAGGGGGGATTGAATCACAAGAAAAAAAGTTCGTTATATAGAAAATACACTTCGCTATAGGGAGATTATTTTATGAAGAAAACTGTGAAATGTTTCCACAGGAAAAAGTTCGCAATATGGAAGGGTTTGTAATATGGAGGTTCGACTGTATTAACTTCAAAGAATGTCTAGCAATGCAATGCACTATCAAATGAAACTCAAGTTTTAAATTGAAAACTTAATAGTACTATTATTTAAACGAAAAATTACTCTGTAGAATTAAAAACTATTTTTGCTTTATTAAAAAATATTTAAAGAAACAACGTTAGTATTAACTTGATGGTGACTATGTCGGGGGTTTTCTCCAGCGACACACGAAATTAATGAAGTAGAATACTGCCTTTGGAATAATTCTCGTCAACTATCGCGGTCGTGGGCTCGAGGATTGGTGGCAGTGAAAACAATTTTGAGAAAGGCTCAAGGTCCTCACGTTGACGTGGTGTGGAAGTTAGAGTGAGGTGAGAGCACGGGTGTTATTCTCGTCACTTAACCGCGGGTCAAAATTGCAAGGTCCGTCACTGATAGTCAGCATGTGACTTCAAAATTCGATGCTATTAAACAATTAAGACCGAATACGAAGTGAAAAAACGTTGATCTCCAAGACTTTCTGAATTGAGTATTTAGATGAGACATTTGGACATCCCTCTTCAGCGACATGATTACTAAGAAGCTATTAAACCATTTTAAGATTAGTAGCAATAGGTGACCTAATTTTAACGTATTGGTGCAGAGCTTAGGCAGCTTTACTTTAGAACGTGAATGTTTAATGATAGTTTTTCCGACTGCTTATTCTTACGCTATACAGGGTTCAATAATCACAAACAGATGACGAGGGCGAAATTTAAGTTTGGCCTCTTACTCGCCCTATCCAAGCCACGTCAGGCCGTGTAGGGCAGCGATGCACGTTAAATCTGTCGAGAGCTGAAACGTCCTCCCGTTGGTGTGGTGTGGTTGTTAGGAGAGGGGGGTGCCAGCTCAAGTGTCGTCCACGTCACTTGACCATGGTTCATGTGGTCGTCGCCAAAAAGCCCTCGTGTAGCTGAACAGTGCGACGTTAATATTCAATCAATCAATCAATCAACCAAGCCACGTCAGATTTAATGCGCCCCAACCTCTACACGATAATCTTTGGAGTGAGTGAATATTAACGTCGCACTGTTCAGCTACACGAGAGCTTTTGGCGACGGACCACGTAGTTTAGAACCATGGTCATGTGACGTTGACGACACCTGAGCTGGCACCCCTTCTCCCAACTACCACACCAACGGGAGGACGTTTGAACTCGACAGATTTAACGTGCATCGCACCCCTACACGGCGGGTCTTTAGTGGTACTGGGCTCGAACTCGTGACAAAGCCAGCCACGATCCGATACCTATACGACTCGGCTACCGCGACCACGATGATCTTTGGAAGGAAGAGACCCGGAACAGCTCTGTTATGTCTTATTAACTAGGTTTGGTTGAATTCCGGATCACATGTTGGCTCAAAATTATTAGATTTATAATTGACGTCTTACTTCGAAAGAACACGAAACCCGCCAAATTGAAGGGCTGATGAACGTTAATTCCGTAAGTCTCCCGGCTCTAAGTCCTCCCGTTGATGTGATATAGAAGTTTGGAGAGGGAGATGCCAGTTCAGGTGTCATCTTCGTCTCCTGACGAGGCCAATGACTATGGCCCTCGTGTTGCTCCACATTGTGAGGTACATCAAAACTAATGCAAAATAACACGAGAGTTATTGGCGAGGACCTCTTAATTTTGAACCACTATCAAATGACACCGGATCAGTCAGGTACTCTACTCGTCATTCTTCCGCACAACTTGAGGACTTTGAGCCAGGATAGATAGCACCGAGACTCGAACCCATGACTTGAGGGAATCGAATTTGCGACCATGATCACTCAGTTACCGAGGCAATACGAAGTCTGTCACAAATAGAATTGATGTATTTAAAATCGAAATATAATTAGATTCCAACCAATCACTGGAAGAATTCATAACAGTATAGTCTAACTGATATGATGATCATAAATCAAAATCGTTTAAAAATTATGCAAATTATTTTATTTATCAAGCTTTTGATGGACAAATGTTTTCTGGCTTATACCTTATGGATTGGAGGAACGACTCGCGTCCCATATCCCAAAGATGTCCAGCTGCTGACTTATACCTTTGATTAGTATTTTTTTTAATCTTATTAAATTTATTCTAAAATGGATAGGAATCCTAATTATGCAAATGCAGAATTTATCATGAAGGTAAATGAATATATTTGTTTTAGATTTACATCTCTTAAATTTCGGAGTTTTTTTTTCCCCCATAGAAACTTTTATATAAGAAAGCCTAGTAACTGTATTGATATTAATATTTTTTCTAAATAAAATTGCTACTTTTAATGTTTTAAGGGTAGATGAATTGATTTATGGGCTTTAATTTATCAAACTTCAGAAACTGCTTTATGTTATAAATGTATATGAATGGGGGAAAAACTGCTCTAAGGAACAATTCGACCTTTTACTTTTTACCTTGCTTGAAAGTAAATTCCTACGATTTAACGATGCTAAAATAAATCTTTAATACGAAGTGTGTCCTTAAGCTAAAATGAAGAATGTTACATTTAGTTTAATATAGACTTGCTTTTAAAATTTTCCAAGAAATATTTTATTTTTGTTTATCTTTTAAAAGTGATGTTATCGACTCAATATTTATTTTTGCATGTAACCTGCCACGCATGTTGTCGTCTACACTGTCTTTACTTAATACTTTTAAGGCTGTCTTCGACTAGTACCGAAATTCGGAATATTTTTTCAGATATAAAAGTACTCGAACATTAATATTATATTCTGGCTTCACTATCCTGTAGAGTATCTCTTATTTCATGATACTACTCATTTTTATATTAGAGTTGACACATTTTTTCTTCTCGTAAAATGTATTTCGCATTTTTTCTCCTATACCGTAATGCTAAAGGATATGTCCCTCTATAAGTTAAAACGGATAATTTAGGAAATATTTTGAAATTTTAAAAACCCTATATTATAAACAAATGCGTGAGTTACAATGTCACAAATTTTTATAAAAAATGAGGCATTTTTTTCTGTTGACTTCCGTTAACTCTTGTGTATATGGCGAAAATAGCCTTAAAAGAAAATTCTTTGCTTTGTTAATCTCTTCCAAACCATTTGATTAGTTGCGATAATAATCCACTTTGCAAGATCAGCTTTTTGATTTGTAAATGTAACATTGTCTTGGCATGTTTTATTTTCATCCATATCCATATATTAGAGTACTTTCATATTGACCCTGTTACATAAAAATATAAACGTACACAGAATTTTCTAAGTTTTCGATTTCCTGTGAACCATCAGTTTTGTGTTAAATATTCTGTTCCAACGATTCTCAAGACGTTGTATGGCCACGGTGGTAAAGTGGTCATGGTCGGTCCCAAATTACGGGTTCGAGTATCACCGAAGACCCACCTTGTAGAGGAGTTAATGTACATTAAATCTGTCGAAACTCGAAGCCCCTCGGTTGATGTGAAAGTTTGGAGATGCCAACTCTGCTGTCACTTGACCATGGTTCAAAATTACGAGATCCTTGTCAATAACCTATGCGTTGTTTTAGTGTGATGTGAAATTCAAACTCAAGATGGAAATATTGTTTATTAACTTTTAAACTTCTGTAGCGTATATATACGCCTTGTTCAGTAAGTGGGTTAATCGCCCTTGGTGTATAAATACGCCTTTCCGACGTACGATCATTTTCATTGTACTGCTATGAGTAAAAGTATTCTCAAGGCATTGGAATACTTTTACTAACAAGTAACTTTCACTCACTGAAGTGACCTTAACAGCGCTTGCGAAGGATTTACTTATTTATATGCCTTTTCTTTTTCCCGAACACATCTCATAACTACTCGCGCCTGTGAAAAAAAACTTACAATGGGGTACGATGCATAGAAGAGGTCAACGTTCCATTGAGAATAAAGCACTATGATTATTGGTAGCATACCTTGTAATTTTAATCCATGATCAAGAGATGAGGACGACGCTGAGCTAACATTACAAACTTCTACATCACACTAATGTAAGGGCTTTGAATTTTGACAGATTTAACTCTTGCCAGCCCCCTCACACGATGAGTCTTTGGTGTAATTGAAATGCGAATCCATATAAGATCATAATCATCATCAAGCATTTCTAAATTTAACCTCATTTAATGGTAACTAACAAAATTAAACTGTATTTTGACACCTTTATCTTAGGTGGGTCGAAATATAGCTTTTAAGCGAATAAAATCAACCATTTTTATGTGGTGTAAAAATTAAAGGAGGCATCTCATACACAAATAGCCCTATGTTATTCTTGTAGTGTTCAAAATTGCGAAGCCCAATAATCTTCTTGAAACCTCTTCTACATCATTGATTAACTGGTCAGAAATACGCTATCTAATTGAAATTCCTTACCACAAATTTTCAGTGTTTAGTTGAATGTTTAAAATGGTGTTAAAATTATCTCTAACTGGTGGATGATAGTCTTTTCAGCCATCTCCATTACCGAGAGAAAAAAGAACAGATGATTCGACAAGCGGCATGGATGATTCTGGTGAGTACTGGTGTTTTAATTCTTCGAAATAATTTAGATTTAGTCGGTAGTTTACACTACTTAACATGTAACATCTAGGAATTGTCAGAAAATTAGTCAAATTTCAGGGTAAACACGTTTTGCCTAATAATGCAAATGGGGGTAAATGCTCCTTGGCACCCATTGAGGGGGGTATAAAGGAAGTAACCAGCAGAATGGACAATATCAGTTTCGTTATTTCTTCCAGGAAAATCAGTGGAAATTATAATTCTTCTCTCGGAGTATATAAGGCTCCGAGGCCAATGGCATTGGAGACTCCAGCAGATGGATGGATTTTACGTAGTGTGGTGATCTGACTGAGAAGGGTAGGTTGTGGTTCACATGCGAAATCTCGGCGGACACTTTCTTAGTCGTGTCCACGGTGCACTAGCTCTGACAAAGTTTGGAAGAACGAAATGGAGTCGGTTTGTGGGGTATAGGTGTGGCCAGACTCGGCACTCGGGATAGGTGCAACTATCGACAAGCAGTGGTGACCCGTAAGCCACTTCTACAATCATTTTACTGCAGCATGTGAAGGATATTTTTGATGTTCTCGTATAGATCAGAATCCTTATCCATCGATTGGCTGATAGTAGCCTGCACTCGCGGAGTCCATTAAAAAGACTACCATTGATCACACAGCACAGGAGACTTCATTTGCAATTGTACCCGGTTAGAGGGACGTTGACGACGCAATGGCATAGGGTCATGTTCTCAAATGAGTCCTGCTTATGCTTGTTCTATGTAGTGACAGGTCTAGTCCAATCGCATCTGTGAGCATCCCATCACGCAATAACGCAGCATCATGGTTTGGGCACCATAATGGCTCAACAATTCGTGGAGGATGTATTACGGATGGTGACAAATTCCTTTCTTCGGGAATGGGCCCCAATGTCCTTTTCCAGCAGGATAAGGCCCGATCGCACATTAACAAACTATCTCTACAAGATACATATGCTTCCTCCTGGCACCATTCTCTCCTAATCTCTGGCCAATCAAACGTGTACAGACGGCATCGAATACCCCTCCTCACAGGCATTCTTGGGAGAACGATCGCTTGCGCGCAGTTGACAGGAAATGAAGGACCCTCCCTCGGAATGCCGTCCGTACTCTCAATGACTCTATCCAGATGTGGTATTTTGTGTCCCTACACCCTATTGAAATAACGTTATTATCGTTCTATGTTATGAGTATCATTCAAAATGAACACTGCTTATTTTTCGTTGCTGACTCTTTCTGTGTTTGCCGGGTTTCTTCACTTTCGGGTCGCATCTTAATGATGCATTTTTAATATCGCGCAATGTCGCGTATTTTTAAATACAAAGAGTTTAAGAAATGCTTTGTGGTTAAAAAAACGGATATGATCTATTACAATTAACTTGAATTACGAGTAAAATTGTAAATGGAACCCAAGAAATGCCGTTAAGATTAATTTGATGGAGGCTATCTTACGAATTCTTGAGTGACATGAGAAGCTTGGAATGAAATGTCGTATCTGGCATAATTTTTATAAACTATTAATGGCAATGGTAGTCTAGTGATCATGGTCATGTATTCGTGGTCGGCGTTACTTCTGTCGTGAGTTCAAGTCCTGGGCCACTGAGAGACCCGCCGTATAGAAGGGTTGGTACCCAATGAATCTATCGAGACTGTCTTGTTGGCATGATATTCTCATGACCCAGATTCAAAATAACGAAGTCCATCGCAAATAATCCTGGTGTTGCTTTCGAATGGAGAGTTAATAAGCGATCGTCAATAAGGTGCTAGTTCGGTATCACCGGGCACTCGCCAAGTTTATGTTCGCCAAGATGAGCGATAACATTACAATATGGTTACCTTGATATTTTTGCAGTTTTTGGAATATTGGACGTTATCATTACTTTTTAATTGATATTCATTAATTTTATGTAATTATTTTAATATAAAAATACAATTATTATATGTAATACTATTCGTTATTTATAATTGTCTTGCATTATATTTATAAATATTATTACATGTTATTCATTTATGATTATGTTCTTTATTTATAATTTTTTTGTTATATTCATTTATAATTACGTTACGAGAATTTTGTATAACTTTTATATAATATTACAATACGATGATTATTCTTTTATAATTTTAATATATATTATATATAATTATTAAATCATATACTATATGAATGTTGTATATAATTATCATTAAATTATAAGATTATTATGTACTGCATAATATTGGTACATGTTACTTTTTATTATATTTTTATTTATTGATTGTTCTTGGTTATTCTCAATCTCTTCCGATATTCTTTTGAAATATATTTCAGTTCATTTCAAAACAATTCTTTAAAATTATCTTCCTGACAATTTGATACTGCTAGACCGCCATCTTGGATTCCATTCCAGTTACAAGCGCTGCTTGGCGGGATTCCTTTTCGCGCCTCGACCCGTTATATTAAACTAGTTCCTAGATTTTCTGATGCGTGTTCATTCAACATTATTTGGAGTATAATTCAAAGAATTCTAATGCAAAATATTTTTGAAGTGTATATTATTTGAATTCAAAAATTGTTACTCGGACATATAGCTTTATATATAGCTTTCAGCATATAGGACATATAGCTTTCAGCCCCACTCTCAGACTTTAATGTGGTGCTCGGGCTGGGACCCATTTTTAAAGTGCAGAATAGCTGCTTGAGGAATTTCAAATTTGCTAAAAGTGAATTTAAAATAGATTTTGTATGAAATGCAACTTCTCTTTCATCCACAGAAACAAGAATTGCTTCTGGACAATCAAATGAAGAAATACAAGCATGTTCAACTGAAGAGGTTCCGATCTCCAGAATTCGGAAGTACACAAGTAAGTGATGCTAGTAAGAGAAATTAAATCTCCATGTATATCTACTGTACTCCATTGTCTGAAATCATGAATAGTTTAGCAAAAAGAATGCCTTGAAGATGTAGGTAATTTGTAAATTGTACTCTACGTGCCGTAGTACTATAGAAAAACGAAAAAGACTGTTTTAGTTGCTCACGAATTCGAGGGTGGGCGCGGTAGCATAGTGGTTAAGGTAACGGACTCGTGGCTGGTGTCTCATAAAAGTTCGAGCTTAGTACCGCTGAAGACTGCCGTGCAGAGGAGGCGATGCTCGTAAAAAAAATGTATAGGCTCAAACGCTATCAGAATGATGTGGTGTCGAAGTTAGGAGAGGATGATTCCAGCTCAGGTGTCGTCCTCGTCATTTGACAATGGTTGAGTTAAGAGGTCAGTCTCAAAGCTCTCGAGTAGCTGAATTGTGCGACGTCAATATTCACTCACGAACTCGAAGCTAGCGTTGGAGAGGAGTGTGGGTACAAGTTCTAATGCCACTGAAGACCCGCCGTGTGGAAGAGCTAATGCTAGTTAAATCTGTCACGGCTTGGAGTCCTCAAGTTGGGGTAGTTTGGAGAGGGGCTGTCGGCTCGGGTGTTCTCATCATTTAAACATTGCTCATAATTTAGGTCCTCGTGTTGCATTACAGTGCGACGTTAATAAACACTCACTCAACACTAGTCTAGACAGTGTCGTAACACACGCCCCTGCAACCCACGCATCGCTGGAGTGAGGGGCAGGATATTAGGGAGCCCAAAGCCTGACTGAAGCCAAGTACGTATGGTTTGGGCTCAGAATCTGATTTTGTATTGGGGCTCCAATATTCTGTTGCGCTAGAGTCTAAAATTACCCACAGTGCACTAGCTGTGGTAAATTTGTGGAGTATAGGTGTGTCCATACAGATGTTAGTACACACGATAAATGCATTTATCGACCTCTAAATCCACTTCTACAGTTATCATGCTCCTGATGCAGCAAAATATGTTTTACCAAAATCAGGGTCCATCGATTGATTGCTATGGACCAAAATCCGCAGAGTCCTTTGAAAGGACTGCCTCTGATCTCACGGCTCAGACAACTTAGTTTGCAATATTTCCAGGATAGAGACGTGGACGACAGAATGGCACAGAGTCGTGTTCTTAAACAAGTCACTCTTCTGTTTGTCCAATAATAGTTATCGTGGATAGGTGTAGTGAAAAGTTTATTCCAGCCACATCTCTGGAACGTCCCACTTCACGGCAATGCAGCAGCATGGTTTGAGGCACCAGCGTGCAGGATAGTACGTTGTACCGGTTTCGTATTCAGGGTGCCAATGGTTCAACAATAAGTGGAGGATGTGCTGTACCCGGTAGCATTTTCTTTTCTTCGGGAAAGGGCTTTGTAATCGTGGTAGCCTAGTAGTCAAGGCCAGTCTCGTGGCTGGCATGTTACGAGTTCGAACCTTGTACCGCTGAAGACCCGTCGTGCACAGGGAACCGATGCACGTTAAGGATGTCCCTTTGGTGTGGATGTTAATAGAGGGGGTGCCAGCTCGCGCGGGTGTCATCCTCGTTACTCGACCAAGACTCAAAATCAAACGAAGCTTATCGCGAATAGCTCTCGTGTTACTTCGGAATGTGACCTCAATAAACAAATGTCAATCTTGTCTACTATCCATGCACATAGACATTTGTATCCGACTGTCAAATGAGCAGCTTCACTGTAATTTTAAAACGTTTCTTAAATTTTTCTTGGGAGAATCGACGGTACATGCGTAGTTCCGAAACTTGGGGAAGCTCATTCTATGACGAGAATTTTGCTCCATCAAATCTAAAGGGAGCTTGTCTCTTGACGGATGTTGAGACACAAGCGCATGTTATTACCGAGTCTCCAAAATTATTTGGAGTACAATTTAAAATTTTTCAGACGCATAAGTGTTTTTTGAAGCGTGTGTTATTTGAATTAAAAAAAAATGTTAATCGGACATCACTTTGCCCAATAAAGACTCGAGGTCCACTCTCGGACTTAAGTGTGGAGCTCTGGTTGGGAAGTGCCAGAATATCTGAACGGTATACTTAAATTTCAAATTTGGGAAAAAATGAATCAGTTTTATGAAATGCTTCTCTTAAATCTACAGAACCCAAGACTACTTCTGAGCAGTCAAATGAAGGAATACAAGGATGTTCAACTGAAGAGGTGGCCCTTAATAGAACAACAGAACAAGTGGCGACCTGCAGAATTCAGAATCCGCCATTCAGTTATTCGGGTAAGAGGGATTAGATATCCATGTATATACTTGCACTCCATTCTCTAAAATATTTAATAGTCTTGCAAATAGAATGTTTTAAAGATTCCATTATTTTTTAAGCTGTACTGTACGTTCCCGAGTGCTATAAGAAAACGAAAAGGAAGACCGTCTTAATTGCTCGTGTCTTTGACAAAGTAGTGGCTGCCATAGCTTAGTGATCATGGTCGCGAACTCGAGGCCAGCGTTGCGGAGTTGTGGTGGTGGCAGCTTAGAGGTGAAGGACTCGTAGCAGGTGTTTAATTTCGAGCCTTGCACCGCTGAAGACTCGCCGTGCAGATTGGGTCGATGCACGTTAAGTTTGTCGAAGCTCAAACGTCCTTTCATTGATGTGGAAGTTAGAAGAGGGTGGTTCCAGCTCGGGTGTAATCTTCGTCACTTGACCATAGTTCAGAGTTAAGAGGTCCGTCGCCAAAAGCCCTCTTGTAGTTTTATAGCGCGACGTCTCTCTTGTACTGGTGCCGCTGAAGACCCTTCATGTAGAGGGGATGAAGCACGTTCAATCTATCATGGATCAATGCCCTCTCGTTGACGTGGTTGGCTCCTGGGGAATTTCGGAGAGTGGGTTGCCATGCTCATCCCTTGACCGTGGCTCAAAATTACGATGTCCGTCACTAATTGCCGTTGTGGTGCTTTAGAGTGACATTAATAAACACTCTCCATGAATGTTAACCGACCCATATAAGCTAAGACTTACCTGTTCTCCCAATTTGTATGTAATATATGCATCAATAAGATGAAACTGATGCGAGAAGTGATTATTGTCCTTCGTATTGAAATAAGACTAGATCAGTTTGGAGGATATTTCTGAATGCTCAATCAAAGTCCCTTGAATGCTCATCTGACTGTACTATCCATCATACATCGCACAGAGTGCTAAATTGAAAACAAGCTGGATAATTGATGAAACTTTTTTGGAGCTTTGAGAATCGAAAATAATTACAGTTCTAAACATTGTGCGCTGCCAGCAGGGAGCTTGATTTTAAACTGCATCGTTACGTCCTGTGTTTCTTCAAATTTTGTCTACAAAAACCCTTCTTGCAATGAAATATTTTAGACTTGCAGAACTAAAATTGTATGCTTTATTGAAATTTAATGATTGGGGAATAGACACAACTTTATCGCATTCTTATTAAAAAGTTGATGAATGTATAATTATCGCTCTGTTTTTCAATGAGTTCGCATTGTCCCTATTTAATACCCTTCGTTAGGGTTATATTAGTCAGTTTATCCCAATAGGACGAAACATGGAACCGTTTGTGAAAGTTCCTTTTATTGTAGTAAAGTGATGGACTCGTGGCTGGTATGCAGGGACCGACGTCTTATGGCATGGGCTAACTGGACCGGGGGTCGAACCCTCAATCTTCGGTGTAGAAGGTCAGTGACAAACCAACTACACCACCCAGTCAGTATATACATAGGATTATAATCAATCGAAAAAATCCAGGGTAGGTCGGATCCAGCCCCCCTTGTGTACGCCAATAGTCGCTGCTTAACATCCTCCCTTTGGCGTGATGTGGCCGTGTAGGGCAGCGATGCACGTTAAATCTGTCGAGAGCTGAAACGTCCTCCCGTTGATGTGGTGTGGTAGTTAGGAGAGGGCGTGCCAGCTCGGGTGTCGTCCACGTCACTTGACCATGGTTTAAAATTACGTGGTCCGTCGCCAAACGCCCTCGTGTAGCTGAACAGTGCGACGTTAATATTCGCTCACTCACTTGGCGTGATGTGACAGTTTAAAGAGGGGCTGCCAGCTTTAGTATCGTCCGTCAAATGACCTATTCAAGTGACAGACAGGTTAAGTCCGTTTGATCAAAATTACGAGGTCCGTCGACAAAAGCCCTCGTGTTGCCTTAATTCGCATTCACACCAAGGCAGTCAGCGTCAAGTGTCTAGCCAATCAGACTTCATCTCCGGCGAAATGAATTCTCTGATTGGCTAGACTTTAAACGCTCGACGCTGACTGCCTTGGTGTGAATGCAGCCTTATAGTGTGAGGTTACTATACTTGTGTACGCCCTTATACTTCCTTACTTGTAGGAAACTGTTGTTGTAATATTCATGTGTGAATTCTTAAGCTTTAAGGAAATCTGATTTAGTTCATGTCATTGTATGTGTTTTTCGTAAATCCATAATTTTAACCAACTATTTCTTTAAACCCAGACAAAAAATGTTTCTTGTAGTAAACTTTATTGTTATAGTGAATATTTTTTTTATGTAAAGATCTAAACTTTAAGCAAATGTTGTGGCCGCGGTAGCCGAGTGGTATGGGCATCGGATCGTGGCTGGCTTTGTCACGAGTTCGAGCCCAGTACCACTAAAGACCCGCCGTGTAGAGCAGCGATGCACGCTAAATCTGTCGAGAGCTGAAACGTCCTCCCGTTGGTGTGGTGTGGTAGTTAGGAGAAGGGGGTGCCAGCTCAGGTGTCGTCCACGTCACTTGACCATGGTTCAAAATTACGTGGTCCGTCGCCAAAAAGCCCTCGTGTAGCTGAACAGTGCGACGTTAATCTTCACTCACTCACACTTAAGCAAATGTCTGTTATGATTTATATTTTAAGCAATCCTGTTACTTTTTTTTATAAATACATATTTCCTTCACAATGGGCAATTAATCGTTTGTATCCATTCCCTTACAGTAATTCAGGTTTTTGTTCTCACTCTCATGTTGGCATGGCCTCTGATCTTTCTCTGCTTCGGTAAGTTCTCTTTCCGAAACTATTTCGCTCATCTAAACGAGAGAAAATCAAGAAGTTATTTGATTTTAATGTACATTTGCACTCTAGATAGTCGGGGTGTGTGTGTGTGTATCGAAATATCGATCCAATACATGTTTTTAGAAAATTAACAAGAGTTAGTGCAGTTTGGAGAAATGGCTATATCAATAAAACGAACTAATATAAAAAGTC
This sequence comes from Trichonephila clavipes, assembly GCA_019973935.1. Classification (NCBI taxonomy): domain Eukaryota; kingdom Metazoa; phylum Arthropoda; class Arachnida; order Araneae; family Nephilidae; genus Trichonephila; species Trichonephila clavipes. The sequence goes on along the minus strand of BMAU01017295.1, from coordinate 296,177 downwards.
CCCCCCCTTGAATCTCTTCATGGTCTAATGATCTGAATTTAAAGACACTTGAAAAATGTTTGTATTTACTAGAATTGCTAAATAGTAGTTTTATTGAAAGTATTTTATGAGTGTTAAAAGTTTTTGATAGGCTTAAGGCAGCGTTTCTCAAACTGGGGGGTGCGCCCCCTAGGGGGGAGAGCGTATTGAAAAGTCGGAAACAAAAGATTATTAAATTAATTTATGGAAAGAAAACGCAACAAATTTTTTTTTTTGATATAATAAAAATAAAACGCACATTTACACTAATATAATACACTTATAAATGCATCAGTACCGCACAATGTATTTAATTTAACAATACTAAGTTAAGAAGGTTAAATTATCAAGGGCCCCACGGGCTTGTCATATAAAAATTATATCCAAAAATCAATATTTATCTTGATAATTTGTACGGTTTATAATTAATCCCTTAACTGCCAGTGAAAAGTCACGTGATTCGCTCCTCAATGCCACCATTTTCCACGTACCTGTGTATGTTATGCATTGGGGGAGGAGGGGGAAGAAAAGAATGAAATAAGAAAATCCCATGAAGTAAATCTTTCTCGTACAGTGTCAAGATCCTTTTACTGCAATCCAAAGCCTTTGGAATAATTTTATGGATAGCCGTGCACAAGAAAAGATCGTACTTGGGAAAGATATATGCATACGCCCGGGGCAATTATCGTTTTGGTTGAGCGAGATGTTTCTATACGTCGGTGGCACTTAAGCGGTTGAAGTCGTGTCGTGGATTTAAAGTCAAAGTATAGTGTTATTGAATTCAGTATATTGTTATCGTATGGAAGGGGGGGGCGATGAAAATTATGATGAATATTGGGTCACAAATAGTGGAAGTTTGAGAAGTATACTGGTTTATAAAGAGTACGTTGAAAGGAACAAGTAAGGGTCCAAATACGTAGTGTGAAACCATTAAACAACCGGACTATTCTTTAAAATAGCTTTATTGAACTACTTTATGGTACTTATAAGTACCACTCACTTTAAGATTATATAGAATATTCCTGCTAAGTATCGTCAGAGTATTCGTGAAAAATGGTTATTCTTTTAAATCCACTCTTCCAAGACATATGGCAGCAAGGTTTTTGATGAGTATTTTAGAGGGGAAGGCGAATAATTTTATAACAGAAATCGCGTTTTCAGCGGATTGCGAAGATTGTCATTTTTGTTCCGAATAAGTAATGTCAAAAGGCAAGTGTCTTATTTTTTTTTTGTATGTTATTGAAGACCTTAGAAAACAATTTGACTATTTTAAATGAACAGTGTGTATAATTAACTTTACAGTTGAATATCTTTAATTAGCTATAACTAAATTTTACAAAGTGGAGTATTTTGTTTATTTACATCCCTTAATTTCCTATGTAGTGATTAAAAAAAAATGTTTTTTTTTTTTTTTGCATGAAAACTGCAGCAAGTCATAATGCTGTAGATAAAGGATTAATCCCCTTTCAGCATACTCCCCCTCCCTATCAATACACGACTGTATACGAGTTTTCAACTGTTCAAACCAGTGATGTAGCCCATTAGGTTTCGCCATTTTCATTAAGTCTGCCGCTTTTGCCTTAATTTCTACAGACTGAAAATGCGTTCTCATCAATACATTTTTCACTTTAAGAAACGGTTGGAAATCGTATAATAAGAGATCTGTGCAGTACGGTTGATCCTTAAGGGCAGTAATGCGTTAGTACGCCAATAACGGTTTTACAGAGAGCGCATTATGCATAGAGTCGTTGTCTTGGCGCAAAATTTTCGTGTTGCAGCTCTGAACTCTTTCTCTAAGCTTTCTTAGGACCTCAATTTAGCACAGCTGTTTTTTATCGTTTGGTCTTGAGGTACGCATTTAATCTTGATGCCGGTAATATCAAACAAAAACGATGAGCATGAATGGTTCTTGACGTCGCAGATCTACCAGAACGTTCCTCTCGACCTTCCGAAAATCGTTGTGGCCGCGATAGTCTAGAGGTCAAGGTATCGGATCGTGGCTGGCTTGTCACGAGTTCGAGCCCAGTACCACTAAAAACCCTCCGTGTAGGGGAGTGATGCACGTCCTCCCGTTGATGTGATGTTGTGTGGTAGTTAGGAGAGGGGGTGCCAGCTCAAATGTGTCGTCCTCGTCACTTGACCATGGTTCAAAATGACGAGGTCCGTCGCCAAAAGCCCTCATGTGGCTGAACAGTGCGACGTTAATATTCAGTCACCTCGAAAATCATTTGTGCCATTCAAACATTTGACTGTTTGACGTACAATCATCTCCAAACTCCTCTTTTAACAAGTTAAACATTCAGTTGGAGTTTTTTTTTTTAAATTCTCGAGGAATTTCGAGGAGCTTATTTTTCAGTTTATTGATAGCCGCACTTCGACACCACAACGTCTTCCTCAAACGAGGATGAAAAACAAGCTGAAGTAGACCTAGAAGTCACGGATTTAGTTAAAACTTTGTAGGATGTTAGATTTAGTTTCCCTGTTGATGAAGATATAGGGTTATAGGGGCCACTACTCATTTTTTAGGTTCATTCGAACCTCTATATTGCGAACTTTTTCCTGGAACCTTGAGCATTTCATTATTTCCTTCGTAAAATAGCCCCCTCTATAGCGAAGCCCATTTTCTATATAACGAACTTTTTCTTTTGTGATTCCATTTTTGTTCTCACTTTTTTAAAGTATTTCTGAAAAAAATTTCAAGTTATTCTCTAACACATTTTATGGTGGTCATGCATCTTGAACTGGTTTTATTGGATCCTAACTCGCAGAGAGCAATGGAGTTCTGGTGGTTTCATCCAAGAAGTGCATCCTTTAATCCCCTAGAAACGTCTTCGATATCCTCTTTCAGCCGCAGTGGAGTCGTCCCGTATCCCCGTGTTCTAATATTAAAATGTATGTTTCATATTACTTGTATGCTTTAAATTATAAAATGTCCTTAAAATTCATTAATTTCAGCATAAAATTTTCCCAATATTGAAAACAATGAATTCTTCGACATTCTTTTTTCTTGTTTTCCTTGCAGTTTTCTTTTTTTCTTGATGGTTAAGCTATATAAAATGAGCATATATTAGTTTTTAAAAAAGGTGTGAATAATTACTTTTTTAGTATGTAGTGTTTACGAAAATTTAAAATTTGTTTTATGTGGTTTATAAAGAAAATTGAAAGATGAACTTCTATATAACGAATTTTCCATATAACGAACTTTTTCCAGGATTTAGCGACTTTGTTATAGAGGTCCGACTGTATTTGCAATTGAAGATGCAATTCACTCATTAAATTATGTTCTACAGCAAACGATTATACACGTTAATAAGTTTCCTTCGCTCCTCCACAAGCAGTTGAGTGCACCAATTTTCGTGCCCATGTTAAAGTACGCCTTGTTTGCATCAAGCGTGTCGACAGAGAGAAAGGTATTTGAAAACATCAACGAAGTCTTTTTCCCGCAAGAAATGCAAAGCAGCAAATGCCTATGCAACAATACTGCACTAATTCGATGCTTGAGATGCTTTTCGAAATTGTTTCATTTGCTTTTATGACAAGTTTCACCATTGTACGGACTATGAGGGGTGAGAAGATAGTCATTTTGATACTAATTCTGTTAATCTGATAATTGATTTGTTTCCAAACACGATTAACCGGGCTTTTCTCTTGTTCTTGCGAAATGCTTTTTTTTTTTTAAAATTTTGGAATAAATATTCTGCACTTAATACGAATGATAAATAAAACTCTTATAAGGATTTTAGTCATTAACGACATTTCATTGCCAATTTATTTAAGGGAGATCACCCATGTGACAGCTTGTTTTTTTAAGCATTCTTGGATTTTTTTTTTGACGACCAATAAAATGACAACTTTACATTTTTATCATTCATTTATATGAATCTTACGCGTATGTATAAATATTTAGCCTAAAATGTCCAATAGAACGTGACCTATAGCGCTCTGAACACAGTCGCCTCGAAAAAAGACGCTCACTTCCTCCACGATTGCGGCTGATTGGCTTATCTGAAATAAAAAAAATCAACTGCGTTTTAATCTATACGCTTAAATGCACGGAATGGATTATACTCGATTGAAAATATCAAAAATTAGATTTTTGGTAGATCTTTGAAGAAAATAATTTCGAATTTAATGGGGTTTTTTGTTTTTTGTTATAAAAAAATATTTTGAATTTTGGAATGATCGTAGTCCATTTGGTGTGCATATGTGCTGAGTCTACCCTATAAATTTGAAGTCATTCGGTCAAACCATTCTTGAGATATGACGGGGGAAGTTTGAAAAACACAGTTGTGAGAAAAACTCGTCTAAAGTTTCCAAAGTCCGATTAAAACAAGGAAAATCTTAACTTAGCGCTCTGCAAAGTTGCTCTTCTAACACCTGCTTCTTTATAACGACTTCGAATTTTTTAAAAATCACTTTACCACCGTATTCTAGACCTGTTAAGCAAGCAATTTATGTAAAAAAAATTGATTTTTTTTTGAATCCATCACACGGGTGAACAACTTTTAACTCCATTATGAATCTTCATATGTAAAAATAGACATAAAATAAAAGGCTTTCACCCTCCACGGACTAAATCCCTGCTTCTAACGACGAGGAACACCGATCTGTTGCTGCTACGCTAAACACATCACGTGCAATTGTTTGCTGCAATACGAAATTTGACGAGTGAATTGCAAATATCTAAAAAAATAAAAAATTATTGAGTAGCGGCCCCTTTAACCATATACCTTCATCAGGGAAACTAAATCTAACATCCTACCAAGTTTCAACTAAACCCGTGACCCCAAGACCTTGCATTCTTGTTAAATCAAATCCAATCTAAACGTGACAATTTTTTTTATAGTTTTAGAATTCCTTATAGTAATAAAATATTGTAATCCTTCTAGGAATAATATACATTGATAAATGCCCTGCTCAGGACAAGCTACCACTAGTGGCGATTATGACTGCATGTGTTGGCACTTTACCTATTGTTATGCGAGTTATTAAAATAATCTGGCTTGACCATCTAAGCGATGTGATTCGTCGTCGATGTAGATATATGCTAATGATCCTTGAAGGAATCTTTTTGCTCTTTTTCTGTCCCTGTAAGTATGCCTTTCCTTTTTCGAAAGCATGTATTAGAACTGCACAAAAACTACGTCTCTAAAAATGTCTAATACTAGCCGTTATCTGCCCACTTCACTGAGTATTTCATGTTATATAATATAAATTATTGATATCTTAGCATTAAGAATTCGATTGTATTGAAAAATATTCGGATAATTGTTGATTTAAAAAAAGGACTGAACTTTCAAATTTCTAAAATTGAAGAATTATCTTTCCCTCTCAAAACCAATTTTTAGTGGATCTCTACTCAACAAAATAAGCATGCTCGACAAATTTCAAGTCTAAATTTAATAGATAAAAGACGGAATTTTTTTAAATCAATATCTCAGTAACCACCTTTGAGTGTCATTTTCTGTTTGACCCGTACAATTCACCAACAGAAACGTGCATACCAAATTTCATTACTGTAGGTCTAATAGATCAAAAACGCGTACTTTTTTTTTATCAATACACAGCAAAAAAATTCCCTCTTCCCCCCCATAGGAAGTCGATTTCCGTTAAGTCCTTTCTTGGCAAATTTCCATTTAGCAAAAGTGACATGCATACTAAATTTCATTACGGTAATTAGTACTTCGATGAAGAAATTCTTTTTTCTAAGTTCCAGCGACTTCCCGCTGTGCATTAAAAGTCCAAACAAAATTTAAAGTCTGTACATTTAAAAGTTCAAAAACGGTAATATTTATCTCTAACGCTCTTTAAGCCTTCTCAACGACCTTTCGGGAAGATTTTCAAAACCCTTTTTTGTAGCGGATTTCTACTCCATGAAAGGAACGGACCTACCAAATTTCTAGCAAGTAAATCTAACAGTTAAATATTTATATATAACACTCCTTAGGTCCTCGTGACATTCCTTGGGGTTCAATTTTTGTAAAATTGCTTGTGTAGCTAATCTCAACTTGATAAATGGAACAGGCATATCAAATTTAAAGTTTGTAGGTCCAATATTTCTCTAATGGGAATATTTATCTGTAACATCGCTTATGCCTCCGCCACGTCCCTTAGGATTAATTTTTCGCAAAATCTGTTTTTGTAGCAGACCTCTAATCCTTGAAAGGAACATGCCCACCAGATTTCATGTTTGTAAGTGTAATAGTTCAAAAACGAGAAGTGGCCGCGGTAGCAGAGTGGTATAGGTATCGGATTGTGGCTTGCCTTGTCACGAGTTCGAGCCGAGTACCACTAAAGACCCACCGTGTAGAACAGCGATGCACGTTAAATCTGTCGAGAGCTGAAACGTCCTCCCGTTGGTGTGGTGTGGCAGTTAGGAGAGGGGTGCCAGCTCAGGTGTCGTTTACGTCACTTGCCCATGGTTCAAAATTATGTGGTGTGTCGCCAAAAACCCTAGTGTAGCTGAACAGTGCAACTTTAATAATCAATCAAAAACGAGAATATTATATCTCTACCGCTCCTTAAGTCTCTTACGGATAAACTTTACTAACTCGGAAACCTTCATGGGCATGCGTCTAATCATTCCTCAAAGTTTCATCCCAGTCCGATGAACGGTTTAAGGTATAAGAGACATACAGATTGCACTTAGAATAAACAAAAACATAATATTCACTTTCAATATATATTACTGTACAAGAATGGGAAATTTCACATCCATATATATATATATATATAAGGAGACGAGAGAGAGATCCACATTTAGTTGAAAGACTTTTATGACCATTTAATTGTATAGAATTTCTTGATTTCTGAATATATTCACAGCTCGAGTTATTTAAACGTATGATGGTTTTTATATACCAGGGGGCTCAAAAGGCAGTTAACATTTGAAAATTCAAAAATTCATGGAATGATGTAGGTAGAGGTAAAAATTAACACGCTTGGGGCAGTGCCGATTTAACCTCATTTCGGGCCCTGGGTGCAGAAGATTTACTAGCCACTTTGGCACTGGAAGATCGAAATCTATAACCAGATAATCTGGTTACGTCCAGCTTATCCGGGCACTTCCGGGTCCCTGGGAGCCTACCCCAAGCGCCCGATGGATAAACCTTATCATTAACATATCATTTGACACTCAAAATGATATGGGTTTTATTGAAATTAAAGTGTAAAAAAAAATGCCGAGGGCTCTTTATGCAACAGAAACAATTACCATAAAAATTGATATTTAGCAATAAACACTATTCAGAATATTGACAATCATTCTTCAACAATATCTACACTCGATAAAATAATGTTACGCTATACAGTGTTGTTCTTATCTGGATGCATGTTAAGAAATTGCCGTCGAATGTTCCTTAGCATCCCTAATGTGGTCCAATGATAATGGTAAACTTGAGACTTCAGGTAACCTCATAATCACACGGATTGAATTCTGGGGACCTGGGAGGCCAAGCATGACGAAGGGGTTGGCTAATCTCGCGATCCTCGCCAAACTATACGCACAAGAGATCTTTCACATTTTTCTTTTGGCGATAGAATCGTAAAGCTGTAGAAATAGGTTCTCCATTCTGATAGTACAGTTCTACTAACAATGCCGTTTTTAATAAAGTCAACATGCCGCAATTACTGGTGTGCATCTGTTTCCTCTCTGACTACAGCTTATTTTATACAGGATTTGCATGCAGCGTCACTGGCGTCTTGCTGTCCGTGTTGGCTCTTTTCTCTTTTTTTGTTTTCAATAAAAACTCATGTGTGTCAATTTTTACCTACATTATTCAGTGAATGATTGAATTTTCAAATGTTAAGATATCAGACTACATTCGGAACCGTGATTTTGCAAAAGCTTATAAATGGGTAATATGTAGGATTTAGTGTAATTTAGATTAGAAAAAGTATATAAAATTGTTTTAAGAATATTACAATAAAAAATTATTTAAGTACAATATTATGACAAAGAACACAGAATGACCAATTTTCAAAACATTCTTTTATGAAATATGCTTCTATTATACTATTTTGCCTGTATATAGCTCGGACCTCTCTACAGAGGCTAAACTAGAATTTTTGAAATACATAACTTAGAAGTGGATTTATCCATCTTTTACTGCAACAGTGGGGAGAAATTAAAAAAAAAACGCCGATGATTATTTCAACTGGTGGTAACTATGAAAATGTAAATTTTTCAAAAATCCTAGTTTAGACTTTCTGGAGAGAGAAGTCTTTACTTTTTATAAACAAAATATTATAGAAATATTTTTTTTAAATGAAAGAACGTTGTGATGTTCCTCCCCTTGGAAGAACATCTCTCGAAGTATCAGCGTGAGCTAGAGGTGTAGGATTAGCGAAAGAACTAAGATCAAACATTATCTTAATAGGACTTTATTAAGATATTAAACCTTTAACAAATTAAATTAGAATAATTAATATGAGTGAATCTACGATGACGAAATACGCAACACACAATAAGACTTAATATAATTCAGACCACTATCTATAAGTGAACCGTCTCTAATCTCCTATTCTAATATTAAATAATCAATCCTACCTTATTACAGCTTGGAGTAACGCTCAGTCTTGTCTTTGTATGCAATAGTATGCAACTTGGTGGGTTCCTTCTAATCGAGCACTAATATGTATCCACGTCACGCAAAACTCATTCAAACTTGAAACACGAACTGTAATAACCATCAACTGCCACAAACCAACATCAATTGTCTAACATTCCTTTACATTGCCATCGCGCTTACTCTAAGATCCGATATTTAAAGTCCGTTTATTTGCATTTCTTCACATCTCGTTCCTTGGATTTGGTTGGAAAAGAGTTGCCATTAATTCTGGCCCAAAGAACCCAAAGGACTTGTTAAAGAAAAGACGCGTGAGACGTCACAACGTTTTGAAAAAAGGTTATTCTAAGTTAATTTTTGCTCAAATATTGTATTAAAATTTTTTATTGTCACAATATTCTTAAAACAATTTTATACATGCATTCTAATCAAAGTGACACTAAATATCATGAAAATTATCCGTTTATGCGCTTTTTAAAATCACGGTTGCGAACATAATCATACCTTAACGGACTTTAGCGTCACCTGGAAAACGAATTAGTGTTTAAAATTATGAAACTTCAAACGTTTAAATGAAGTCTCTTGCATAACGTGGTTATGGTCCCGACCTCGTGGCAAGGGGTTTCTTTATCACACACGCATTTTTCGAGCGACCATATCGCCCAATTTTTTGAAGCAGCTGAGGGGGAAGGGTTGTCGTAAACAAAACGACATGCTGTTGTCAGTCACACTCTATCTTCACATTGAAAAATCACTCGCCGCTATCTCCCTGCACTCTCGCCAATCTTTTTGCGAAGTAGGGTTTTTTGGATTTCTGAGGTAGAGAAATTTTTCAACATCGTCAAAGCCCTCTCCATCATTTTGTTCCATTTTAATACGTACATGTCTGATACTGCACTTGACGAAGATGAGGCTGTCATCTTGAACGCTATTGGCTGAAATTTGGAGCAATTTTGGTTTCGAACAATTTTTCATGTCATCTCGAACATGGGCAATCACCAAAGCTCACGCAAGAAAACTCGTACACATATATGTAGTGTAAAGTTTTGCTTTCCTGTGTTCTGTAGAGCACGATAAAAAGTTGATGTTAAAGTAGCTTTGTAAATTAAAAAATATTCATTTTTACCTTTTTACTTGATACATATATTTTTACTCTTTACTAACCAAGATAGGGTCCTCATTTTGTTTCTGCATACTTTTGCATATTTTTCTTTTGGATACATATCTATGTTACGTGTATGTTACGGGGTTTGGTTTGTTGATAAAATAATGGAAGGAGTTTTTGTAGTCTCTGCATTTAAAATTTAATATGGACATTAGAATAAGAAAATATGTACATTACAAAACAAAATTGGTGACCCTGGGGGGGTAAGAGGATGAAGGATTTGTAATATATTAAAGTTGTGTTATAAGAATAAAAGTCCTTCGCATAACTTTTTCTTACGAATAAAAATTGTTACAGCTGTAAAAAAACATTTACCAAAGTACTGGTCTCAAATGAATTGTTTCTTACGAGTGAAGAAATCTAAAGTCGTCTTCATAATTTGGAATTATGTCTAATGGTGCTATTTTTTTTTATTGCAGACAATGCGATGCTGTTTAATCTTAATCCAAGCTATGATTCGTCTCGTGATGATTACTGCAGTTATTACTTCTACAATTTAAATTACAAAGCTAACTTCTTTTCCATTGCGTTTCTGATATTGTATATTGGGGCGAGACTCGTGCCAAGAATAAGACATTGGTACCTTCGTCGATTTTGAAAATATTTACAGCATATTTTACGTAATTACATGTTTCTGCTGTATTTATGACTCTTTATTTTTAATGTATGGTGTATATATATATATACTGGTTTAAATGAATATTAAATTTATCAATGAATTGGGGTGTTCAATTATTTGAATTTCTTGGTGAAATTTCTCAACAGCACGGTATTAGAGTAATTACAGTTCTAGTGTCGCTAAATACATTCCCGAAATTCTAGAGTATTTAGAATTTAAATTTTGCTAAAGTAATTATATGCCTGCAATGTAAGCAGTTTTGTTTATTACAATTGAAAAAAAAATTCGTTTAATTGCCTGTTTTTTAATTTTAATAAACTCGGGTAAAATATTTCTACATACAAGAACGGCAATAATTTTTAAATCTCGTAATGCTTAAAGAAGGCTTGCAAGCTTTAAAGGACTAATAAACACTTACAATGTTGCTTCACAATAAATATTTTATGTTGATATCCTCACCGCGATTTCCTGTCTACGTTAACGGTTATTTACAAAAATTATATTTTTTTATAAAGTATAAAAATGAATTTGAAGAAATATTTAGATTAAATTCTTTTCTGTGGTGGTGAATGTGAAAGAAAATGGAGAACAAAGATTTTTATTTTTTTTACATGTGTTTAATATGAGACAAAATATAACACACTTTAAACTTTATATAAAAAGCAAAAATCCATTTTTTTCCTACAGCGATTCGTATTGTCTTGAATTTTCTCTCACTAAATTATTGATTTCATTTCCTTTTAAACATGACTATTTTCTATACTGCAAATCATTCGTTACCATATAAAAAATTCTAATATATTTGAAACTTATTTTTAAAACTTATTACGTTAAGAATCTTTAATAATATTTTATTAGCACAATATTTCTGAAAAGGCTTATGTCAAATTGATTTCTCTTTAGAAATGTTATACGGACAGTAAAACTAAATGCAGTGGCGAAAAAAAGATTTAAATAAATTTACTTGCAGTTACAGAAAGAATACTGATGCGACGCTATTAAAACTTATTAATTTTAACATCGACCCAAGTTCCATAAGTTAACATCGCATCGTGGCTACAAGTTAACTAAATTCTAAATTAAAAACACTCATCTCACGCTAAATCAAACACTGATCGTATAGTTTTTAAAACATTATTAAATTTATTTTAAGCACACTCATATAAAAATTTACTGTAGTACAAGATCAAAATAATTAACTTAGCTTGAGAGAGGAAGGGTGCTGGGGAATGGACATGGTTGATGCCCGGAATCTCGGGTTTTTTTTTGATTCTTTGCAACTCTGGGATCGGCTCTCTCCTGCTAAAATCGGGGTGCGTCCCGTTTATATTTGGCACCTTTTTACCCAAAATTCCTAGGGCAGGACTCTTTGTCTTGTCCAGTATAATTTCTCTGATTGGTCCCGAGGCCGGCGCAGTGTTACACCACCTCACAATTCATGGGTTTAGTGAACTTTTTAACGCGGGAACTTTCTTGACGCACCCCACCGAAAGGAATTTCACCACATCCCTTCCGGTGGATTCGCATACAAATTCCAAGCCGTCTCAGAGGCGGATTCTAAAACAGGACAATTCTGGCCTCCCATCAATACTAATGTTATATCAGAAGGGGGGAACCGGTGACCTTGAGACCGAATGCGGCCGTGAATTTCTTGTACGGCTTTTATAAAAGCTAGAAGTTCTATTACGTAATACTTAATTATATAAGTTGCGGGAAAAGGAAGAAATTATAAATTTCATGAAATCTCTAAGGGAGAGGTCAAATTGACGGAAGATGTTAAAACGTCTCTTTAAGGTAATTTCCCTGATAAAAGTAAGGGATTTGAACAAATCCCTGATATGTTTCAGTGAAATGATGAAATACTATTTTCAAGAGTTTAAAAGTGTTTATATTTAAAAAAAATATGGTGTATTATTAAACGTAGAAGTAATAAAACAAGTCAATGAAACACAAATTATTTATTCGAAACTAATTAACAAATAATTAGAAAATTAGGCTGGTAATTTTTGGAGTGTAACATCTTTCCTTTCGGTTAATTACACTAAAATATCAATCCCTACGTTAATCCTATGGTGCCATTTTTTTTTAGAGATGGGGTTAATATTTAGGGGATCGAGATTGTACTACTCCTTCCCCCTGGACAGCATTTTGCCAATGCAAATCCTGACTCGTTCATTTCATCATTCCACTGAAACGGTTCAGGGATTTGATAATATCGCTTACTTTCATCAGGAAAAGGACCTCGCAGAGCGACGTTATTTTAACATCTCCTGTCAACTGATTATCTCCCTTAAGGATTTAATGAAATTCCTAGTCTTGTCATTTCCCTGCGACATATAGATTAGAGCAGTTCGCAGTTCAATGGTATTAAACGAAGAGCGGCATGTATGTATGTTTTGATGACAGCTTGTGGGAATAGTCAATTGTACATTGCAAGTGTTGGAACATCACCTAGTGCAACATGGCAACTCTACCACACATGTTCATGTAGAGGAACAATTTAGGCTGCACGTTATAAAGTTTGACTTAAATGCTTACATAAATAAAAATACCAGCAGTGAGATATTAAAGGTTGCAACAATATCTATAAAATTTTTTTAACAAATTTATAGAAAAACAAGTAATAAAAAAAATTTTTTTAAGTCAATTTCTACTTAAATCAACAAAGAAATTTCATTTTAGCTACTTTTTATTAAATAGTTACATTCAATATAGATATGTATACACATAGGATAGAATCGCAAAATTAAGTGATAACTAATTTTTTATTAATTATTAAAGTATCGTATTGTCATGCAAAATAATCGTGTATATAAAATTTCAGTTCAACTGAATACTTAAAAATGTGAGGGAAAAAAAACTTTTCAAGTTTTGACACCAGTCGCCAAAAATGATGTCAACGTGGCTGCATCTATAATTCTTTAAATAATTAGTTTTAATCAATTAATTTTTATTAATTATAATCAAATTACTGTATTGTCATCCAAAATAATCATGTATATAAAATTTCAGCTCAGTTGAGCGCTTTAAAATGTACTTTATTAACGATTGCAAATTCCACCAAGAAAAATAAATATATAGAGTGTGTGACCTAATAGTAGGAATGAATAATGTAGGAATGGATGTGCACGTTATCGTATCCTTGCTACATTCCTTAATGACGTAATGCCAAGAGAGCGCCACCTAACTGACAAGGTGGTTCGAGGATAGGGAGAGACGAGGGCGCAGCAACGAAACGCCTCGTGGAATCCAACGACTTACCTTAAAAACGATGTTTCGATTTCTTTTTACTAACTTTTAGCCCTCCCTTATAAATAATTCCCCTTAATAAATGTATATTTAACTCTATCTGGCCGTTATCACTCTCTATAATAATAAACAATGATTAATGTAAAAACAAGTTTTTGCTCTTATGTGAATACAAAAATATTTAACATTATAACTTTTTATATGCAAATAAAAAAAATAAGGACTCTTAATTCTTTTATAATACTTTTTCTATAACGCACAGAATTGTTAAATCTATACAAAAACTGTAATAATATATATATTTCAAAAGTCGCATTTATATATGGGTACATCAACCTATGCGGCCTACTTTAATACTATTTAATTTACATGCGGCCTCTAATGGTGAAAAAAGGTTCTCTACACCTCTGGTATGTATATAACACACATTACTGAAACTTTAAAAGCAGCATTTTTTAACCAGTTAACTGTAAGGTACAGATTTTGTGTATTGACGAGTATACTCGTCATGGAGAAGGTACAGGATTTTTTGTATATTGACGAGTATACTCGTCATGGAGAAGGTAGAGGATTTTTTTGTGTATTGACGAGTATACTCATGGAGAAGGTACAGGATTTTACGTATTGACGAGTATACTCGTCATGGAGAAGGTACAGGATTTTGCGTATTGACGAGTATACTCGTCATGGAGAAGGTACAGATTTTGTGTATTGACGAGTATACTCGTCATGGAGAATGTACAGGATTTTGTGTATTGACGAGTATATTCGTCATGCGTAAAAAGAAGAGACCACATTGGATACTTAATTTGTGATTTTTGAGACAAACAAAACATATTCTCAAATTTGAAGATGTTTAGAATATTTTGAGGCTGGACTCGAGTAAAACAAATAAAAATTATGAAAAATTTGAGATTAACTCGTGCGTCCCCGTATGCACTGGCTGGAACAGCGTATAAGTTCGCAGAACGAATTTATTTCTGTGTAATGGCAATGTTTTTTAGATGTTAGCCTAAAAGGGGCCAAGGCGAAAGTTGATTTATAATAGGGTTCCTTCAGGTATGGGCAGCCATTGTTCAAATGCGTTACGCCGACCAGGTGCTGAGCCCATTGATGGCTGTTGGTCCGAAGTTGACTAACTATCGAGTAGTGTAAATGCCAATTGTTTGTTGTAACAACCAAGTGCTGACATTAGAGCGATGACCCGATGCCATGCTGCCTAAAGAACAATCATTTGATGGGGTTGGGATAGACGAGAATGATTTCTGGTAAGAGAACTGTGATTACCCTACAGCAGGGGTGGCGAACCGTTATGGATCAGCATGCCATTTTTTCTAAAGAAATGTTTAATGAGGTATAGACGTGCCGTCAAATAATGTTGACGCGATTATTGGGAAAATAATGCATCTAATTACTAACAACTCAAAATTCTTGATTCACTACGAAAAAAATATATTTTGCACTGTATAGTAGTAAATGTTTTAGTTATACGTGTAATTCAAATTATATATAAAGTAACATTAGAGTGTGTGACCTCTGTTGTTGCAGATTAGATGGCAAATAACTTAAATAATCTGCAAACGGTTTTTAAGCGAGTATTTGATGTTATTTATCTCTGAAAATAATATCTCGCAGGCATAGGTAAATGAAAATGAAGATATCGCATGAGTAAACTCCTTCCAACAGTTAAATGTGTTTGGAATCGAATTCCATGCTTCCAAACTTTCATTACTGGCATTTTTACCATATATCAATTCCAACTTTTTCCTTGCTTCAATAAGTATTTGAATCCATATTGAACTACATTGGAAATCAATCAGTTGCATTTCAAATTCTTCAATTTCCAACCAGACCAACTGGGACAAGTTTAGTTTATAATATGAAGTCGCTTCAGGGCACATAAACTTGAGCGTTTCCGATAATTATTTGAACTGAGAACATCTCGCTGAAAATACTTTGATTGAAGAATCAATTACGGAAATAAATTCTCTTCTGTAGCTTTTTCTTCGTCTAGTTCCTCGTGTATATGTAAATATTTGATATTTTGTTCGTTTGAGAGAACTGCTTGTAGTTTCTTGTAATAATATTGTTTATGAAAACATGCAATCTAGCGTCAAAAACGCGAATGAGATGCCTCATGAGTATTGCTTCATATTGAACTTCGTTATTTTGGACTAAAATACAAACCGTTTTGATCGGTGGCGTGCCTAAAATATTGTGTTGTGTGCCATCAAAGGCACGCGTGCCACTGGTTCGTCATCCCTGTTCTATGACCGCGGTAGTTGAGTGGTATAGGTGGCTTGCTTTGTCACAGGTTCAAGCCCAGTACCACTAAAGACCCGCCGTGTAGGGCAGCGATGCACGTCAAATCTGTCGAGAGCTGAAATGTCCTCCCGTTGGTGTGGTGTGGTAGTTAGGAGAGAGGGGTGCCAACTCAGGTGTCGTCCACGTCACTTGACCATGGTTCAAAATTACGTGGTCCGTCGCCAAACGCCCTCGTGTAGCTGAACAGTGCGACGTTAATGTTCAATCAATCAATCAATCAGTCATCCCTGTTCTACGGCATCTGCTCCAGAACTTCCTTAGTGTCAACACTGGTAGAAAACACTTTGCAAGTAAAGAATAAATTAATTCAGTGTGCGTTTAGGTTTCTCAATCCGGGAATGTTGACGGTCACTAAAATTCATAGATATCCATAAAAACTTAGGGTCGGAAGGACCATCGGTCTTATGAACCCGCGACCAAGCTAAATTACTTTATAGCCCTGTACATAGACCACCCAACACAATAAATATTAGTAATAAAATTGGCAATTTTATAAAATAAACCCATCTTTTTCATTCAATAATTTAAGGTATCCGACTACGTTCGGAACCGTGATTTTGCAACAGCGCATAAATGGATAATTTTCATGATATTTAGTGTCACTTAGATTAGAATATATGCATAAAATTGTTTTAAGGACATTTTGACAAAAAAATGTATTTAAATACAATATTTTGGCAAAAAAATATCTTAGAATAATTATTTTTCCAAATGTTCTCCTTTTGTGAAAAATGCTTCTATTAGAATAATATTTTGCCTGTATATAGCTCAGACCTCTCTACAGAGGCTCAACTAGAATTTTTGAAATATATAATTTGGAAGTGGGTTTATTCATATTTTACGACAACAGAGGGGAGCAATTTTAAGAAAAAAAACGCCATTAATTGTTTCAATTGGTGGTAACTCTGAAAATATATAATTTGAATTTTTCAAAAATTCTAGTTGAGCCTCTGTAGAGAGGTCTGAGCTATAAACAGGCAAAATATTATTATAATAGAAGTATTTTTCACAAAAGGAGAACATTTTGAAAAAAGGTTATTCTAAGTTAATTTTTTGCCAAAATATTATATTTAAATAATTTTTTTTGTCAAAATGTCCTTAAAACAATTTTATATATGTATTCTAATCTAAGTGACACCAAATATCATGAAAATTATCCATTTATGCGCTTTTTAAAAATCACGGTTACGAACGTAGTCGGATATCTTAACAGCGACACTTACTTTGTGATTGACGAGAATACTCGTCATCGTATGATTTCCGTGACACACATAGTTGCTCACACTCAAACGGGGGCTCCACAGTTAACCGGTTAATAATAAAGGGTGT
The DNA here is from genome assembly GCA_019973935.1 of Trichonephila clavipes. Classification (NCBI taxonomy): domain Eukaryota; kingdom Metazoa; phylum Arthropoda; class Arachnida; order Araneae; family Nephilidae; genus Trichonephila; species Trichonephila clavipes. Next base: position 278,905 of record BMAU01017295.1, on the reverse strand, counting down.
TTTTTTAGAGGTATAGAACTTTAAATTGCAATAAAACAAGGATGTATTATTCGATTGACATGAATTTTTTTTTTATTCGAACGATAATCTTGTGGCATTACATTTTAAATTTGATTTCTGGCATAGGACTGCCACGGCTGGCTCGGATGTAGTCCAATCTGGACGTCCAATTTTCGATGACTTTTTCCAACATTTGTGGCCGTATATCGGCAATAACACGGCGAATGTTGTCTTCCAAATGGTCAAGCGTTTGTGGCTTATCCGCATAGACCAATGACTTTACATAGCCCCACTGAAAATAGTCTAGCGGTGTTAAATCACAAGATCTTGGAGGCCAATTCACAGGTCCAAAACGTGAAATTAGGCGGTCACCAAACGTGTCTTTCAATAAATCGATTGTGGCACGAGCTGTGTGACATGTCGCGCCGTCTTGTTGGAACCACAGCTCCTGGATATCATGATTGTTCAATTCAGGAATGAAAAAGTTAATAATCATGGCTCTATACCGATCACCACTGACTGTAACGTTGTGGCCTTCATCGTTTTTGAGGAAGGATTCCACCAGCCCATAAAGCGCACCAAACAGTCAGGTTTTCTGGTTGTAACGGTGTTTCGACATACACTTGTGGATTAGCTTCACCCCAAATGCGGCCGTTTTGTTTGTTGACATAGCCATTCAACCAGAAGTGCGCTTCATCGCTAAACACAATTCGCTTATGAAAATCGACCATTATTTTCGAAATAAAATTGCACAATTTGAAAGCGTTGTTCAGGCGTGAGTCTATTCATGATGAATTGCCAAACCAAACTGAGAATAAATCACTTGACAGCTGTTAAATCGGTCGCCATCTTGGAAAGTAATGCCAACTTAAACTTCTATACCTGAAAAAAAAAACACTCTTTACTAGCCGTTACCATCTCCTTTGAATAGATATTTTATGATGTTGCAGGACATTAGGCTGTTGTTTACTTTTACGCTTTTGATATCCAAGTCCTAGCATTAAGCTTTCAATTGCGTTGAAAAACATTCTATAGCCCTTCTCTCTTGATATAAAATACAAAAGACTTGAATTTCTGAAACGGAAGCAAATACAGTCGAATATCTATATAACGAACCTCTGTATTACGAATTTTTCTACGTAGTGAACGTTTTCTTGGAACCTTCCGCATTTCACGATTTTCTTCTTAAAATTATCTCTCTATAGCTAAGTACATTTTCTATCTAACGAATTTTTTCTTTTGTGATTCAATTTTTGTTCTCCCTTTTTTTAAAGTATTTCTGAAAAAATTTCAAGTTATTCTCTCTTAATAATGGTGGTCATAAATCTTAAACTGGTTTTATTAGGGTCCTAACTCGCAGAGAGCAATAGAACTCTGGGCGTTTCATCCAAGAAGTGCAACCTTTAATCCCCATTGTCCAGTTAACTAGAAACATCTTCGATATACTGTTTCCCCCTCAGTGGAGTTGTCGCGTGTTCCCGTGTTCTAATTATAATGTATGCTTAGCGTTACTTGTATGCTTTAAGCTATAAAAAGTTCTTCAAATTTATTAATATTAGTATATAATTATTTTCTTAATATTGAAAATACAGTGAATTCTTCGATATTCTTTTTTCTTGTTTTCCTTGCAGTTTTTCTTTCTTTCTCTTTTGATGGGTAAGATATATAAAATAAACAAATATTAATTTAAAAAAAGGTGTGAATAATTAATTTTTCATAAATAGTGTCTATGAATTGAAAATTTGTTTTATGGGGTTTATAAAGTATATTATAAAATGAACCTCTATATAACGAATTTTCCATGTAACAAATTTCTTCCGGGATTTAGCATTTTCGTTATAAAGAGGTCCGACTGTATTTATATTTTTTTATGCCCCCAAACTCTTGAGAGTAGAGTTCTATAAACCTGTTTTTACTAATACCCACTCAACAACAACAAAAAAAAAAAAAAAACGTGCCTGCCAAATTTAAGGTGTGCGTAATATTTCTGAGAATCTCCCGATAAGTGAGTGAATGAGTCTCTTTTCTCTTGTTTATTGATAAATAATAATCCTGATACAAATATATTGATGTATTTACACTCATGTCCATAAATTAAGGATAATGAAGTTCAGGCAAAGAAAGAGACAGAAGCAAAACAAATTTGACTTATTTGTAAAGTTTATTTATTAAAAAAAAGGCAAAGAGCAAAAAAGATGCTATATGTTTGACATAATTAATAAAAATTGCGAATTTTACTCCCTGGAGCAAATTTCAAAAAAGAACCTATTTACAAAAAAACAGTATAATATGGTTAGTATGACGGTTAATACGGAGTATGTCCATCGGACGATGCAATACAGGCGTTACAACGTCTAGGCATGCTGAGTATCAAATTATCAATCTGATCTTGGGGAATATTACACCACTCATCAAGCAATGCCCTCCGAAATTCCGGTAGACAGGTGGGAGGGGGTTGATGGGCTGCAATTCGTCGGCCAAGCATATCCCACACATGCTCTATTGGATTCAAGTCCGGTGAGTTTGCTGGCCAATCCATACGGGTGATATCCTCCGATTGAAGGCATTCGTCTACAATGTTTTCACGGTGAGGACGGGCGTTGTCATCCATAAACAGAAATTCAGCACTCATGGCACCCCGAAACAAACGTACATGTTGTTCCAGAATGACATCCCGATAGATGTGGCCTGTCATCGTTACACTCTGAACATTCAGGTCAGTTCTGGAACCAAGAATAATTCCTCCCCAAACGCGAGCCATCCTGCACCACCGTAAAGGTGTCGTTCAATGGTGTTCTCTTGGTGGTAACGGGTACCTGGCGTTCTCCATATTAAAGTCCGGCGAGAATCAGACTGCAAACTAAACCTGGACTCGTCGGAAAACATCACATAAGACCACTGTTGTTGTGTCCACAATGCATGCTCTGTACTCCAGGTTAATCGCAGGAGACAGTGAGCATCATCTTGGAATCGTTGCCAAAGCCTGGAGATGACACTCTGGGCGATTCCAAGTTCCTCGGATACTTCCAGCTGGGTACGTCCACATTCCAGTCGTCCAATAATTCTACCATGTAAAAAATCATCCAAATGCTTCCTTTGTGCCATAACTATGCGGTTATTGCACTGAAAGGCTTTTAAAGCGCTTGTGAACAATTTTACTTCTTTGCCACCTTTCCGTATATACCCCTCTCTTACACTCTCGTCATTGTGACGTACTATCCGCGCCATCTGGTGGTTTCCTGTAATTTGCATATTATTCTTCAAGATGTGTGTGATAATTCTACAGGTGAAATTTTTATTTTAGAGTTCAATTTCTGTGTGATTCTGAATTATCCTTAATTTATGGACATGAGTGTATATACAGTCGGACCATTATTTAACGAATTTTTCTCTTTCCCCAATTCAGTGAAGTTAAAAACCATTATTTAACGAATAATAACTCTCCGAATTAATAAATTATTCTAATATCAGCAAAAAAAATTTTTTTTATTAGTTTGTGCTAGAAAAAATTGAACTCGTTCTTTTAAATGTTATATAAATGCCGGAATAGAAAGAAGATTTTTATTGTAAGTTGTAAATTTCAACGGCAGTTATTAGACTCAATAGGAGCAGATGAATCATGCGTGTAAATCAGCGATACTCAACCTGCGGCCTTTTTAAGTAGCCCATTGTCTGGTAAATTCACTTATTTACGAATTATAAATAAACTAGCGGACCCCGACAGACGTTGTCCTGTACATACATCTTAAATGCAAAAATTCCAAATTTTTATGAATAAACTTTAACAATCTGAACCGTTTGGATGAAAATTTGTATTAAAAAGTTATTACAATATCTAACGTCATTACATATACGGTTATCACAATTGGATCAATCCATTGCGTGTGAGTATGTGTATACTATGAGCGAAGTTAAATGTAGAGGCTGTGTGAATAAAAACTTCAACTTGTTTTAATTAAAGGTGAAAAAGTTGAGACTTAAACTATTTTATAACAGGTATATTATTAAATTGTACATAAACTAATGCCATTGGATGTAAAATAATTTTGGTTAATTCTTGAGGGGTATAAGCAAATAAATTCGATGGTTTCCCAACTCTGAAACACGCAACATATAATAGGCCGTGAGAATAGCACGAATTTTCTAAATTTAAGCCACAAATCCTCATTGTTTGACTTACTAATAGTCATAGCAAATGCCAAGCGAATATGAAGTTGTAAACGTTTAAATGGTGTAGGTGAATCTGATGGAATCATTGGGATCCGCGGTAGAAATAAAACTTCACCTTGAAATTTTCCACATAAAAAAAAATGAAAATCGCTTAAAAATGTAATCTTAAAAAAAATCTAAAGCGAATTTCGAAAAAAAAAATCTTCTTAGTGCACGTCATTAGGATCTATAGTAATTATATGTGCCAAGTTTTGTTCTTCTGGGTTGCTTAAAAGGGAAACACACACACAAACTCTTTCTTTTATTAGTATAGATTTCCGATAAGAAAAAAATTTAAATGAAAACAAGTCCAGCCGTTTAGGAGGAGTTTACACGCACAGAAGATTTTTATATATAAAGACATACCGTATCGTGGCTTTTCTTGCCGTGCATTAGCAGAATAAATGGCACACAGGAGTAAAACAATTATGCGTTTTAAGGTTTTTAGTTAATATCTTTTTAACTAATTGCGATATCAGACGGAATTGTGAATCTAAACCATTCTCGAGTACACTGGAACTGACACAAAATATTTCATCAAAATCGGTCCACCCGTTTAGGAGGAGTTTAGTCACATCCACACGCACAGAAGATTTTTATATATAAAGATTAATAGAATTAATATTTGGTGAGAAATTCTTTGTCAAGGAATCAAATACATCAATTTTGCTTTTTGCTGTCGGTGTTGTACGGGTACGAATTGGTATTCTTTTTCTATTTGGAACGGTTACGGTGTCAGTGATGCAGACAACAATGGAGTAGTGACAGTTTTATGGGTGGAACTAATTTTTAACTATCCTTCATATCTTGCAAGTGAAAAACGTTCGAAGAATATATATCGTTTCAAGACGATTAGGAGGTTGACTATTCTACAGTGAAAAACAAAGATGGATCAGTAATTGTTTGATTTGTAACGAAAGTGCTGAATTTAAAAAAATGCCAATAGACAGGAAGCATTCAATGACACTTTTTCTCGAAGATCTCTTTCAAGAGGCGATAAATATGCTTTCTAAAATAATCTTCGCAGCAGAAACAAGGTGTTTTGTCAGTGGTAATATCACAGCGGTAACAAAGACATTCTATGAAATTTGTTACATTATTGTTAATCATATGAAACTGTTTATTGATGTAGAAATTGTGAATTATTTGTAATTTAGTGTTAGTGACAAAAATAAAAAAAAATAATAATTAAAAAAAGCAAAATAGGAGTTATAATATATTAATAAATTTTCCACAGTTTAAATTTCCAATGTTATCTTGGTCAGTATATTTCTCCCCTCTCTTCTCATTTATCTTTATATTGCGGTCTGCGTGTTATACCGGGTGGGCAAAAAGTCCGTAAAAACTTTAAAAATTCTTAAATTTCGGAGAAATGAACGAAAAAAAAACCTGTTTGCAGGATCAGCATTAGTATGTCACGGGATTTTTTTAAGCTAGAAAAAAAAATTCGAAAATCCTCCGGTAGGTGGCGCTGTTACAAGCGTCTGTGGTGGAAATATGCAAATTAGACGGCTATAAAAATCTTTGCTCTCAATGAATCCACATTCATTTCACCATTACAAACAGTGAATGTGAACAAGGATGCTCAGTGCGCCGTATAAAGCTTTGTTGGTGAAGTTATTTTACATGAACGAGGAATCAGCGACCATTGCCTTGCGTAAATTCCGAGTTCAGAAAAATGTGAAGAGTGGAAAAGGCCCTTTAACATATGCAGGTCTCTTAAAGCTTGTTAAACGTTTTGAGGAAACTGGAAAGTTGGAAGATCGAGCACGAGCCGGACGACCATGCTTGAAAGAAGAACGTGCACCCTGCATTGCTGTCGAAATCGAAGCGATTGCGTCCGAAGCAGCTTCAGGGACCAGCAGTGCTCGTGAAGCTGCCAGACGATTGGGCTTACCACCATCATCTGTCCACAATATTCTTCGTCGAATCCTCCAGCTGTACCCGTACAAATTGCAATCGTGCCATGAACTTTTGCCAGCAGATACCGCACAGAGGGAAGCATTTGCGAAGTGGGCCTTCTCTAAAATGGAACAAGATCCCACCTGGGTTTTTAACATTTTGTGGACTGATAGAGCTCATTTCTCGCTTCATGGTGACGTTAAAAAACGTAACTGTCACATTTGGGCGACCTCTAATCCACGTGAGTACACACAGAAGCCATTGCATTCAACAAAAGTGACAGCATGGTGTGGTTTCACGGGTTCATTTATCATAGGACCCTTTTCTTTGAAACGCAGTGCCCAGTAAATGGATGGATAACGGAAACGGTAAATGTTCAGCGTTATCTAACGCTTCTGCGGGAGACTGTCGTGCCATGTTTAATTCAACGAGGTCAGATTTCGAATGTCACGTTCATGCAGGATGGAGCAACCAGTCACACTGTTAACCCGGTTAAGGCATTCCTGATACAGACGTTCGGGGAAGACAGAATCGTTAGCAGATGCTGCAGGTACCCATGGCTCCTCGGTCTCCAGATTTAACACCAGCAGACTTCTGGTTGTGGGGATATTTGAAATCTCGCGTGTATCTATCCGGTCCATCAAGTCTGTCGGAACTGAAAGATGCGATCCGCAGAGAAGTATCCTCCATACATCCGGACATGTTGCACTCTGCCGTTGCTGGATTTGTCACTCGTCTGGAATGTCTTCTCCCCTGTGGTGGTGGTCATGTGGAACATATTATGGTGTAATAAAGCTGTGAAAGTTTTCTTTTCATTATTTATGCATTGTTTCTTTGATTTCGTACATCAGCGCCACCTACCGGATGATTTTCAAATTATTTTTTTTCTAGCTTAAAAAAATCCCGTGACATACTAATGCTGATCCTGCAAACAGTTTTTTTCGTTCATTTCTCCGGATTTTATGAATTTTTAAAATTTTTACGAACTTTTTGCCCACCCTGTAATTAATATACGTATGCGGCCCGCGTGAAATATCAAGCATATGTATGCGGCCCAGCAGAAAAAAAGGTTGAATACCCCTGGTGTAACCTATCGTATGAGCTTTGAATAGGACAGAGGGAACTCCTTTCTTATCTCTTCTCAGTCCCCAACGTAGGGGATATCTTAAGATTTGTTTCAATGGTTTTGTTACATTTGATGACGGACTCCGTATCTGTGCAACTGAATTTCAGAAAACTGTTCATTTGTCAGAGCTAATGAATAGCGATTCTGATACAGGAATTAATTCGTAGTCTGATATCCGTATGTGGCCGCGGTAGCCGAATGGTCAAGGTAACGGATCGTTGCTTGCCTTGTCTCGAGTACCACTAAAGACCCACCGTATACTGCAGCGATGTACGTTAAATCTGTCGAGAGCTGAAAATTCCTCCCGTTGGTGTGGTGTGGTAGTTAGGAGAGGGGGTGTGTGTGCTAGCTCAGGTGTCGTCCACGTCACTTGACCATGGTTCAAAATTACGTGGTCCGTCGCCAAAAGCCCTCGTGTAGCTGAACAGTGCGCCGTTAATATTCACTCACTCACCCAGCGTTCAGTATATTTGTCAAATTCACTTTTAAAATGAACACATAGCAAAAACTTGTTGCTAATGCCACCTGTCTGATGTAGTCCGATCGAGGCCCACGAAATTCATCATGGTTAGGGGCTAGATATATGCCTGTCATTGGTCGTAGCCTTGAGCATCATACAGGTGTCAGTACGATTTAGCTCGGTCCCACCCCAATTTTGAGGGAGAACACCCTGGGGGAGGATCAGGGGTCTCCCACCTCTCATCCCCTGTCACGAGAGGACTAGCGGCTCGACGTCTATTTAAAGTACCCCTATGCCGCGAAGGTACTATACACTTACAAACATCCATGTCTTCACCGGGATTCGAACCCAGGCCCTACGACACAGCAGTCAGCGTCGCTAACCACTATATCGGATGGGCGACACCAAAAACTTAATATGTATTGATTATATATTGGTTTATCCTGCGGTATATTTCTTTCCTCGACAAGAAGTCAGCTAATCACAGAGGCCGTGGTAGCTTTGTGGTCAAGGTCAATGACTGGTGGCTGGCATGTCTTGAACTCGAATCTATATAGTACCGCTGAAGAATCACCGTGCAGAGGGGTCCGATGCTCGTTAAAAATGTCGAGACAACGTCTTCCTGTTGGTATGGGATGTAAGTCAAGAGAAGTGGTGCCATTTTACGTGCGGTCATCGTCACTTCCTTCGCCAGTAACCCTCGCGAAGCTTTAACGTACGGCGCAAATATGAGTATCTCTCTCATCTAGCCACAGTCTATGCGAGCTAGTGTAAAACGTTGCGCTAGAAAGCGATCAGTGGAGGGTTATTGGCGCCAAGAGGGTTTTTGGCGATGAGCCGCACAATTTTGAACTTTGTTGAAGTGACGAGGATGACACCCGAGCTGGTACCCCGTATCTAAACTATCACACCAACGGGAGGACATTGAGCCTCGACAAATATAACGCGCACCAGTGCCTCTGCACGGTGGATCTTCAGTGTACTAGGGCTCAAACTCGTGACACGCTTGCCACAAGCTCGTGTCCATGACCTCTAGGTCAATGATACTCAAACCCAAAGCCGCAGACTGGTACCGAGCTGTAAGTCAAATGGTACCGGGTCACCCAAGGAACATTGAATTATTTCTATTTTATTTACTGTGGTGTATTTCTCTTGCATTTGCACGACTCTCCATGCAAATCACTTTACATTCATTTTTTGGTGTAACTGTGTTTTATTCCGAAGGTATATTTAAATGCAATTAAATTAAAATTATTAAATCAAAACAATCCAAAATATTAACAATTAGCGTCTTCACCCTTCTGCGGGCTAGGGTAAAATCATCAAACGTTGACCGGTCCGCGGCGATAAAAAGGTTGGGGAGCACTAGTCTAGGCCAGGGATGGCGAACCATTGGCACGCGTGCCATTGATGGCACGCGACACAATATTTTGGGCACGCCACCGAAGAAAAGGAATCAATCGAATCGTCAGTCAAGGAATTTTCAGCGAGATTTTCTCAGTTCAAGGAATTATCGGAAACACTCAAGTTTATTATATACCCTAAACTGACTCCATTTGGTAAACTAAACTTGCCCCAATTCGATTGGCTGGAAATTGAAGAGTTTGAAATGCAACTGATTGATTTTCAGTCTAGTTCAACATGGATTCAAAAACTTATTGAAACATTCATATAACTATGCATGCGAGTCATTATTTTCAGAGATGAATAACATTAAATTCTTCACTTAGAAACCGTTTGGCAGACGACTTCAATTCAGCATGCATTCTGCTAAAAGTAACATCTTACAATCCTAATATAACTTATTTGAAATCTAATCTGCAACAGAGAGCAGAAGTCACACTGATGTTACTTTCATTCGAATTGCACGTATAGCAAAAACATTTAATACTTTATAATGCACAAAATGCATTCTTTCGTAGTAAATAAAGAGTTTTGAGTTGTTTTAGCATTTTGTTTTATTATTTTCCCAATAATCGCAAGTCAAAATTGTTTGGTGGCACGTCTATACCTCAATAAATATTTATACAGAAAAAATGGCACGTTGACACATAAAGGTTCGCCACTCCTGGTCTAGGCCATGCCACGCCCACGCAGGCAGTACGTCTCGTAATTTTAAATCTTTGTCAAATACCATGGTCGAAACCTGAGACGAAACCCATTCGTCACATCTTTTAATTCATCTGTCGATTTCGATGAATTTCATGATTACATCAACACCCTGCAACACGACGAGTCCCAATTCCTCGGTTATGCAGCTATTATTCTTAAGTCCAGTAACTAATAAAACAAGTTTTAAGATAATATGACTTAAGAATATTTCAAAATTACGTGGTCCACCTCAGATAGCTGTCAAATATTTAGTTTTTTTATGGAACTGAACTGAACTCAGTGGGTAGGCCAAGGCCCACCGTGCCTATCTATGTGATCTTAGACGCTGGGGTGCATGTGCAGATGTTTCGTTCAAGAGGCCAGTCCCACGCGGAACCCCCAGTGCTCAGTTCCCAAGCAAGCTTGCACTCATTTATCAACCCACTGAAGGGATGAAAGATTGAGTTGACCTTGTCCAGGTCGAGATTTGAACCTCGGACCAGTGGCGTGGAAGTGCAATACACTACCACCCAGCCACTGGGCTTCAAGTTCTTTTTATTAGCATTGTATTAACATTTAAAGCTGCACGACAGCTGTTGGACATGGATCTCATAATTTTGAAAGTCAAGTGACGAGGACGACACCTGAGAGGGGACCCCAGTCCCCAAACTTTCACACCACATCAACGTGAGGACTGAGTTTTAACAAATTTAGCATGCGTTAGCTCTTCTATACAGTGGACTTTCACTTACATCAGGACTGGGGTGAGTGAATGAATATTTTCGGCGCACTATTCAGCGACACGAGGGCTTTTGGCGACGAACCTCGTCATTTTGAACCATGGTCAAGTGACGATGATAAGACCTGAGCTGGCACCCCCTTCTCCTCACATCAGGACTGGAACTCGAGACTCAGAAAAATTGCACTCAGCTATCGCGGCCACACAATAGCTATCGAAGATTAAAAGTAACTGAAATCAATCCAGTCAACAAATAAGTTACATTCCAACCAATGACCGGTAGAATGTTTAACAGAGATAAGATAATATGTCATGTTCCCTTAAAAAATGGACAAATCATCGTAGACTATAAAACTTCTACTCTCAAGAACACGTCCTATCTTCACGAGTTGTACCTGTGATCAGTTTTTATTGTTGTACGTGAGGTAATTTACTTAGCAATGGACAGGAATCCTGACAATGTATCAGCTTCTGAGGTATTTAAATTTATTTAAGTTGTGTTTATTATATAAGAGCTAAAGGAAGTAATGTAATATAAAGTTAATTTTTGGTATAAATATGATTCCTTGCTGTATGAAAGCTTTTGTAGGATTAACTCTATGGTCATCATTCTTGTATATACTTAAAACTGATGTCTTATGGTTGCTTAAAAGATTAGACTTTTACAGCATCTAATGTCTGACTAGACGCATAGACTAGAGATCTTAATTTATATGCCTTTTATACTATCGTAAGAATTAGTTTGGTGATGGAATTTAAATAGCTAATATTTTGAAGGAATTCTAAAAGCAATTTAATAAAACTTATAAGCTCATTTTTTTAAGTTGTATTCTCTATTGATAACATTCCTAGCATCGCAAGACTTTTGGTTATTTAAAATGTTGAAGGAAACTTTAAATTGTGTTATTTGTGAAGTCTAAATGGTATAATCTAATCCATGCTGTCGCATATCTCCATTATCTTGTAAGATATCTTTAGTAACATAGTAGAGCAAATATCGTGTTGGTATATCGTCTGATAAGGATGGAACTTGAGCGTTCATTGAAACTTGACTTCTCTGAATGGTAAATAAAGTATAGAAATCCTGTAGATTCTTTATGCATATGGCATCTAATGTGTTAGATGAATACCTGCTGCCTGTTATAAACTGGCAAGTTATCGACTTGATTTGCCCAGAGGAATACAGCTCTCCTTTAAAAGGAATTTCCAGAAAGAAAAACGGATTAGAAGGAAAGCTGTTGGCACAAAAGACTATGCAAAGTCTCTAGCATTAAGCCAAATGGGTTTCACAATTTGGGATTCGACAGAACCAATTGCATTTTCTGACCTTGGGAGGGGGAATTCCGATTCTAATTTAGAATTCATTCGGGAACTCTAGAATCCATAACTTAAAATATGAAAATAGGTTTGAGTCCAACATACGATACTCTAGTTTTGGCAACACTTTCCTTTCGAAGTGCAGGATTATTTCCAGTAAAATGGCAAATTTTAACTGAAATTGCAGCCTTTAAGGTATTTCGAGAAGTAGATATGTTCTGCATCGTCGACTTGTGTTCTCTATTAATAATTATTATGTTCTTCAATAGTTGTAAAAACAGGTTACAAAAATCTAAATCTGATCATTGGAGGCATCGTATCAACTGTGAATTGGGATTTTCTTGACAGACTGACCAATTTCGGTAACGCGATATGTAGAGTTCTACCAACATCTCGGTGGTGACCGCTGTAACATGGTGGTTATGCTCACTAACTCGTGGTCAGAGTGTCTTGGATTAGTCCAGGTGCCACTGAAGATCCGCCTTCTAGAGGGATCGGGGCACGTTAAATCTTTCTTATACTTCGTAGCCTTTAAGTGTTTAATTCTGTTGCTAGTTCTAGTGTAATATATCAGTTAACTTGAACATTATAGTTTACTTCAAATCTTCTGGTTCAAATATGTAGTTCTTAATCGATGTTCACTTAAACTACATATACTCGTATATAATATGACTCTAAATTTTGGATGAAATTATTACAGACGACTCCATTACTGGAACAAGAGAAACCGGATATTTCAAGTAGCAAAAATACTACTGGTAAGTATTGATATTGAAATATTAAAGTTGTACAGTATTTATATTGCATTTGAAAGATGCTTTGTAATTAGAAATGTATGTAGTTTCTTCTTGTAGGGCTTAGTTTTGTGTGTTGGAGACTGTGTAGACTACTCCCATGTGAAACTTGAGTCGACATTAAGGTCTGAAAGTATTTAGTTTCTTGTAGGGCGTAAAATGCCAGATTTGTTGGATTTTCTTGGTTACCCTTCAACACTCGAAGGTTTGTTGCTGATGAGACATGGGAAAACTTCCTTTATTCGAGAGAAATTATCGAATTTTCCAACTAGTGAAGGTTCTGTAAGAACGTAACGCTGTCTAATGTTTATCTCGAGGAATATCGGCAAGTCTCTACTAACTGAAAGTCGGCTTAATCTCCCAATGACTTGCAAGCTCTACTTCTATTCAAAACGGTAGTTGCATTTCAGTAATCGCTATGCAACTCGGTGTAATGTTTAATAGCGGTGTTTATTTGTTTTCTGACTAGTCTTCGTATTTAAATCTTTCTCGGTCGCTAGTTGGAGTTAATGGAACCACTGAAGACCCGCCGTATGGAGGAGACTGATGCATGCTAAATCTGTTGAGTCTCTATATCCTCCTGTTGGTGTGGTAGTTGGGAAGGCGAGTTTCCAGCTTGGGTGATTTATAGTCACTTAAATAGTCCTAATTTCTGTACAGTGTGACGTTAATATAACTCTTATTCTCGGTTACCAATAGTATCTGGAGTTGTCTGAAGTACATTTTGTAGGTAAAAAGCAGTTTTCTTATCTCTGGAAACGCAAAAGAAAATTTACTTAATTTCGTGAAGTGTATACTTTCGAGATGGATCTCGACTTGTATCTCGGATGTACCAGTTATTGAGCAATATATGCGATTTCGTAATAATGCTTTCGGGACTAATTCTTTTCCCTTTAGTCCCTAGGTCTACTTCTAGATACAAGCCTCCATCGACTCGAGAGACATCTCTTGATGAAACAGCGGGCCCTTCACGTCACAGACCGACTGCTCCAGAAATAACTCAACAAAGGTCGACCACAGAAACGACAGAGGAACGTCCATGCGATCTGAAGAGGAGTAAGTTGAAATTCTAGTAACTGTCATGTATGTTTGAACTAGCCTTTTAAATGCCTTATTTTAATTTAGTGTTAGTCTCTGAACTGTGTGGTTGTCTCAAGTGTTCGGTAATATCAAAGTCGTTCAAGATGGGTATCTTATTTGCACTTAAGAATTTAGGACAGGACGATGTCGGAATTTAATGAGTTTATTGTGTAAACAATCCTCACTTTGGTCTCGGTTTCTCGCATTTCTTCAATGGCTAGACGGTACTGGGTGGGCCCTGGCCTTCAGAAGTTTTCCATGCATCTCAGTTCTTGGTAACTGTTTCTAGTTTTTGAACTTTAAAATATTTCGATTTTTTCCGACGGTCAATTTTAAAGGGGTTTGCCCCGAGGTCTATTTCCCACGGGCTTTGGCTAAAATTTCTTGCAGAAACTATCTTCATTCTAGCCAGATTACTCGCCCATTTAAGTCTCTGTAATTTGAAAAATTTTACAATATCGGGTGTTCGTAAATTTTGTCTAGTTGTAAGTTGGATCTTTTCTCCATGACCCATTCACTTGGGTCACAAGAATGCAGCGTATGATCTTTCTATCAGGAAAATTCCCAAAGCTTCCTCGTAATGTTAAATCAACGGCCAAGTCTATGTACGAGTCGGACTTCTGTAAAGGAGCAATTGGCTCTTAATTTGAGAGCTGGATTTTAAATGACTCTTGAAGGCATAAAACGTCTATTTGCAACAATGATTCTTTTATAAACTTCTAGAACCAGCTCATTTTTATCTTGGTTCCCAAATAAGCAACACTTTTCCTTAATTTATAATTGCTAATTTCTAAGTTGTAAGTCAGACTTTAAACAAGGTAGATACTTGGTTTTATTCTCGTTTACAGGCAAGTTGATTCTCTTGGCACGTTCTGATGCCCAAGAGCTGGTGCTGTTCGGGCAATAATGCCAATGTTTCGCAGTTATTACCTCTTTATATTTCTAGTGTGCAGAGACTTATTAAAATACGGATCGGCTGTACCCGGTTCTCGACTCGGCCTCTATAAGATTATTCAAATTTTAATCGTCAAGTATTCCAGAACATTCTTCAAATATTAGGGTGGCCGGTGTTAGACGTGTTCGAGGGAGTATAGAGGGAGGACTAATGCAACCTAAATCTGTCGAGGCCCTAGTCCTCTCGTTAGAGCGTGAGCAATGCCCAATTTCTCTTTTCTTTTTAATGGGGAAAGAAAAGGAGATGCAACGGCAATCTTTTGTCCTTTAAAATATCCTAGAAGTATTCCCTAGCTCTTCCTAACCAAAACCCTTGCTTTACAATGCAAACTTGTTAAATAACTAGTCCATCTCTTAATTGACTCAAGATTTGTCTATTCTTGATCTGCTGTACACCAGTGAAGCGGGAAGACTTCTGAAGCCTTGTTTCATCGAGCAATGTCCAATGATTATGGTCATGAACTTGTAACCGAAGTATCGCGGGTTTCTCGCATGATGCCACTGAATATTCTCCAGGGCTGATGCACGTTAAATCTATCGAGGCTCGGTGTCCCGTCGGTGTTGGTTAGCAGAAGATTTGTCATCCTTTTGACCGAGATCAATTACCAATGTCCCTGGTGTTGCTTCGCAGTGTGGCCTAACACTTTTCATGGATAATTTCCCTACCTATCAAGGACGTACCATTCACTAATCATTTAAAACTACTTTCTGCAGAACCTAACTACCAACGTCTATCGGAGCCGGATTGATGCTCTTTGACGCTATGCCCATCGCAGGCGTTCTAGTCTAAAGTAAACGAGCGGCCGAATACATTGTAGGAAAAATTGTTATTAAAGGCGGTTTACAGCATCCAAAGAAATTCGTTTTCTTTGGATGGCAGGGCTTTGATAAACGCAAGGGCTAATATTGGGGTAATTCAGTGATGGTCAAAGTGGACGGGAATTTGTCATTTCCCTTAATTATAGGTAATCTTGCAAATGCATGATCAGTAGCAAGTTTGAAACGTACCACACTGACTATGGGCAAGGAACCGGAAGTTCTTGTTGACTTATTCAAGAGGGAGCTCTGCTCTCCAGAAGCTCCTATGTACATTTTGGAACGGTACCTGTATACTTGAATTTTAATAATGCAGAGTATGTAACGATTTATATATCCTAAAGACAAGGTATTTTCAGGGTTATCAAAGGAGTTTGTCAGGAGTGAGATCCTCTCCTGTAAACGCATAAGTCCTCATTCCTATGTATCTCGCAATTGCTTTTGATGCAATGAAACGTAGTTCTGGAAATCTTGCTCGGTGATTAGTCATTTGTCTGAATCGACGAGACTTTTCTCGTTGTCTTGTCTAGGGCTAATGAAATGCTATTTCGCCATCAGTTATGAAATTTAAGCTAGATGTCTTGAATGCATTTTCAGATTCTGCATTTCGTATAGCTTCAAATGCCTGAAGCTGGGATATCATTAATTCTTTACCGACATTAGATTGCATGATTTAAATGCATGCTCCTCTGTTGGATATTAGTATAGAGGCCAAACGGAAAACGGCGTCTTTTTCTTTATTGTCACGAAGCGGGACCCAGGGGAAAAATGGCCATCTTAAATTCACGAACATGTATTCTGAATACTAACATTTAAACTGTTCGCCAATTTGTATACGATATTCAGACTAGTTGGTTTTCATTCCGAGATGCGATTGTAGTCCTAATGACTAGTTCTGAAGCATGGGGTAGAACTTGAACCTTTCTTCACAATATCAACTAGTTTAAGTTCCTTGTAATCTGTAGATTATTATGGCTCTTCAAATATTGCTTCTTGATATGCAAATTCCTTTAAATCTACGCTATTAACCGTATTGTATCTATTTACAGTAGTTGGAACGATTTTCCTGACTTTATGGATAGTATGGCCCTTGCTGTTCTTGGCTATGGGTAAGTCTTTTCTAGAACCACTTAATGTATAGGACTAAATACTAAGCTTTAAATGCGTGCTATAAGAATGAGATGGATATTTTTCATGCAGTCTTCTGTCTTTTGGTATTTTTCTATTACTAATTCTTAATGCCCTTGTTAATTTAAATACAGATGGCACGTGACTGTTATCCTCTGCAATTTTTTGTCGATCATATGGCTGTTTTTCAAATGAAATAAAATTAACTGCAATCTTGTCGAATGACTTACGCCAACAAAACTTCTCAACTAATGTTCTCCTTTTCGAGTCATGGCAGTCCATTAATCTCTCTTTAATTGCTTATGGGAGGGGAAAAGGCTAGTGGATACCTACCTTGTTAAATGGGTTGATGGACCTTTAATTGAATTTCGGGAAGCCGCTAAAAGGTTTTAATGATTAATGTGTTAATTTCTTTGACTTGCTGGGTTCATATAGAGCCCCGATAGATTCAAAGTGAATGCCTTTTCGAAATTCTGAATGGGCACAATAACTGCTGTAGCCTAGAGATAATGGTTACGAATATGGTAATGGTCGCGGGTAATGAGAACCTGCCCTTTAGACGCATGTGGGGCCCCTCTCATGCGCCATTTATTGTTTAACCTTGCATTTTTCGTTTAACGATTAAACAATAGCATTTATTTTGCCAAATTCTACGTTTACATTCAAATTTTAGGGGTGGGAGCAATACTTCCCAAGGAACTACTCATTGTCGTAAAGAATTGTTTAATGGTGGTTTACCATGGAAAGATGAGAGCGTGTTGCAATGCCCAAGGAGACGTCACATTCTGAACGCATGTAACGGGTCCTCTTTTGTCCCTTCTCGTAGGATATCCTTTTCCTTGAGGAATATCGTTCTAATAGCTGAAGAGTTAATGCTACACGGAATGTTAGCTGATCTTTACTTCTGTTTTAGTTCACTTGCTACAGTATGAAACTATTTAAGATGCCAAGGTCAATAAGAGATTGCGGCCATTTTTGCAGATCTTATTCTTATTTGGTATCTTTCTCTGATCGAAGCGATCAACTTCCTCCTGTGACATCGTCATGTACAGCGACAACTTTAGTACAAAGTACTTTAGTGGCATCTGTTGTCAGATTTCCAGTTGTCATAATTGCTGGATTATGTGCTGTGCAGTAGCACAACTGAGGTAGGAATTGGTCTTTCCATCGTTATAATAGCAAGGCCAATATATTGAGTTTTGCGCTTCCCAGGTGTATTTTGAAAGATCATGTAGATGGGAAGATTACTTTCTCAAAGGCCAAAGAAAGGGTTAAATCTCTTGCGTACAAATTTCTTCTAATGGTGTGGTTTCTAAGGTGACAGCTCGGGTCTCTCGTCTTTTCACTGAGACTCTAAATCAAGAAGTCCGTTGCCAATGACCCTCGGGTTGCTTTATCGTGCGAAGTTAGTATAACTCGCTTGAATGGCTACCTATCGGGTACAAACCTTATTTGACGACAGCTCAATTGTAAAATCCCAGTTTTACTTTGAAATCCGACCGTTGTTAAACAATCGACCAGTCATCGCGTGACACGGATTAAGAACTCGGAAGCATCGCTTCACGTCTTTCGGCTGAAATTCTTAATCGTATAGTCTATCGCGAATACTTCATGGCGTTACTCCGATAAGTAATGTGAAAATGAGTTGCTGCAAAAATTATGTGGACTGAATTTTGTATACTTTCAAAGGTATTTCTATTTTATATTAAAATAGATTCTCGTCTTTTCTGATAGAACGAAGCTCGCTGTTTATTTGAATAAAAGTTAATGAGAACCATGAATATATTGGAATTTCCAACAGTGACTTCATTGTACTATTGGAATTTTTTATAGAAACTAAACGTCTTTCTAGGAGTGAAGTACTTCGGGAAGTGTCCCGCAATCAGCAGTCTACCTCTATTGGCCATCCTGGCTGGATTGTTTGGATTTATACCAATTTTTATGCAAGCCATTCAATTCCTTCGGCCAAACTCCGACTGGCATACTGGTATGTATTGGAAATATACACTGCTAGTCCAAGAAGTGGCCTTCGCGGTCATTTATGCTGCCTGTGAGTATACCTTCCTGTTTATTCTGCATTTCAAGTATATGCTTTGAAAGTATTGTAGCCCTAAAATCTCGATATTGCATCTAGAATAACGGCATTCATTTTTACTGTATAACATGTTTAAAACATTTCGTGACTCGCATTTTGTAAAGAGTACTGGAAGACTCTCTATAATTCAAAGGCGTCTGATGTTATACAAAATGTGTGTAGTGTACTGAAAGTATGAGAAATCTCTAGGTATTTACTTCAGTTCTGTGGTTGGGGCTACGGTAGCCTAGAGGTGAAGTTCTGAACTCGTGGATGGCGAGTTTTGTTCGACCCTAGTGCGGCTGATGACCCGCTTCGGTGCGCGTTAAATATGTCGGGGCTCCAAGTTCTCCATTTGGCGTGGTGCGGAAGCTGAAAGAGGATGCCTGCTCGTGTTTATCGTCACTTGATCATGGCTTACAATTTAGAGGTCCGTCGCCAGTAACCCTCGTATAGCTTTACTGTAACGCTAGTATAATAATTCACTCGGTTTAATGGTCCCATAGTATCTAATCTCTCTAATCATCGAACAAGTCCTTCGCCAAACCATAGATACCATTCGTACAGTCGAGTTTTAAGACTTGAAGTCCCTGGGCCTATGCGAAAACATGCCTCCTTTACGACCCTTTTAAGTATACAATATACAACACGACAAACTACGTAACGTTGCCACAAAAATTGATGGGGCGCGAGCCATGAACTATAATTTATTAAGTCTCCAGCTATAAAGTGTACTATTTATTATTTATTATTAGTATCGACTATTTCAATACTACAGAATGTCGGTGAAAGAATATAACACGGCTTCTTTCTTGGTGTATCAAATTGTGACTTCCCCCCTTGGCAGAATATCTCTCTGAGTATAGGCGTGAGCTAGAGGTGTAGGATTAACGCAAAGAACTAGAATCTAACATAATACATCTTCAGAAATATTAAACTTTTAACAAATTAGATTAAGATTAATGTGTGAGATAATCTCGCATTAAATACATTATTAGATGGCAAAATATGCAACACACAATATATAGATTATAACGACTTAACCTAACTCGGAACACTATCAATAACTGAATCGCCTAAACTCTATTCCAATACAACCAGATTCTAATATTAAATAGGCAATCCTACCATGTAGCAGTCTGAAGAATTAATCGCTAATGTCCTATGCGGGATCTTGTATTTACTTGCGTGCACTGGAATGCACCTTGCTTCTCTATATCACTTATAACTTCTAATCACCGCCACGTAACCTTATCCAAACTTGAACCACTAACTATATTAACATTTCTCTACTTGCCATCAATTGTCAAACATTGCCATTAATTCTAGCCCAAAGGAAATGTTAAAGAAAAGACGCGTGAGCCCGTCACAAAATGCGTAGTCTCCATTTTCTTGTAATAGGGGCGGTCACTTCTTGCACCTCGAATTACACCCAGGATCCCGGCTTGCGTTGGTTTTCTCATGGCCATCGGTAGTCGGCGTGATATCGGATGAAAAGACCCCGCGATATTCTAGGGGTGGATGTGAAGGGCTTAATCTATCTACATAGGGAGCTGATCCTACAGCCGAGACTGGGAACTTGCAACTCGCACAAATGGCAAGCCAAAATGGTAGGGTTTGGAGGTCCAACTACCATAAAAGCACTTATCTTTACCGTAGACTAAGCTTTGGTGCATTCTTGAGTATTTTTTTGTAGTATAGCCGCCCTCACCCAAATAAGGTAAGGGTAATGGTGTATAGTGGGATGCATAGACATGGATAACGGACATGACAATAGTCTTGGTACTGTCGCCAGTTGGAGAACGGAAAATTTTGAATTGTGCCATAGAATATATTCGGGAACAACGAGGATCACATTCTCGGATTAAGATTACGTTGAGGCAAGGACGAAACCAGCTGCGGTTCTGGATCCGGTCCTAGTTGGCCAAAAAGCGTCCGTGGGCATACACATCTCAAAGATGTTATCTTCACTATTCACCACAATAAGCACTTGAAAATCCTTTTGCTGACTTTCGGAGCATGAAAATATCGCATTGATCTGTTTGTAACAAAGCCACTGCGCTTCCAACTTGCGCATAAGCAAAACGCATGCGCGAACGAAACTCTACATGTTTAAACGAGGAATATAATTATACGCACTGTGTACGAGATCTTTACTGAGAGTACCAACTCTAGCTGGCGTGCGGTTTCTCTAAACATTTCGAGAGCAGGTTATAAATGACTATTGGAAAGGTTTTATTCTGAATACGCGTTGAAGAGGCATGGAATGCAATGTCTCGGCGACCATTTGGTCGCTTAACCAAATGTTTATTTCAGTACAGCTTGCCTTGAATGTTCTCATGCACGTTTCTGAGAGCCTGGGTTATTGAAGCTGTCCGCAGCTATGCGAAAGCTGTGTGACTTTCAGATTAAGTTATCTTGCATTGAAACGCATAACGAGAAAGAACTAATAAGAACGGTGATAATGGTCGCGAATTCATGGTCAGTGCTCTAGAGTCACGATTTCGAATACTAGTGCCATTGAAGACTGATTTAAGTAGATCAGTCTCTATATAAACCGAAGCTCGGTCCTGTTGTGGAATCTAGATTAGGGTGCCAGCTTGGGTGTCGTCCTCGTCACTTGACAGAGGCTCGATTAGATCAATCACCAAAAGCACTCGTTTAAAGTGCGGAGTTAATACAAATTGTATCCATATTAGAATCTTCGATGTTGGAAACTTTCGTGCTGCTTGTGTGATGGTCATGAATTAAAGCGCCAGAAACCTCCTTTCGTAATACCCTTGTTGCCAGCTGATTAAAATGAAATGTTTAATATCTATAAATCAGTTTTTAGCCAGCCGTAAATGCGAAATCTTGGTTTTTAAGCTGTCTTATTAGCCCACTGGTAATAGTTCAGACTTTCAACGGTCGGTATTCGATTTGTGGTAACACCTCGAAGGTTACATGCAGATTAAGAGGTTTCGCGTAGTTTCTAATATTCCAACCTTGAATAACTAGTCTTATAAGTAGCGTCTTATTATCGTTATGGGTATGGTAGCCTAGTGGTCATGGTCACAAACTCTAGTAGTGTTTGACCCTTGGAGCCACTGAAGTCTCATTTCATTGCGGTATTCGGGAAAGATGTTTTAATACTCGAACTACCTTTGTCTAATGGATTCTTTTTTTTTTCGTTGCAGACAACTACTTTCTCTACAGTGTTAAACCAAGCTTCGATTCCACTCGTGAAGATTATTGTAACCGTGACTTCTACAATTTTAACTTCTTTCTCAATGTCCTTTCGCTTGTGAGTCTGGTTTGGTACATTGTTCACAGATATGTACCCGAAATAAATGCCGCACACTGCTTTCCATTTTAAAATATTTATTGCATATCGAGCGAATTTCTCGATTTTGTATTTAAATTTTCAGATCTGATTTATTTTATTGCTCGAAATGACTATTAAATTCTTTTAATGAAATGTGGTGCTCAGTTTATTGGATTTATATATTATAAATTTAAAATTTGATACATTCGATTAAGTTAATGTTTCTGAATGTATTGGCATGCAGAGTGCTTCCCCTTCATATAATTCCAGTTAAGTTTGTCTACCATAAGACCTGCTTACTCTAGGACTTATAAAATTACTCTAGGATAGGAGTGGTCAACCTTTTTGGGATGAGTGCCACTATCTGATAAAAATTATGGGTGCCATTTCGAACAAAGATGTGGAAAGGTGAGGATTTTACTTGTAGGCTTATATATATTATATATAATTTTATGCTAATGGGAAACAGGGATGACTTAAGACTCGAAGACCGTAGGCCAGGGATGGCGAACCAGTGGCACGCGTGCCCTCAATGGCACGCGACACAATATTTTGTGCACATCGGTGACCAAAATGATTTTTTATATTAAATGGCAAAGTTCACTATGAAGTATCACGAAACTTGAGTGATCGGTGGCGGGAGCACACTCGTTTGTTATTGTCTTGCTTTAGTTATGTCGTGGGCTACAATTGATTATGATCTATAATTTACCTACACATAGCATAGGCAATTTCGTTGACACAGCTGTATTTTAAAGTTTATTTGTGTTATATTTAAGATTTTTAACTGTCATTTAACGGAGCGAGTTCAGAAAAATTAAAAGTGTAGGATAGTAAGAGTAACGGAGAATTTCAAACTTGGTGATTCTAGAAGTATGGCATTTTTTCCTTTTATAAAGGTGAAAAAGTGATGCGTGTTTTATGTTCTAGAACAGTGGGATGTAGAACATCGATAAAAGGGCATTTTGAAACAAATCGCAAATCCTCTTGTCAAAAAAATTCCACCAGAGGAAAACAAATGGTTTAGAAACCATTTAACGGATATTCAAATTCGGCACGCATTTTACTAAAAGTAACATCTTATAAACCTATTTTAAGTAATCTATCACCAATCTGCAACATTAGAAGTCACACTTATGATACTTTATAATTTTAACTACGCGCACAACTAAAACATTTATATAGTGCAAAGGTATTTTTTCGAAGTAAATAAAGAGTTTTGAGGAGTTATTTTATTTTCCCAATAATCACGTGTCAAATTAATTTGACGGCACGTCTGTACCTCATTGTACCATTTTCTTCAGAAAAATGGCACGCTGATAAAAATGGTATGCCATCCCTGCCCTAGGCCAAGAGAAGTCTTAATTTTTTTTCAGGCCCCTGTGGGAAAAATTAAACCGTACCAGAGATCTTTAAAAGAATACAGAATACAGTATGTATTGTCAAATACTCGTATAGATGGTAATTCAAAGAAATGTGTACTAGGTACACAAACCAGCTCGACTGGTGGCTGTATTTCGATTAAACAAGTTGAATGATTGTTTATGGTATTACACCTCGACGTGGACAAGTCATAATATAATAATTCTACCACTTTTGCCAATTGATATGCAGTTTGAAATTTCCTGTTTTGGGGAGAATAGTTCAGGAATACTTGTCTTTAGATCAAAATACGGATAATTTTAACTGTGGACAGAGTCTAAAACGAGACAAAGCTCCCATACAGGTTCGGGTCCAGTTGACCCATGCCTAAAGACCCCAAATGGAATTTTTTTTACAGAAGTTTAAGTAGAGGAAATTTAAAAATAACAAGTCAAAAGTATGAACTTGGGTTTTATTGAACTTTACAAGTTCAAGTCGGATTAGGAATAAAAATGACAACTTAAAACATTTAAGCAAGTTGCTAAACCTTCAGTACTGAATGTAGCTTTTGAATTTAGTTTCTTTACGAAGTCGTCTACATTGGGATTAGTTCTTGAAGATGCTTGCAAAATTCTATTGTCTTTTGGTGCATAACGGTTAACATTAAGCAACATTCGGATTTTATTATGTTCATTATGTACAATATTTGTTCAGACTTATATTGATCAAAACTTATAACAATCTTACAGCCAAATCGCTTAGATCTGGGGGAAAAATTGCTTGTTGGCACAAATTTTCCAAAATTTGGTCCAATTCGCATCACTTAAAGTTGAAAATAAGTTCCTCACATTTGAATTTCTGCGCAATATGGTGCTGTAGGTCAATTTCGATATCAAGGGGGTTACAAATATCTTTCAGAGAAACTACAGGATTTGTGAAAAAGATTAATACTTTTATCTCGAAATTCATCAAACCTTGCACTGAATTAATCCTACAAAATGGATAGTAAATTTTTAAATGTATCATAGCTCAAAGCATTATTAAATTTCGTAAATAGTTCCTGTATGAATCCTTTTCTTATAAGTAGACGAAAGAAAGTTCTTTCACACAAAGATATGGCCAACTAGAGTAAACACAATATTTTCCCTGTATATAATTTTAAATTTAAAATATTTTGATGTCCCATAATATCCTTAAAAAAAAGCTAAATCTCGTAGCTAATTTTTCTTGTACAGCAAATACTCTATTGTTTTTTTCAGATAGTTTGAAACGCACTCGCTCGAATACCATAATCTAGCGATTACCTTTCCCTTTGGAAAACCGGCGCACAAAATGCAGTGTCCTTTACATGATTTTCTATTGTAATTGAGTATATTAAAATTTTGATGGGTTTTTGTCAGAGATGATCGCATTTCAATAATTTTGAAAAAAATGTTTTTATCGTTATGTTTTAAATTCGATAAATCTTCGCGTGCCACTGTTACAACTTCACCATGCTATACTGTGGCACGCGTGCCGTGGGTTGGTTACCCTTGTTTTAGGGTGGCCACAAGCAGTGGTCACAAAGGACCCATAACGATACAGCAGAATGCAGTAAAAAACGGGATAATCTACAAATGCAGACAACCAGCTGAAAAAACAGTAAATAAAATGAATTCTTACGTCGTTGGGTGTGTTTTACGCTAACTTTTATATTTACTGAATCGTTAAAGTGGATAAGAGTAAAATTGCCACAGCCAAATCAGGTAGTCTCGCAGAAAACTGAAGTATTTGTACCACAGCTTTGCCTTGTATCCATTTGTAATCTAATTTCTGAGTTTTTAGAAATGTTAACTTACAAGAGATGCATTATACTGAACTTTAAAATGAGAATTTAAAGGTTCAAGGAAATGAGGAATGCTTAGAGTAGTTGCTTATCTCGCCTAATTGACAACAATATTGGATCAAGCTCCACGAAATGCATCGCGGCAAGGGGGTAATTTGACGCTGGCCGTAGCTTTGAGCACAATACAGGTGACGGTGCGATTTGTCTTGGTTCCACCCCAATTTTAAGAGAACACTCTTGGGGGGAGTAGGGTCTCCTATCTCCTTCACCTACTACCAATTTAACGAGAGGACTAGTGGCTCGACGCCTTTTGGCAAGTCCCACGCCACACAGGCACTATACATTTACAAACACTTATGTTTTCTTTGGGACTCGGACCTAATGGCACAGCAGTCGGCGTCATTAACCACTATGCGCGATGGGCGGCTGTATTTTTGGTAATTCAGGTGCATAGCATGACAATCCAGATGAGCTCGACATCGATGTCTACGACAGTCTGAAGACATGTCTCGGATATAATCCATGACATCGTAACCCAGATCCGAAAATAACTAAGGCCTGAGTTAGTCGAGAAGTCATGTTCACGAGAAGTGAGCTGATGCATGCTGTATCTGTTGAGTCTTTAATTACGAGATTTGCCCACGATAGTGCTTATGTTCTTCAGTTGATTGTTTATATCGCACTTCAATAGATCTAAATAAGTAACCAAATGATTTTGGGTGGAAATTGGAGAACTATCGTCAATACAATTAAAAGCCTTAGGAGGAGGCTACTTTCCAACTGAAATGCAAACCTCTGAAAGACTCTAAAAAATAAACTTGAAACATGTTTAATATTTCTAATTACTGATGGCATTTTCAGAAATACTTTAGACAGCTTTATGTCTTCGTAATGAAAACTAAATGGACTTTGAAAAAACTGCTTACACTTTTTTTAAAGAAATGTGTAATGTTCAGTTGCGTGTGTGTTTCCGGTACTGCACTTTGCGTCTTGCTGCTTCACTACGAAGACGACGAAAGAGCAGCAAGTCCATTACCGACGCACCTGGATCAAAATACTGAAGGGAGGTTTCAACAACTTTCAGTTCCTCATGCGATATTTTAGGGGTTGGTCCGGTGTTCGCAACGTTAACGTCCTTTTCTAGTATTTTTTTATGAATTGTGACACACAGCAGCAATAATTTCTGCATCGGACATAATGTCTTTCTCGGTATTGTTCTGAAACCACTGTTCGTCATTTTCAATGGCTTCTGCACATCCAGAAATTCATCCAAAGGTTTTTCAACCCAAAAGGATTTGGCTGGGTTACCGAGTGCCAAGTTTTTGGGACTCGACGGCAGCGATCGTCAAACTTTTTGACCTCACGAACCAGTAAATTCATAATTTAAGTCCTGCGGATCACTAATAGGATTTTTTAAGTGTTAGATCACATTTTTTTAATAAATATATCTAAGAACACATAAAATGTACCTAATTAATACAATGAAACTATTAATTGTAACCGAATTACGAAAGCTCTATTAATAAACCATAATCAAGTACACAAATTGTAAAAACAAAAT
This sequence comes from Trichonephila clavipes, assembly GCA_019973935.1. Classification (NCBI taxonomy): domain Eukaryota; kingdom Metazoa; phylum Arthropoda; class Arachnida; order Araneae; family Nephilidae; genus Trichonephila; species Trichonephila clavipes. Next base: position 252,163 of record BMAU01017295.1, on the reverse strand, counting down.
TTAATGGTTAAAGTTTCATATGAAACTTTTAGCATTATACATTCCTAGTGTGATGGATGTTTCTGCTTTTTTGAAATGACTATGGATATTTGGATCTAATGTTGTTACTGCCTTTATATTTCAAGCTCAGATTGGTACCGTGTTTTGATGTCTGTGACAGATGAAAAGGTATTTTCACATAAAGACACTCAGGAACACTGAAAATAGCTACCCAAGAAGAAAACATCGGATTGAAATGAAATTTAATACACATAATGACAGATGAAAGATTCACTTGATCTCAAAAACAAGACAATTAAACGAATGCAGGGTGTGCAACGACACAAATACGGGGCAACTTCAATAGCGCGTTGGTTGATTGATTGATTGAATATTAACGTCGCACTGTTCAGCTACACGAGGGCTTTCAATAGCGCGTTGGACCATCTCCAGCTGCAATACATGCCGCTACACGGTCCGGCAGTGAGTTGATTAGACACCTTATGTTGTCCTGAGGCAGAGGGGCCCACAAATCTTGAGCAATCAACTCTAAATCATGTGCAGAGTGACACGATGGCATCTGCCGTTTTAGCTGATCCCACACGTGCTCCACAGGGGACAAATCGGAGGAGCGGGCCGGCCATGGAAGAGTCTGAAAATGACGTAGGAAGTCTTGAGAAACTCTTGCTGTATGTGGACGAGCATTATCTTGCTGGAAAATTGCACCTGGGAGATCATTTAGGAAAGGTACTACATGGGGTCGAAGAATATAATCAACGTAACGTTGACCCGTTAAGGTTCCACGCATCACAATTAAAGTGGACTGGCTATCATAGGCTATGCCCCCCAGGTCATTACACCAGCTGTACGGGCAGTGTGACGTAGAACAATGTGGGGGGAATTGTACCGCTCACCAGGGCGCCTCCACACCCGTGCAAGGGTTATCATCTGTCCCCAAACAAACAGGGATTCATCACTAAACACAACCTTTTGCCAATCTGTGACATTCCACACTGATCTGGCTTGGCACCACTGTAGACGCAGTTGCCGATGTTCCGGTGTTAAAGGGAGTGCACGGAAAGGGCGCTTGGATTTAAGATTAGCTTCTGAAAGGTGTCTGGAAATTGTTTGTGGAACAATTGCTACGCCTACGTCTGCTCGTATCGTTGAACGAGTCACTGTGGGGTCCACAAGTGCTTGCCGCACGATCATTCGATCCTCTCTCCTCGTGGTCTTCCTGGTCGCTCCAGACCCGATTTTCCGCACGTGGGTACCTTCTCGTGTCCACTGATCCCAACAATTTCTAACGGCACACTCCGAACGATCCACTGGCCAGCAACACGGCACGTCGACAAGCCTGCAGTTTTCATCCCGATGATCAGGCCTCTCTCAAACTCGCTTAACTGTGAGAAATGTCTTCTAGGACGTTTACCTGGCATGTTTCGCTTACCAAAGTCTTCCTACAATCGGCGGGTAATCGTCATGTTTACGAATCTTCGAATTTGCGCTGGCTTATATAGCATTCTCTTCCTGATTGTAGCGTCACCTCGGCATGTATGAGCATGCGTATTGGCACAAAACTGGGATCATTTGCATATCACATTACTCTGTACTTATTTGCAAAATTTCGCGATTGTACTTAGCTTCCTTCTTGGGTCGCTATTTTCAATGTTCCTGAGTGTAAGTTGTGGTCCTCCCGTTGGTGTTGTGTGGTAGTTAGGAGAGGGGGGTGTCAGCTCAGGTGTCGTCCACGTCACTTGACCATGGTTCGAAAATTTCGTGGTCCGTCGCCAAAAGCCCTCGTGTAGCTAAACAGTGCGACGTTAATATTCAATCAATCCATCAGAGTGTAAGTTGTGGAGAATTGAATCAGAATTTTCATCGCCTGTTCACTAAGAAAAGGGTACATTCACTTTTTATGGAAAGCCAAAATTGAGATTTTGATAAGGATAAATAAAATTTAAATTCGAGTTTTGTCGGAGGATAGGTCGATGAAGGTTTCTTTTAGATACATGCTTAAATTATTTTTTATCCTGAATTTTCACTGCTAACGGATATATTATCCACATATTACCATATCAGTATGACTTACTTACCGTGGCGTTATGTTGTTGTGACTAATGCCCCCTGCCTGAGGAAGTCGGGTCGAGACCCGAGAAATTCATCGCGACTAAGGGCTAGAATTTTACGCCTGTCGTCAGCCTTAAGCACCATGCAGGTGACAATACGTTTTTGCTCGGTTCCACCCCAATTTAGGGGGAGAAAACCCCGGGAGAGGTCAGAGGGCCTCCCACCCCTCTTACCCTTCCACCAACCACACGAGAGAACTTGCGGCTCGACGGCTATTTAGAGTACCCCTAATGCCGCGAAGGTACTATACACTTACAAACATCCATGTCTTCTTCGGGATTCGAACCCAGTCCCTACGGCATCGCAGTCAGCGTCGCTAACCACTATACCGGTTGGGCGACACCGTGGCGTTATTCTATAAAGTAGCGTTTTTATAACTTCTCAAGCGTATTATGAATTTAACTATGTCTTAACATGCATCTTAACTATGTACGCATCTTAAAATATAACTTAACGTGTGTGTGATGAGTAAGTATATTCCACGCATTTTTCTGGGAATCAGCGAAATTTTCTCGCATTCCACCATTTTGGCGACCTCTGCTCTACTGTATCAACGATCACATTTTTACGTGTCCATCTTTAGGCAATCTGGCATTAAAACGCAATAAAATTTTATTTTATTTCAATTCTCATACTTTTACAGGACACTTTTTTTTAATAACTATGACAATAACAAAACTTTTCTATATTATTTCTGAACGCACAAGGAAGAAATTAGTTTTGAAGAAAATAATAGGTAGAACCAGATATACAAATATATAATGTAGTGCAAACATAAACGTATATTGATAGGGAATGAAGAAAACATAGGCCAAACCACAGTTCAGTGCCATAAAGAAAAGCCAATTTGCTTTAAAATTATATTCTTCATTCCGATTAAGTATATCAGCTTCTCTTGGCGGCCTGAAAAATTGAATACAAATCTAATTAACGTGAATCTTTAGTATCTAACAAGTAATGTAAAAATTTTTTTAAAGCCAATTCCTACTTAGGTCAAACAAATTTTATTTTAGCTACTTTCTTATTAAATAATTACAATTAATATGAATATACATATGACACAGAGAAACAATATTAAGAGGCAAAGTACCTTTTAAATAAACATTAAAAACTTTTTAACCACATTAAATTTGTAATTACATTTTTGAATAAAAATTGAATATTATAGGTAGGTATTTATCTTAAAAGCAATACTGATGCCTAACTAGCATATAAAAAAATTCAGGCATTTAGTTTAAGTTAAATCTTCAATTACAAAAACTGTTTTATCCAATAGTGCTGCCATCTAGAGCAGTGGTCTCCAAGCCCGGACCGGTACCAGTCCATGGATCAAATGTTACTGGTCCGCACAAGAGAAACATTAATTTATATTTTCATTTTATTTAATGCGGCAAATTTTTCTTGGGTTTGGGCTACTTTTTAAGAAAATCACTACAGTAAGACCCCGCTTAATGCTGTTTCGGTTTAACTCTCTTTTATTCGAATTGTGGGATTTCCCGAAATATAGCACGCAGTGTTAGGCTTCCCGATATTCGAGAGAAGTTTATCTCTGTTTCTTCTTTCCGGCGGTATTATGTGAAAGCATTTCTATCGTTTCAAACATTTGTTGACGTTATTGTAAGTATAATTTTTTTTATATAACTATTGCTATAGTGACAAATATTATGATTTTTAGTTTTTATCATGGGTGATAATAAAAAACACACGAAAATAAAGCATTTCACTAGAAACTAAAATGCAAGTGATTAGAAGATTGGATACCGGTGAACGTCAATCTCAAATTGGTGCTGCATTGAATTTCGCAACGTCAACAATAAGGACCATTCTCACAAGAATAAAGTAAAAATACTATCGTTGGTATAACTACAACAAGCCCTGCAACTAGAATTACCAGTTTTAGAAATAATACAGTTGAGGAAAGGGAAAAACGACTTTCTATATAGATTGACGACGAAATTGAAGGCAAAATGCCACTAAGCCAATCTATCTTCTTGATAAAATGGCAGAAAATTGGAAATACAGAAGAGAGACTGAATGATCTGAAATGTAAACATACTGACTTAGAATTTTATTTATTTTTATATACTTATTCGTTTATTATGTTTCTGGATTTGTAAGAAATAACTTTTTGTTTTATTATAAAAACATAATTAATACATTTAATGATAAATTACCTGACCAATTTTCTACCTATTTTCCCCTAATCCCATTATTTACATGATGAGATAACCGCGTTTAACGCTGTTTCATATTACGCCTTACTTTGATGGAACGTATACCCCCCGCTTTAAGCGGGGTCTTGCTGTATATTAATTGTTAAATCACTTTATATTCATTTTTGGTGTGGCTATATTTTATTCTGAAAGCACGTTTAAATACAACTAAAATAAAATTATTAAAACAAAACAATATAAAATATAAACAATAAACGTCCTCCCCCTCAGCGGGCTGCGGTAAAATTATCCAACGTTGACCTGCCCGCGACGATAAAAAGGTTGGGGAACACTGATCTAGGGCAGTGTTCCGCAACCCCGGTCCGTGGATCAAATGCTACCGGTCCGCACAAGAAACATTAAATTATTTCTCTTTTATTTACTGTGTTATATTTTTCTTTGGTTTCGGCTACTTTTTATGAAAATCACTTACTATTCTTTGTTAAATCACTCTATATTCATTTTTTGATGTAGCTATATTTTATAAGAAGTCTCGATTAAATACAATTAAAATTATTAAATAAAAAGTCTAAAATGTAAACAATCAACATCCTCCCCCACAGCGGGCTGCGGTAAAATTAACAAACGTTGACCCGTCCGCGGAGATAAAAAGGTCGCGGAGCACTGAGCTAGAAGAATAATATCTCGACTGTGAAATATATCTCTTAAATTATAATTAAATTTAACTAATGAATTAAATATTTGAAAAAAAAACTGTATTAACATCGATTGTCATCCACTACAAGTTAAAAGAAATATATTTGAATTTGAGTGCATGAATAAAAGTATTTTATTAACGTTTGAAAGTTTGAAGAAATGTAAATATACGAGTATATAGGGAGAGTGTGAATTAATGGTAGGAATTGGAGAAAAAGTAATAATTACAGTTCACACACACATTCACTACATTAAATGGTTTTTAAATAGAATGAGAACACACACACACATATATATTTTAGTTAATTAATCATTCAACCCATTCAAGAAAAAAATTGGGATTAGTTAAATCTATTCACTTACTCGGGTCGAAAAATTCCTTGTTGTATCTCATTTGATGCATGCAGCACGTGGAGCCTTTCTCGAGCAATTTCATACTTGCGCATGCAACACTCGCTGCAGTTTGAGGGACTCATCAGAATCGAATAAAATTTAAAATTAATTTCACAAAGGACCTGTTATGATAAAAAGAGAAATTTTAAAAGTAAAAACACACACAAAACATGTTGAAAAATAGTATTTAGAGAAAAACCCAAACTCTCTCTGCTATAAGTGCTTAGTGTGCACAAACAGATTTATTCCATTCAATGTTGTAAGAGAGTGTTATAGGTATTTACGTCACACTATAAAGGTGCACAAAGACTATTGGCAACGGACCTCTTAATTTTTTTGAATTACAGTCAAGTGATGAAGATGACACTTGATCTAGCTCCCCCTCTCCTAACTTCCATACCCCTCAGGGGGCTCACCTTCTTTAGGTGAGTACGGGTGTCACAATCCCGAGGTACCCTAGTGATCTCTTCTTTTTTCCAAGGGGTTTACTATCTTTGGTAAACACGGGTCTCACGAACCCGGGGCACCCTAGTGATCTTTCTCTATTTTCGACCCTCCTTCTTCTCATTTAGTTGATCCTGTCTTTCTTTTCCCGTCTAGATCACAGATTTTCACTATGTTTGGCGCAGTATAGCCAGATTTGGCCCTTGCGCCAAAAAACCCAAACTCACTCACTCACTCACCCTAACTTCCATATCGCACCACTGGGAGAAATTCCTCAACAGATTTAACTTGCATCGTCCCTTCTATACGACGTGTCCTTAAGGGCAATAGGGTTTCTTTCCTGGGATACCGGATTCCCGGAAATCATAAGATAGCTGTACTTTTTCTATTCCTGGGAATCGCACGCTGCAGTTGCTGTCGGTATTTCGCGATTGCCTTGTAAAAAGTGTATTAAACAATTCCAAATGAGAGAGAGATAAGGGCAAGGCGTTTCTGCGAAGAGGAATCAATATCAATCTCGTCGCACTCAAAAGAAGACAGCAGGAAGATTTTGAAAGAAAAACCTCTGACTTTGGATGAAACATTAGAGAAAGCAATTTACACTGAAACAAAAGTTTTATATTGTTCATCCAAAAATAGTACTAGTTTCAACAAAATTATAAAAACGAGATGCAGTTGTTCGACTCGACTGAAAATCCGTCACCAAACATTATAAAACTATGTGAGGCTTTAAAACAATTTCTCCAACTTCAGTTGAAGCCGAGAGAGCATTTTCTGAAGCCGGATGGTTCGTCACAAAACTTAGAACTAAGTTGAGTGATAAAAGTGTAAATTGCTTACGCTTTTTGAAATCCTATTTTAAAAATGAATAATAAATGTATATATGTATTTTTTAGCTCATTATATAAATAAATATTAATTTTGTAACTTATATGTATCCTTATTTTATATAACTAATATGGATTTTATTTAAAAATAAATTGTTTTAAATTTTTTTGAAATTTTGATGTATTTCCGGGAATCTCGGGAACGCTGATTACGTTCCCGGGATTTCCCGGACACTCCCGGGAAATCAGAAACACTAAGCGGCACCAGGTTCGAATGCATGACACGCCAGTCACGAGCCCGTGAACTTGACCACTAGGCCACACATACATGGGTGAGGGAGAATTAAAGGGAGGAGCTGGTTTTTTGATGTGTATTATCTTTCCTCTCGGTTGTTGGATATTTGTGGGAGTGATTTCGTGAAAAGGGACGGATGCGTGTAACAGGATGTGACGTAAGCGCGCGCTACTTGATTTGACCAATGAGAGTGCGTGGCTTTGTTTTTTCACTACCCTAACATGAGGGTCCAACTCTAGTAGCCATCAAGCACTCGAGCGCTTGACTCTAAATCCGTTAGTCACGATATTGGGGGACATAAGTGCGGCAGAATGTTTATTTGAAAATGGACAAACAGTGATTTTGGTGGTCGTACACATTTCTTCGAATCAAACGGTTAAAAAATTAAGTATTTCCTGCATTTTGTTCTTTTACCATATAATGAAGGTGGTTCTGCTCTTTTAAAAAATTAGCACTCGCTTCCCCTGATTTTGAGTGGTGATTTTAACTTTAGTTTGCCAAAAGCTGAGCTGCTCATAACTTTTATGAATGATGAACTCAAGCTCGAAATGAACACAAATCAAAATGTTTCGACTGCTAATAGTGGTACTGTTATTGACGCTGTTTTTCAACGGTTTTTAAATACTTTGAAATTACAAGTATATGTGTCATATTTTAGTTATCATAAGTCTATTGTCTCCGCTCTTCCCCAAATTGAACAAGAATAATTATTTTTGATAAAATATTGCATTTTTTTACTCCTTTTGTTATATAATTAAATACAATTTTTATTAAAGATATAATAATTCGATAGAAAATTACTTCCAATTATACCCGATTCATATTTTTTTCAGGAAAAAAGTTAATATTGCTTATTGACCACGATAACATGTCAAATATTATAAATCATATGCGACTACTGTAAGACTCGTTTTTTTTAAAAAAAAGAGCAAAATAATTAATGTGCTTATACGCAGATAAAGTATCAGATAATTGCTAAGCTCTTCGCGGATACCTCTGCCACGGTAGTGTCTTGTGATGTCGTAAGGCAGTGGCGCTGTGTAGATTTGTGTAGATTTCACCTGCTCGCTCAAGCTAGTAGCATAAGGACATTTTGAAACATCGTAGCTTAGCCCAATCCTTGTTTTTTGAATTTCTTTGTTTACCTACAGTTAATATGGACAGCCGTGATCTTCTACTAGATGCCACAAGATGGCAGTTAATTGGTAGGCTCGATGAGGGCCGATCACAGGCTACCTCCGGTAGGGACTTTTGGTTTCGAGAAATATGGTGTCCACCATGTGAAAACAGTTCACAGAGACAAGATCATTGGTCCACCGACCTGGTCAAGACTGCAAAACGGCAACAAGGCACCGGCTAAAGATCGTTACTTGAGTCTTCTAGCCCAACGGGATAGGTCCGCGGCAGCGACACAACTATCTCACAACCTGTATGATGCAGTATAAACATCCATTTCATGAATAACAGTTGCCCAGAGACTTAATGCAGGTGACCCGTATGTCAGAAACCCTGTAGTCTGCAACCCTTTGACTGCGAACCCCATGAAAGACAATCTACCGAGAATTATGGTGCCGTAAGCACCTGTCTTGGACAAAGGATGATTGGGGTCGTGCTTTCTTCAGTGATGAGTCATTATTCAGTATGGACAGGACTTTTGGCGTGTTCTCACCTGGAGTTGATATCTGTCCTCTAACATTGTAGAAAAGGACCGCTATGATTGAGGTGGTCTGATGGTTTGGGCAGTCGTCAGGGTAGACAGGCATACGGACTTTCCCGTGTTCAATAGAGGTACTCTGAAAAGTCAGTGGTATAGGGACGATATCCTTGCACCCTATCTCAAACTTTTCCGCAGACCATAGGGACCAAATTTCAACTTTACGGACGATAACGCACTCCTATACATAGCTCAGTTGGCGGACGAATACCTCCAATTGGAGAGGTCTGCGATGCCCCTTGATCTTAATCCGATCAAACACGTATGGAACGCCCTTTGACGCTCAATTTCAGTTCGAAGACCAGCACCAACGGTCATCGATGAGCGCCTTGGTTCAAGTGGGTGTGTGGTTGTAGCAGGGGTTGAAAAAACCCCCTTGGTAACAGTATGAAGCATTCATGCGATAGTTGCGGAGCTGTTATTCCCTATAACTCTGTTTTCCCCTGTCAGACAGGGTGTTGGTCAGCTGCTGAGCTGGGCAAGTGACCAGTTTCCAGTGACCACACACACACACACTTGGTATTGCTTTAAATGCTGATCTTGTATATATTTCCAAGCTTGAATGTGAAAAGAATTATATGCTATCTCTTTCGTTGCTAACCCCTTGAGTAGAGCGAACATTCAATTATTTCTCCAAAAATTTAAATGGCATGAATAAAATCCAAGTTTAATTTTCGTGTACGCACGTAATATTTCCCAGAATGGAATATAGATGTCACCGCTAAACGGACACATGAGTATCGGTGTGTGAACTGGGAGCCTACTGTTTCTAACATTAGAAAGAGCCCGGATTTCCACCTCGCCGTCGAATTGTGCGTGGACTGTATTTAACTAAAATTAACTATAAGTTGTTTCTCTAAATGTTTAATTGTATTAGTCTTGCATAACCAATAATTTTTAATGGTGATATTTTAGTTTATTAGATGTATTATTCCCACCCACCCCTAGATTTTGTTCATTACTTTAAATCCAGTAAAAAGTTACATCACCGTTACATAAGGATCAATACATTGCATTCATATATATATAAGATCTATACATCTATACAAGGTAATAATTTGAAAAAGGAATTTAAATCAGAAAATACTATGCACAAAAGTTTAAAAGCAAACAAAAAATATAATGGAAAAATATTTTTGTTTGTGAAATGTTGAATTTTAAAATTTGTCTTTCTTAAAGCAAACGAATGACTTACGATGTTAAAATTTTAAAAGTTTCATTCGTAGCCCTTTTATTTTAAAATTGAATGAAAAGAAACAAAATGATTTCAATTTAAAATTAAAGAACTATTTTTGGGGGTATTTAACAACAATAAGTTAACTCAGCTGTGTGACTGCCCATGGGGGTCAAGGCCTACTTAGCCCAACTCAGTATACGCAATCTTGGGCTCTGAGGTGCATGAGCAGATTTTCCGGCCAGGTGGTCAGTCTGATGGGAAACCCCCAGTGATAAATTAATAACAATAAGCTTAATAATCAATAATTTAATAACGATAAGCTTAAAAAATTACTAAATGTTAATAAAATTTTTAAAAAAAAATCACAACTTTTAAGTAAGCATAATAATCCCTTATTAATTTTAATACGAAAAATTTTACATCGTGCATTAAAAAAATTATAAAATGGTGTTGCGATTTGTTTTTGCCAGGGAGGCTCAAGATTCTTCATAAAAATTTTCGCTTGTCCTTTTAAAGTATTTGTAAACTTAAGTAAATTATATTAGCTCGCATATAGTTTTAAAAGTACTTGGTTAAAATTTTTATCCGTCTTTTTTACAATCAATTGAGAGGAAATTTTTACCGCTATTCTTTTCAAGGAAACAAACGGTTCTATTTAACAAGTTCTCTTTAATATTAAATTTTCATCAAATCTTGAAACTTTAAAAAATAATTTTAATAAAAATATATTGATACTTCTACTTTTAAAATTGAATACAATAATGTGTAAATGATTCATAAAAAGGGCAAAAGTTTAAAAAAATTGACTTAATTCTTAGAAAAAACATAGTACAAATATTTTAGTAAACTGAGATGAATTATTCATCATGCATTGTAAAATTAATCTATCTAATAACAAGTAACATAAAAAAAAATTTTTAAGTCAATTCCTACTTAGGTTAAGAAAGAAAATTATTATTTTTTAGTTACTTTTTATTCAATAATCACAATTAATATAAATATGTATATACATGACAGAATCACAATATTAAGTGGCAATTAACTTTTATCAATTTTATTAATTATTATTAAAGTATCTTATTGTCATCCACACAAAACAATCGTGTATATATAAATATTCAGTTTAAATGAATGCTTTAAAACGTGAGAAAAAATATTTCAAAGTTTTGACCCATGTCACTAAAAATGAAGCCAACGTGACTGTATCTGTAATTGTTTAAATAAATAGTTTAAATCAATTTTTACTAATTATTATTAAATTACCGTATTGTCATCCGAAATAATCGTGTACATAAAGTTTCAGCTGAATGATTATTAACGCTATTAACGATTGAAAATTCGAACAAGATATATATAGGAAGATTGTAAACTAATAGAAGGCATTGAGAAAAAAGGAATTTATGATCGAAATTTATATTGATAATTAAATTTTACATGTAAACTTTCTTTTAAATTCTACATATATATATAGTATTTATATTCATTATAATCCTTCTTGCACCCTATGAAAAAGATGTGTAGCTCACATCCGCGCCTTTGTTAATCCTCAGGGAAAAAATATTTCTTAATTGTTGTATGCTTCTAAAAAATCGCATCCTGTTGAGAAACCATGATTTATGTAAATTTGAGTGCTATTTGAACTCTAGCAAAGTGAGTGTAAGAGTTAGTTTTTAAGCTGCTATGAAAGTGAGATTAGTCAAGTGACTATCAGAAATCTTTGGAGTTCTTGAAAGAAAGCTTTAGTCCGCGATATTTAGTTAACCCAGGCGAGACATGAAGAGTGCAGCTGCGTTGAATCATACGCAGTTAAGTGGCATAACTATTTGTCTTAGGAATTTTAGGATAAAGATTAAATTTCTCTATTACCTCGTGTTATAACATTGCTTGATAGGAAATTGATAGATTCATAAACTTATTGAATTTACTCGAACTTAACCTTCTATCTACGGGTCAATACTTTTAAGTACCACTCACTTTTAAATTACATAGAATAACCATTTTTGCGAATAATCTGATCCAGGAACAATCCTGTGAACAATCATGATGTCCAGGAGCTGTGGTTCCAACAAGACGGCGCAACATGTCACACAGCTCGTGCCACAATCGATTGATTGAAAGACACGTTTGGTGACCGCCTAATTTCACGTTTTGGACCTGTGAATTGACCTCCAAGATCTTGTGATTTAACACCGCTAGACTATTTTCTGTGGAGCTATGTAAAGTCATTGGTCTATGCGGATAAGCCACAAACGCTTGACCATTTGGAAGACAACATTCGCCGTGTTATTGCCGATATACGGCCACAAATGTTGGAAAAAGTCATCGAAAATTGGACTACATCCGAGCCAGCCGTGGCAGTCCTATGCCAGAAATCATATTTAAAATATAATGCCACAATATTATCTTTCGAATAAAAAAAAATTCATGTCAATCGAATAATACATCGTTGTTTTATTGCAATTTAAAGTTCTATACCTCTCAAAAAGCACCCTTTACTACATTTTTACACTAACTCGGTATTTTGGAATAGAACTAGTAAGAAATTATATAACAATTAATATAGAGCACCCCAAGCTTTTACCCTAATGACATTAGTTTTCTCGTAAATTATTTTATTCTTATATTAAGAATTATTTTTTTTTTACTTTTTAGTTCGATTCTCTATAAAAGCGTGTTTTTTTGTTTATCTCTTTGAACTTTAATTTATTTATAACAATGGCTAATCATTCGATGCCCCTAGCTTCACCACCTACCTCAGGGTCACGACAGATGTCATTGGTAGTATAGTATTCGCAACAGTATTTTGAGTTTTTTTTTAACAGTTTACATCAAAACGAAGATAATAAAAATTATTTAAAACAGCTTATAATTGCACTTGCATGAAACAAAATTAAGTTTTGTTTGTATCCTGAATATATACGCATTATAAAATTTTTTTAAACAATCATACAGGAATTTTAAATACGTAGCGGTATTGAATGCTGTATAATAATTAGCTAAATATGCACGTTCCAAATATTTGAAATTAATTCCTGAACTTTACACACAAGAAAGCATTTAAATGAGCTACACGCCTTTCTGAGTGCGTCGTATAACACTCTAGTTTTGGCAGAATAAGCTGATAAAAACATTGTACCTTATTTGGTGTAAGATATGAAATCTGCAGCTTTCTGATTGGACATATAGAGAAATAGGAGTTTCGAAGTGAGATGCTTTTCCGCGAGAGATTCAGAAGGCTTTTGGATTGTTAGTAACAGTATGACTCATATGAAAAATCCAATGGAATAGAATCCTGTTAATTAAAAAGAGGAGAGATCTACGTCAGGGGTGGTCAACCCAAATGATCTCACGGGCCACTTTGGAAGAACTTTACAATCCCCGGGCCGCATATAAAAATATATATCTTTATATTAGATTTGGATCCATTACAAACAATTATTGGAGCGAAAATTTAAAACAAACTGATATATTATTATTGTTTTCATTTTTTTAATGTATACAAACATAGTATAATAAGAATAATAATGCAATGATCAAATAATGGTTAATTTATTTAATTAGTGAGATATCTGTTTCACTTAGTTTTTGCAAGTCGATCTCAATGCGTGCGTTAAGTTTGAGCACGATGTATGTTTGATAAATTTCAATTTTGAAAAAAAGACCAATTTACTGAAAGGAAGCAGAAAACAAAATGTACACACATTCTGATATAATAAAAAATAGAATATACATTTACTCTAATATAACACACTTATAAATGTAGAAAGGAAAAATAACGTAATAGCTATTCCATCACTTAAAAGTAACATATATAAAATTTAATTCTTACCTTGACAATTTGAACGGTTTTTAATTAAGGTCGTATTGTGTAGCTTTAACGTCAAAGTACATTATTATTGCATTTAACACACTGTGTTGGGGAGGAGGCAAATTATGAAAATCATGATTGAACATTGGGTCGCAAATATTGGAAGTTTGAGAAGTACTGGTGTATTAGCACAGCCCCTTACAATACAACTTCCTGTCTTCTCTTATCGGAACACAAACAATATTCCAGTAAGACAGAGTAAGAAAATAACTTTTATCTAAGGGGGAGATATAACATCACATCCGGGGAAAGGGGGAAGAATAATTCCGCCACACATACTATTTTACCGCGCATACGAACACATGATAGAGTATCAAAATATTTATAGAAAAGATCCCTACGCACGAAAGAATTTTTACGAAAAAAATTACTATGCAGATAAATCTTTCAGTTTTAATTTTATTTATTTAGAGTAAAAAGAGAAAAGAAAAAAGTTCTCGTGTGGCTCTTAAGTTTTGGGAAACAATAAAATTAAGTTGTACTGCTTCTGTAATAGTTTTCTCTTCTTCAAATAAAATATTTTATATATATATATATATATATATATATATATATATATATATATATATATGCAAAAGAGAAAACTATTTGCACTGGAATTAAATAATTTTAAATATTGCCGATCGTAAAAATACATCATCATAATAATACTAAATACTCGTGCAATGTTCATATGTTTTCAATTCCTTAAACTCTAAAAAAAGTTTATTCAAATAAAGGAGGCATGAAAGACAAAATTGTTATTTTTAAAAGAAATATATCGTCTATACAAGGGCATTACGTCGATCGTGATCGACTGGTAGACCGCCAAGACATTTTGGGATGATCGCCTGAAGATTAGCATTTATTAATTACATACGGAAATATTCAAGATTGGATGATTATATGCAGACCAAATCTCTTCTATTCACTATAATTACTTGAATTTACTATAGATGAAAATGTTTTTCTTTTTGAGGTGTTTTGAATTGTTTGCTAATAAATGCATCATTTGATATTAATATATTTGTAGCTATTATTATTTTGTTTGTATTTTGCGTTTTGCCTTAAACGTGGTTAGAAAAGTGTGAGTTTCTTGTGTTTTAGTTATGTAGGTATGTACAGATCCCGTATTTTTTATTAAGTTATAATAAATATTGTAGACTATTTCCTTATCTCACCACACCTACGACACTGGGCAGTGACACACGCAAGGATTTTTCAAGCAGGGAGGGGCCCTCAAGGTCGAAAAAGTCTACCATTCTCGTATAGACATATATTTTCATTTTGTGGTTTGTCGGAAACAGAAAACAGTAAAAAATAAACTATTGAATAGGTAATTAGCATTAATTAATAAAAAAATATTAATAACAAATATTTAATTGAATTTTAAGTTCTATACAGTGGGTGATCGGTTAACAAACACATCGGTTAACGAACAAATCGGTTAACGAACACTTTCACGAACGATTTTTGTGTTCGGATAACGAACACTTACAAGAAAGATTTTTTGTATTTGGACAACGAACACATATTCGGAGGTGATCAGGGATACACCCTTAAAATTATGGATGAAATTTTGACAACTGCTAGAGATCTAGAATTGGAGGTGAACAAGGATGACATAGAAGAGCTCATAATGGGACATGAAGATGAACTGACGACAAAACTCCAAGAAATTTTGAATGAAGAACACCAAGAAACACATCGAAATATGTCTCCTTCTGAACAAGAGGAAGACGAAAGAGGACCAATGCCGACATCTGCCATTAAAGATCTTTTGAAAAAGTGGGCGGATGTCAGAGCAATGGTCTTAGAATGGCACCCAAACCAAGCTGATGTCAGTAGGGTTGGGAATCATTACAACAACAATGCTATTAATTACTTCTGGAAAATACTGAAAAAGAGAGAAAAGCAATCGACATTGAAAATGTTTTTCAACGCCCCATGAGCAAAAAATGAAAAGGACTGACTCATATGCAAGACTATATGTATGTATTATTTTTTTAAAAAAAACTTACTAAGAAATTATACATTTTTTAAACTTTAATTTTTAGGGTCTCCAGAACGAATTAATCGATTTCACATAGAAGTCTATGGTGAATCGATGATCGGTTAACGAACAATTCGAATAGCGAACATAGTCTTGGAACGGATTATGTTCGTTAACCGATCACCCACTGTATATAGGATTATAATCAATCGGAAAAAAAATCAAGGGCTATGGGGAAAGGTTCAAACCCGTGGACCCCCTCCCCTTGTGGATGGATTGCAACACCTTGAAAAAATTCGAAGTAGCCCGTGCCCATTAAAAGTCTGCCCACTCCTGGTCTATACTCATGCAGTATTATATATAATCCCCGTTCCCTCTTCTTAAAGCTACACTTTCCTTAAGTGAATGTCCTTTTTATTGCTGATATTGCCACCCGTTTATATGCTTTTTATAAAAAATTAACAATCAGCTCATTTATACAAATTAATTCACCATCTAAGTAAATACAGATTTACTATGCCGAGGTACATAAACAGGAGTCGGCAACCTTGTAGTTGTGGGGGGCCAAATCAACTACCAACATGATTCAGGGTGACGTTCAGCAGGAAATATTTGAAACAATTCAATTCCCGCGAAAATGTATGCAGAGATAGGGAATAGAGGGGGAAAAATACAGATTTAGAGTTTTATTGTATACTAGCTGCATGACCCAGCGTTGCACGGGCCTTCTCTACTTTTATAAATTTTTCCTTCCCTTCACACAATCAATGCTTCCATTATTCCTTTTTTGAGTTTTTTTGTTTCTTTCCACTCGGCGTGTACGGGCTTTTACCGAGTGCATAACTTAATTTCCTCTTTCCTGTTGTTGTTGTTGCTGCTCATGCCACCTGTCTGACATAGTCAGATCGAGGCCCACGAAATTCATCGTGGCAATGGACTAGATGTACGCCTGTCGTTGACCTAAGCCTTGAGCACCATACAGGTGACAGTACGATTTAGTTCGGTGAAATTCCCGAAGGGACGATAGAACATTGCGATAGATGGCGCCACCATCTATCTCCACCTCCAAAATTTAGGCATGGAACTGAAGTGGAGGGAATTTTTTTCCAGTTCCCTGCACTCGTGATCCAGCCCACAAGACTTTCGGAGCCACTGATTCAACGAGCACGTACTCCGTGTGTACTCGGAGGGTATTTGGCGGTACGGGCATCGAATCCAGGCCTTCCGGTCTGGAGTCCGGTGCTCTAACTACTAGGCTACCAACGGCCCATATCCGCAGCAGGTCTCCAAGGTGAACAGCCTCTAGTCTCTAGAACAATGTAGGTAAGGGAAGTCGATAAGTTCGATCCCTAACCCCGGGAAAAGTATTGGCTCTTATGTCTTCGTCTCTCTGGACTTTTTCATTCTGAAGCTCCTATCGTGGCGGGGACTGGTCCACGTGTGCGACCAGACCCCGTACTCGAGGTGGGGTGGACGGTAGAAGGTCAGGGACTTCCTTGCGTTGGCCCGGAGTGCCGGAGGACAACTTCTTTCCTTCATGACGCCAGCACTTTTGTGCGGGTGTTCACGCGTACGATGTGAGTGATTGCTATAATGTCATTAAAATTCCGTTTTTCAAAATTTTTTGTCTTCTTTTCACTGTCAGACAGGTTTATTTCCCCTTCATTTACCCCCTGAGTTGCACTAACAATTTTGAATACATAACATATTGTCATGGAAATTCCCCTTCTCCTCTAGCTGTCAGCACTTCCTGTTGAGGGTGTATGATTTCTATTTAACGTCATTACAATTCCCTTTTTCGAAATTTCTTCCACATCTTTCCATTGAAACAGTTCAATTCCCGCAGCAATATATGCAGAGATAGGGAATAGAGGGGAAAAAAGTACAGGATTAGAGTTTTATTGTATATTAATAAAGCATAAAATGATTCAAAATGAAATGAAATTTATGAGCATAAAAAATAAACACCATAAAATACAACTCTATTCTTGCAAAAATACATAATATATGTACAATTTTAATTCTTTTATTTATCTTTTAAAAATATTTATTAAAATAAGAAATAACATAAAATATATAAGTATTCTTTTTCAATATAGTTAAATGAAAAATGCATATTTTAATGCGAACCTTATCCTTGCACCTTTCTATTTCACATCGCAGTATGAGGGGTTTTATTTTAGACTTTCAACTTGATACGATTCTGAACATTTAGCTGTTTAACAATCTTGAGGACTTAAAAAAATTTTTCCATAGAGGCCCAACTTTTCTTTCTTTATATATAAGTAGAACCAAAAGCTGAAAGAATGAATGCAATTTTTTTGAAACAATTAAATCTTTCCAACAATGGCTTCTAACAATCAAAAAATAGTTGTTGATTTATCATTATAATTGTTCTTTAAATTTTTTACAATTCCGTAAATTTTAATTTCCATAATTCTGAGCTTGTTAGTTCAATAAACTCCATTTCAAAACATAACTTCCATCCACTCAAAGACTGGCAAATTTGTAATGTGCTGTTAAGTGCTATCGAAAATTGTACAACGTGTCAAAGCTGTCTGGTGTGCCATAGGTTGCTGTCACATGCGCAGGAGTAATATTTCATGAATTTTATGGAACTTAGTGTGTTTGATGATGAATGTCGTAGGTAAATTTGTGAAGGATCTGTACGGCACTTTATCGCTAATACTCTTGGGCGTCTTTGGGGATTGTAAATATTCGTGTATATTTCCAATCAACTCTAAAAGAAGAAACCGGGATATACAAATTAGTCAAAGTATTTAAGGAGAGTGTTGTAAGTTAGCAGGTGAGTTTATACGCCAAGAGAAAGGTAGACGGAGTTCTAAGAAGATTCAAATTGATTGTGCGATTATCGTCTCGCTGATTATTAGGCAGCGATCTGCAATCGGAAAGTTTTATCCACCTGGAAAGTAAGGAAGTAAAAGGTAGGTGGTATTTAAATTTAGATTATCGGATCATAAGAGTAAATAAATAATAAAGTTAGTGGTAAGTTAATGAATGCTAGTAATTCAAATTGCGTGTATCTCTCGGTTCCCTTCGATATTGAGTTTAATATTTGATAAGTATCATATTTCGTGATTTAATTTAATAGTTAGGCTCAATCACATTGACCTAGACATCTTGATAAATCTTTGTAGTTAGATGGTGGATAATTGATTCAAGTGAATAAATATAATGTATTATTGTAAAAATGTCGTCTGGTCGTATTTTGTCTCAATTCAACCTTGGCGTCCAGGGTAGAATACAGGGGGATTCCCACACCTTTCCTTCCATTTTCTCAATCCTCCTCTCTATCAATACAAAATTTGTTTCCTTACCTTCTCATTAACTATTTATGTACCATACAAATTCATTAGCAACAATTACAGTCAAACCTGTATATAACGAACCTCTATATTGCGAATTTTTCCATATACCGAACTTTTCCCTGGAACCTTGAACATTTCACGATTTTCTTCGCAAGATAACCTCTATATAGTGAAGTGCATTTTCTATATAAAGAACTTGTTTGGGGGAACTCAATTTTTGTTCTCCTTTTTTTAAAGTATTTCTGAAAAAATTTGAAGTTATTCTCTCTTTAACCCATTTTATGGTGGTCATAAATCTTGAACTGGTTTTATTAGATACTAACTCACCGAGAGCATTAGAATTCTGGACATTTCATCCAAGAAGTGCAACCTTTAACCTCCATTGCCCAGTTCACTAGAAACATCTTCGATATCCTCTTTCACCCTCAGTGGAGTTGTCCAGGATCCCCGTGTTCTAATTATAGAATAATGTATGTTTGATATTACTTGTATGCTTTAAATTATAAGATATCTTTAAGGTATCCGACTACTTTCGGAACCGTGATTTTGCAAAAGCGTATAAATGGATAATATTTATGATATTTAGTGTCACTTAGATTAGAAAATGTATATAAAATTGTTTTAAAAATAGTATTGTAATAAAAAATTATTTAAGTACAATATTTTGACAAAAAATGTGTGTGAACATAGAATAACCCATTTTCTAAATATTCTCCTTTTGTGAAAAATGCTTCTATTATAATAATATTTTGCCTGTATATAGCTCAGACCTCTGTACAGAGGCTCAACTAGAATTTTTGAAATATATAACTTAGAAGTGGGTTTATCCATGTTTTACGACAACAGAGGGGAGAAATTTTAGGAAAATAACGCTAATAATTATTTCAGTTGGTTATAACTCTGAAAATAATGAGAATTTTTTTTAAAAAAAGTAGTCCAGACTCTCTGGAGAAGTCTTTACTTTATATAAGCAAAATATTGTTATTTTAGAAGCATTTTTTATAGAAGGAGAACATTTTGAAAAAAAGGTTATTCTAAATTCCAAAACATTGTATTAAAAAAAATTTTAAAAAAAATGTCCTTAAAACAATTTTATACATGTATTCTAATCTAAGTGCCACTAAATATCATGACAGTTATCCATTTATACGCTTTTTTAAAATAACGGTTCCGAACGTAGGCGAATACCTTAAAACTCATTAATTTTACTATAAAATTATTTTTTTAAGATTGAAAATAAAGTGAATCCTTCGACATTCTTTTTTCTTGTTTCCTTGCAGTTTTTCTTTCTTTCTTTTTTGAGATGGGTAAGATATATTAAATAAACATATATTAATTTAAAAAAAGCTGTGAATAATTACTTTTTTTAAACATGTTTATGAATTTAAAATTTGTTTGATGTGGTTTATAAAGTATATTTAAAGATGAACTTCTATATAACGAATTTTCCATATAACGAACTTTTTTTCGGGATTTAGCCACTTCGTTATATAGAGGTCCCACTGTATTTACACGACATACAGATACACTGGGTTAGTAGTAAATTGGCAAATGTTTGATGCTGTTTGACCAAATCTGGTACTTACTCAGATACAATCAATAAACCATTCATTTTGTACTTTACATTCTTATTCAAAATACAGTCGGACACCGATTTAACGAATATTCGGGACTGTTAATTCGGGGTCATTCGCTATATTGGAGTCCAAACAAAATACAAAGATTTTGCATTTTTGGAAATTTTATAAATAACTACACAAAAAATATCCATAGTTAAAAATTACACACTTTTCATTGAACTGCTAAAATATAATTAGAGATTAAGCACCAGTTAATTGGAAATTTTGAAGTATTGACTGATAGATAGTTGAAAATCTTTTTGATCCCTGACTCGAAAGAATTGTTTTTCCGACATTATGCAAAGATGCTGCTGTATAATTTACATCCAGCTGCATAAGAGAGTAGAATGTAAAGCATTAGAAAATGTAACTGTTTTGATAGAAGTTTTGTTATCACTCGCTATTCATTGGTTAGGACAAATCAACAATTTCCTCAATTTCAGCTACACAGATAGATAGGCAGTAAGTCATCAAATGTTTCATCATCGTTAAAATCTGAAAATATCCCGTGCTTTGAGGGGTGGGATGAGATAAAAAAAAAGGAATTTCCTGTCCTAATCAAGACTCACACGACAGGTTACACTCATGTCTCATCTGCCCTTGTTTAGTCTAATAATGGTCTTCATTCTTTCCAGTCAAAATTTGTTGTGAACAAAAAAAAATTTTCTCTCCCGGAAAAAAAAATAAGTCATTTAAAAAAATCCAAGTGTTCTAATACAAACTAAAAAAAAATTCTTCCAGCTGCTGAAATAATTCGTTTCTTTGGGGTTAATTATTCGTTGAATAGAGGGCTTGCTTTTATTTTAATCGGGGAGAGAGAAAAATTCGTTAAATCAGAAAATTTATTAAATTGGGGTTCTAATGTATTATGTGAATGATTTTTCTAGATTTAAGCGGCGTATAATCTAGAAAGGTTTTTACGAGGCTATATGCCACCATCTAATATGAAGAAGTTATCCAGATTTAGAAAGTCGGCGCAACTTAGCCAAAATTGGCTCTTGCGTCATAAAACCTTACACTCACTCACTCACCCATATTTAGAAAGAGTGGCAACAAATTAGCTAGGCCTTTAGATAAGCAATCGTATCAAGAATTAAACTGCTCAAATTTTGTATTCATTGAAAATTATTATAGTGCCACAGTAAATACCACATGTATTGATTTATGCTATATATTTCCATTTATGTAGACAAATTTAATTTCAAGAAGGATTATATGATCATGTGCCTCTGGAAAATGTTGAGTGTGCCCTTATCGTATGTTATGGCACAAGATAAAGGCCATGTACAAACATTAAAGTGATGATATATAATATTATATATATGTATAGAGAAAACTACTTAAATTTCTTCGAAGAAGTTATAGACGTGTAGTATATTATTTATTTTTTTGTACTATCTTTTTTAAATCATTACAAGTTAAAAGATTTAATACATTTATACAACATAAAAGAGGAACAAATTATAAAGGCAGGGACAACTTTATCGAATGTCTTCACAAATAAAGGAAATTTCAAATTCAATGAAAAAAATCAAAGGAAATTTTGATTGAAAATGTATTCCTTTACAAATACTGTTAATGTACAAATACAAGTTTAAGAAGTATTGTTACAAATTACGTTTTAGCACACTTTTTTTGCATCAAACATTTAATTTGAAAGGACTTTCAAATTTTTAAGGAATCGGACTACTTGCAACCCCCTCTTTTTTTTAAAAATAAAAAAGGAAGATAAGAGAATTTTTTGTGGTTTTTAGATTTATTTAGTACATTTTTATAAAATATACTAAAGATAAGAAGAGAAAAAGAAATTATTATTACTAAAATGGAAAAAAATTGGTCAAAATTTACAAAAAATTGCATAAACGATGCCCATTCTGTACAAAAAGTTAATGAACAAATTTTCAATTTTGATGTATTGCTTTGCTACTCATTTTAGATATGACCTTCAGGATAAGAGATTTTACAAAACTAGAGCACCTTATCTTAGTTATTATATGAAATTGCTTAAAAAAACAGTGATTATATAAACATCAGGGACTGCAAATTTTGCAATAAAGCAGTGATTGATAAATCTGAAGATTAAAACACTTTTACTAGTATACAGAACATACAAAAAAATTCAGTTAATTATTTTCAAAACTTTTTGAGCAATAGTTGTCCCCGTTCGAGGAGCATTTAAAAAAACACACATTTTGAGTACAACGCAGTTTAAAGTACGACATCTTACTTAAAGTAGTGGCATCTGCTTTTACTAAAATACTTGTAGTTTTTGCTCTAGCGAATGGAAAATAATAAACGATATTTTTATAAAGCTAGTAAGATGGCATTTAAAACAAAATCAAAAACAATATCAATTTTAGGGTAGTCGGATACAGTGGCGTTACGGAGAATATTGCCCCTCCCCTCCTGCAAACTCCCCAAACCCAAATACGTACTTAGCGTCAGTCAAGCTTTGGACCCCCTTGAGACTCTGGGCCCTCCTCAACGCGGGGGTGTACGTTAAGCTACTAGTCGAATACTTGAAATGTGATTTTTGCTATGTTCATGCTATCTTATCATGCGAGTTTATCTTAACAATCTTGGAATGAAAAATTAGTTTGTGTCTTTCAACTACTAATCTTCTTGGGGAATCTTTGGGCTAGCATTCATGTTTATTTCCCAGCCATCCCTCTCAAGAAGAAGCCATGAGATGTAAATTAGTTAGTGTATATAAAGTTAGAGTTTAATAATCGTAAGTAAGAAGGAGTGGAGCCACTGAAAGCAATGTTACTATGGTAAGAATTAGAATTACACATCGTGACTAAAGGATGGATTTTAGCTACTAGAATTAATTAGTAAATCTAGAATTATTAAGATAGGATTGATTAAAGTTAATCCATTCGGATTTCGCGCGCTTATTCACATAAGGTTGTTGCTTTCTTTATATCACTCCAAGGGTTCCCTTTATAGATTACTTATTCTGGAATATTACCTTTGATAATAATAAATTAGATTTTTTTTATCATGGAGAGTCTTGGTCATTCATCGTTCCCTCCTGCAGCTTTAGGTAGACAAGATGATGAGGAAGAACCCCAGTGGTAAGATTATTACAAGTTAATCTTAAACAAATTATACGCGTTGATAAGATTTTTTTCATAGTATACGTGTAAATGCATACTAGACTGCTTTCAGACAATTTTCCAGGAGCTGTGTATTATATAGAACAAATGTTTCAATATTTTTTACTCTTTTGCAAATGTTTCTCGTATTTGTAAATGCCTTGCGTAAACAACTGTATTTTGCGGTGAGAAGCTAATATTGCTTGAATGAATTTCAAACTCACTATTCCGATAACTGTTGTGGAACGGTTTCACAAATCCACATTGTTTATGCAAGACATAGGGAAAAGACAATACAAAATGAAAAATGCCAGGCTGGAGGCTGAAATAGGAGTTAACGCTTCGAATGATTTTGATACGAGATTTCACACTTCTAGTATCTGTATATGAAACAGTTGGATGGAAAATAATAGTGATTTTGGTGTGTTATAGTTTTCCCTATTCTTGCAGTATGAACAATTTAAAATTTCTATTAGTATCAAGCCTTATTGTACTGTCACGTAAGTTTATTTCAATTCCATTTTTTCTCCTCAAAAATTAAGAATGTATGTAATATAGAATGTGTTCCAATTTATTAACATTAAACCAACCGACAATTTATGTATACCTATTTCTACTGATGGCGGTAAAATGAATGTTATGTTCTTTTCTAGTTGACTATGAATAATTCAGAATTTATCGTGGGCAATGAAACAATTTCATGGGATAATTAGAAAACTTTTATTTGTTTAGTTATATGAATTTTTTAGGTATATGCGTTTTTAAAAAGTGTATGAATATTGAAAAATTATACAGTCGAACCTCCATATTACGAACCTCTATATTGCGAATTTTTCTATATAGCACACTTTTTCCTGGAACCAAGAACATTTCACGATTTTCCTTGTAAAATAACATCCCAATAGCGAAATGCATTTTCTATACAAGGAACTTTTTCTCTTTTGATTCATTTTTTCCCTCCCTATTTTTAAAGAATTTCTAGACATTTTAAGTTATTCTCTCTTTTAACACATTTTATGGTAGTCATAAATCTTGAACTGGTTTTATTAGGTGCCTAACTCGCCGAAAGCAATAGAATTCTGGGCATTTCATTCAAGAAGTGCAACCTTTAATCTCCACTGTCCAGTTCACTGAAAACATCTTTGTTATCTCCTTTTACTCTTAGTGGAGTCTCGCATCCTTGAACTAGTCTCCGTTCATTTGTAATGTTGATTGTACTGGTGACTTCCTTTCTTGTAGATCAAAAATGTCAAAATGCAAGTGCTTGAGCATCAAAGAAAAAATTTAATTCTTCAGGAAGTGGATAAAGGCGTCAAGAAACTTTCCTTGCAGTTTTTCTTTCTTTCTTTCTTTTCTTTTCTTTTTTTTTGATAGGTAAGATATATAAAATAAATAGATACTAATTTACAAAAAGGTGTGAATAACTATTTTTTTAAAAAATATATATAGTGTTTATTAATTTAAAATTTGTTTCATGTGCTTTATAAAGAAAATTGAAAGATGAACCTCTATAAAACGAATTTTCCATGTAACGAACTTTTTTTTCCTGGATTTAGCGACTTCGTTATATAGAGGTCCGACTGTATTTTATTTCCGTAATTTTTGCATAGATCATTATTTAAACCAAAATAAATCGTATTCTATGTCGCAATTTTTACATTTTATCGAGCCCTTACTTTACCTTTCATAATATTAGGCTTAACATATCCCATTAACCCTGATATTTCTCTGAAAATAGTACGAAGCAAGGATCTTCCATGTTCAGAATCTTTATGAATTTTTTACCAAACAGTTCCAGCAATTGAAATTTCAATATTCTGATCGTTGTTTTGCTCTTCACGGTCGTCTTCGGAACCTGAGAACTGTCTCAAGCGCTTTCGTCCCCTACGCGTATTCACATAATTCTCATTCTCATTATACGTGTCGAATTGCTCAGAGTCAGTATCCAATAAATCAGCGGTTCTTAAACTGTGATCCGCGAATCCTTGGGTGTCTCCAGCGCTTTTCTAGGAGTTCCGCGAAGGTCTGTAAGTGTTAGGAGTCGTTTCTTTTACAGACTCTAAAGGGCTTCGTAGAAAAATTGCAAGATGTGCCATCCTGGAGTAAATTGCCTCTTATGAAAAAACTCTACTAGAAAATGTATTTTGATCAAGGATATTGTTTCATTTTTTTATTATTTTCAACTATATAGCCATTACTTATTTTAAAAATACAGTCGAACCTCCATATTACGAGCCTCTATATTGCAAAGTTTTCTATATAGCGAACTTCTTCTTGGAACCAAGTACATTTCACGATTTTCTTCGTAAAATAACCTCTCTATAGTGAAGTGTATTTTCTATATAACAAACTTTTTTTCTTGTGGTTCAATTTTTTCTCTCCCTATTTTTAAAATATTTCTGGACATTTCTAGTTATTCTCCCTTTTAACACATTTTATGGTGGTCATAAATCTTGAACGGATTTTATTAGGTGCCTAACTCGTTGAGAGAAATAGAATTCCGGAATTTTTGGTGCATTGCAAAGATGTGAGTTGTTATATGAAACAAAACATCTTTTCAAAAAAAAAAAAAAAAAAAAAAAAAAAAAAAAAAAAACTCAAACAAAAAATTAATAGATTTTATGAATAATTAAGTTTAAGGACGCATGTGTTTCTAGTTATAAAATAATGTATGCTTTAACTTAAGAAAATGCCATTAAAATTTATTTATTTTAATATAAAATTATTTTCTTAATGTTGAAAATACATTATATTCCTCGACATTCTTTTATCTTGTTTTCCTTGCAGTTTTTTTGTGGGTGATATATAAAATAAATAAATATTAATTTACAAAAAGATGTGAATAATTACTTTTTTTTATATACATTGCTAAAGAATTTAAAATTTGTTTTATGTGTTTTATAAAGTATATTGAAAGGTGAACCTCTATATAACGAATTTTCCATAAATAAATTTTTTTCGGGATTTAGGAACTTCCTGAAATAGAGGTCCGACTGTATTACTATTTCTGACTCTTTCTTCTTATTTCTTACGGCAATTTCCTTTGAATTGACGTTTTAGAGGTCAATTTTTGAATTTGCGTTCGAATAATCCATTAATTATAAAATAAAAATATGACTACCAAGAGATATTTTTATTTATTTATAACCTAAAGTTTAAAGCTTATTATGGTTACAAATAGAACCGAGGCAAATATTTGTAATGATCGTTACTTTGTCTCGTGGGTTACCTACTGGTTGGCGCTCTGAAACGGGGATAAAACAAATCATACATAAAAACAATCGGATAATTTTTCCTTGGACGTTTGAGATTTCAATGCAGATTTTATAAAATTTCATGAATTTTCCAGCAGTCAAAAGATCTTACACGGTAGGTAATGGTACAGTACGTATGCGTAACAGGAATAACAAAAGAAAAAGAGTGCTACATATTGAAAAATTAAGTGAATAGCTCTATATTATAAAAAAAGGTTTGCAATATAAGTTCAAGAAAAATTAAAACCTGGAAACCAATTATTTTGATTAAAGTCTCAAAAGCGGTCATTACCTCTCTGGTAGGTTTAATGTTAAGTAAGCATTTTAAGTAAAAAAAAAAATGTTTCGTAATTTATATTACCTAAAACACAACTCAATATTTTTAGCTTTATGTTTGTTAAACTGTTATTTGCATCTTAAAGATTTAACTAAACATTGTAAAATCTAATCATTTAAAAAAAGGAAATTTTTTTATCTATATCACCAACGAAATCTCCTTTGCGGGGACCGGTTTCCACAAAATCTCTTAGCAGATTATTAAAAAAAGAGGGGTGGGGGGGGGAATATAGTCTCCGAATTTCAAATCTGTGAATAATTTTGCGGCCCGCGAGATTCTTTACTTTACAAAATTCGACTATTTTACACAATATTTTTTGTTTAAAGATTTTTTTTTGTAAAAAATAAATCTTATGTAACTGTTATTATTTTATCACGTTGCTTCTGTTACTGTGAATCTCTTTTTTTTTCTAAATTGAAATTTATCAAACATAAATTGTACTCAAAATTAAAGCACGAAAATATGCCACATCAATTACGATACGCAAATACACATGCATCGATATCGACTTGCAAAATCTAAGTGAAGGGGTTGAGAAACAGATATCTCACTAATTAAATGAATTAAACATTATTTGATAATTGCATTATTATTAGTATGTTGTTTGTGTTTGTATACATGAAAAACAATGAAAACAATAA
Organism: Trichonephila clavipes; assembly: GCA_019973935.1. NCBI lineage: Eukaryota > Metazoa > Arthropoda > Arachnida > Araneae > Nephilidae > Trichonephila > Trichonephila clavipes. The sequence continues at coordinate 224,216 of BMAU01017295.1, read as the reverse complement.
TAACATATCCGTCTGTTTTAAATTTTCACTCCAACAAATGTTTGTAATGTATCCAAATCTAACATAAAGATATACATTTTTATATGCGGCGGGATTGTAAAGTTCTTCCGAAGTGGCCAGCGAGGTCATTTGGGTTGGCCACCCCTGGTCTATAACACCCCCAAAAATCTTCCTGAAAGTGGATTTTCGAGCAACCCCTTAGGGGATTTCTACTCTTCAAAGGAAGTTTTCCAGCCAAAACTTGACATTAGGCTTAAAAGTTTCAGAGACCTCGCGTGATCAGTCGCTTTTCTCCCATATATGGAGACAAAGATTTACTTTCAAGTTCTCTTAACTCCAATTCCATAGTTTTTCCATGCATATTATAAGAATAATATGCTATTTTTCCAATTTTAAGTATGATAAATCAACTAATAAACGCTTTAATCAATATAATCAATATAACAATGCTCATATTAGGAAATGAATGTAAAGAATTAGAACACATTGTCGATATAACGGAACAGGGACTTTCGTTACATTTAACTGTATATTTTATTTAACTCTTTGCCATTATAAATCATTGCTTTATAATGCATTTAAAAAATGTATTATTTTTATGCGTTATCACTACAGAAGAACGTTGTTAATTGAAATTTTAAGTTCACGTTTATGTAAGATTGTGTATTACGACGTAGATTCATTTTCGTGCTTAGTAAGTGAGAGTGAGTGAATATTAACGTCGCACTGTTCCATTTTCGTGCTGAATACGTAAGCATTTTTTTTTCTATTCCTATTATTAGTTCACATTCTCTCCCTATATATATATATCAAATTTTCAGTCATCAATAAAATACTTTCTATTCAACCATTCAAGTTCAAATGCGTTTTTTAAAACTTGTAGTGGATGACACTCGATGTTAATATAGATTTTTCGAATATTAATTCGATAATTAAATTCAAAAATGAATAAATAGTAAAAAACAAGAATAATAGTCCAACAGCATAAATCGTTTGTTGTGTCCCTTTAGCTCTATGGATAGCGCGTTGGACTTCTACTCCAAAGGTCGTCGGTTCGAATATGACCTGGGATGGCCTAATTTCTGCGAATGTGATTTTTTTAATGTACTATTTCAATGGAATAATTAAACTCTATTAACAAATAAATAGTAACAAACAAAATTAATGGTCGAACACCATATATAGAAAGGAAAATGGAGAAAATTGCTTTCTATTTTGCCCCTTAATGTTGTGACTTTGTCATATGTATATAAATATTTATATATTAATTGTAATTATTTAATAAAAAGTAACTAAAATAAAATTTACTTTGTTGATCTGAGTAGGAATTGACTTAGCAAATTTTTTGTATTACTTATATTTTTATGTTATTTTTTTGTAATTCTAAATTATTATTTCATAGTACATTTTTCTTTTTTTTAAAAAAAAAGGTACTATTTTCATGTATTACCACTACAAAAGAACATTTGTAACTGAAATTTTTAAGTTCACGTTTGTGTAAGATAATAGATTACGACGTGGATTCTTTTTCGTGTTTAATACCTAAATGTTTTTTTTATATGTAGTGCTACAATTCTCCAAAAGTGATACATGTGGTCAGAATGAACACCATGTGGATTGCGTCAATCCGTTTAACACGTGTTTACGAAAAGGAGTCCCATGTGCACCCCTCTGCTTTCCCGGATGTGACTGTTTACCCGATTATTTCAGGAATAAATCTGGAGTATGTGTACGAAAAGAATTGTGTTGAGGTCAGTATATTCACTGTGTTTAATACCTAATTAGTTACAAATACTTCCTATTGTTCTATATCGCTACAGTTTTCTTTTTAAATATTTCATTTTGTTCTGGCTGGGTCGATTGCATAATGCAGCGGTCTTGAAACTGTGTTCTACGAAACCTTGGAGTTCCACGAGATGTATTTAGGGATTCCATGAATCACAGTAAAAATCGAAAAGAAAAATTATAAATGTGTATGCAAAATGGATTCCCATTCTTAACCACAAGTATCTAAAGCTGATCCCATTTCTTTAAACTTAAAATTTTATTTATATACAGTTGGCAAAATGTTTATTTGTTCGCTTAAAATTTTGTATGTTCTTCAAAAATAAGTTAAGTAATATAACTAAAAGTTTTTGAGATACATTTAAATTGTTTTAAAAAATAAGATCCTTTAACAATAAAAAATAAAATTAGCATTTATTTCAAATAAGCGAATTTTTAAAAAAAAATTATACAAAAGATTATCTTTACACTTGCTTAGTAAATATTAAGAAAACATATGCAACAATGTAATGAAATTTCAATACTTTGTAAACAGTCCATTGGTTTTATAACTGCTTCAAGACGCCTTGGCATTGACTCAATTTTTTTTTTTGTGATTTCTGTGTCAATGGAGTTCCAAACTTCTTGAAGTTTTTCTTTTAAGCTCTCTTTACTTGTTACATTTTATTCCGAACTTCAGTGTCCAAATGCTTCCATAAATATTCTTTAGGATTAAGATATGGAGATTGTGGAGGTGTTTCGAGTCGCCTTGGAGCATAAAGCAACCAGGTCTTAGTAACTATAGCGGTGTGCTTCGGGTCATGGTCTTGTTGGAATATAAAAGTGTTCTCCATGCTCAATATCTTAGCACTATCTAACATATTATGTCGACACATCGATATAAGCTAAAGCATTCATTTTATTGTCAATAAATGCTAAGTTACCCGCTCCATTATGAGCTACACAACCCTACACCATAACATTTCCGCCACAGTGTTTTAAAGTGGGAAGTACATTTTTGGGTTCAAGAGCTGTTTTATTCCCCCCTAATTTTTCGAATACTTAGTGGTGTAAAAATCTCAAACTTGCTCTCATCAGAAAAAATAATCTTTTTCCAAAAATCCATGGGCTTATTTTTGTACTTCATGGCACACTCTAAGCGTCTTTTCCTGTTTACTTCACTAATATAAGGTTTCTTTCTGCGAGTTCTGGCTTTCAGACCACCGCTGTGCAGTACATTTCTGACTGTCTGAGCAGACACTGAAACGTTATATGATGACAGGGGAGCTCATTGGTAATATTTTGAGCTAATGTCATTGGTTTATTTGTTGCTGACCTTACAATCATTCGTTTAGGTCTTGAAGTCAATTTACTCGAACCACCAGGTCTGGGCTTATTTTCAACACTGCCGGTCTCTAAATTCTTTTTACGACGTAACCAATGGTTGTATATATATATATATAAAGTGACAGTTTTAAAATTTTTCATATTTCCCGGAAAGATTTTCCCTCTTTATGGAGCTGTGTAATATGGTTTCTCATATCTAAAGAAATTTCTTTGGTTTTAGGAGCCATTTTCAAGATTATATCTGTAAATTTAAATATAATCTGAAACTATTTAAATATTATTGATAAACTAAGAAAAACGTATGAAAAACTAAGTTGAATCTAAAAAGTTGAATCAAAACTCTTGCCATATTTACACCAAAAGAATTCTGTACAAATACTCTTTTTTGCAACGAGTTTTCACACATTTCCAGATTACAATTTACTTTTACACTTAAAAAGAAAAATATTTTTCATACAATAATTAGATGCATTAAAGAAATGCATGATTAATTTGCAACTAAAATATGGGTATTTATTTACATCAAAAACGAAGAAAAAAGTGGTGTAAAAAGAATCATTTTGTCAACTGTATAGTATAACTATATTTTGTAATACTTTTTAAACTCTTATGGAAATGTATAATAAATTAATTTAAAAGCTTTTTTCTTTATCTAGGGGATTGTAAATATTCTATTGTTAGTTATCTCGAGCTCTACGAAGTAATTTTATACTAGTTTGTACAATGTTTTTCTCAACTAAATAGTTTTCTAATGGAAAACGCACTCTTTTACATTTGTGGGGGGAAACCTCCTATAATTAAAGAGAGATAACAATTTATAGAAATAACAGATTTGATGTCGAAATTTAAATTTAAGCAAGAACTAAATTTTACGTTACTATTCATGCAAAATACACAGGATTTCTCACAAAGCTATACAAATTTTAATGTCATTCAGAACAATGCATTTAGGGGAACAAAATCTCTCAATGTAGTGGCTATAAAAGGAAAATATAAAAACAAATTAAACGCAGAACGTGATATGCGACGTCAGATAATTTGAAAAGACTTTGACGGTTTGTGTAAAAAATGCTGGCACATAGTAACTAAATATAATACATGCGTGGGTGACATTTGGATAACAAATTAATATTATCAATGAGTAAATTATATTAAAATTACATAACATAAAATTTTATAACAATTACAATACTTTTTTAAAATTGCCTTTACATTTAGTACTTATAGCTTGTTGGTCTACTTTAAATATTATTTTAAGATTCTTTTTAGTGTGTGGAATGAGGTTCCCCGGAATATCTTGTAGCTCTCTAAGAGCTGAACGAGACGAAAAAGTTTGAAACCCACTAGCGTAATGCAGTGATCCGCAACCCCCTGTCCGTGGTTCAAATGGTGCCGGGTCGCCTAAAGAACATTAAACTATAGCCTATTTATTAAAGCGGTGCATTGCTCTCGAATCTGCGCAACTTTCCACGGAAATCACTTTTATTCATTTTTGGTGTAAATATATTTTATTCTGAAGGCATATTTAAATGTAACTAAATTAAAATTGTTAAATCAAAACAATCTAAAATATAAACAATCGACGTGTCCCACCCTCAGCGGGTCGTGGTAAAATTATCAAACGATGACTGGTCCGCAGCGATAAAAAGGTTTCGGAGCTCTGGCGTACTGGATACAGAGAGAGAATACTATTTACATCAATTTATTCATAAAATAAATTTTGACTGTATAGGTAACGTTGGTAGCGATATAAATACTGAAAAAAAGAATAGTTTCTTTAAGGCAAATTAAGATCATTAAATCATTTTACATTAACTCCTTTTGGTGTAGTGCGATATTTCAAAAATTCTGTAATGGGATTTAGGCAATTTCTTCAAGATACTAGTAACGTTTCATTGGGCCAGTTTCTAAGTTAATGTTGAACTTTTTATATAGTCTAATTTACGAAATTATTTGGAACTACTTATAAGTGATTTTTTTTAAAGATAATTACTCCGAAAGATGACTCACTGAGTGTGAAGAAACAAAATTGGTTCGGAGTTTCTTGTGAATGTTGATTACTTCATCAATTAATAAATGTATTTTTTTTATTGTAGCTCCTATAGCAACTGGCGACAATGGTAAATCAGAGAAAAAGCACGTCGTACGCTATTTTTTTTCTTCAACTAGTCTTATCACATAAGGGAAAAACGAGAAAAATACGATGGATTTATATTTATTTTTGAGAAGATTCTTGCCCAACGTTTTAGGAAGACAACAAATAAAGAAAAACCCATTAATAATGAACGAAATATGACTAACTATTTATGAATTTGAAATCACTGAACTCTATTATTTGAACAAGCATCAATGTAATGTGGGTATCTCATAATTCATTGTTTTTATTCCACAGTGTGCTTTAAATAAAGAAACTTTTTGTATATTTTGTGATTTTTTAAAAATTTAATTCAAGAACTGAAAACCGAATCAAAGCATAAATAACAAATATCAGCATAGAAATAATTCGCATCATGCTAACATTAATAGAACTCTTCTGAAAAATGTCTTATAGTAGTCACAAACAGTTAAGAAATAGACTATGTTATTGATCTGATGTTACTATCGATCAGGTGGCGTAAGTTACAAGGCTCACGAAATTCATCATGGCAAGAGGCTAGATTTACGCCTGTCGTTATCCGTAGCTTTGAGCACCATGCAGGTGAAAGTGCGTTGTCACCTGTATGGAAGAAGGCTATTGTAATTATAGTATACTATTTATAAAGCTTGCAAAACATTACACTGATCTTGTCTAAGTGAGCTGAGGATATTCAGATTCTGAGAACCTTTTGAAACTTACTAAAATTTTGCTAATGACTTGGTTTAAAGTGCTGAGAATGATTGAAAAGGACTCACAATTAGTCTAAACCTTTTTTCAAATAAGATTTTCGCATTATCGATTCAGCTATCAACAGCAATAGCTTCAAAATCTATCACTTTCACATTTTTCCCAGGCTAATTCATTTAATAAATGAACTGGGGTGGCTCCTCCGTAGCACGGTGGAGTTGTAACAGTGGAACGAGAAGACTTACTGAAAAATTTAAAAAAAAAAAATTGAAGATATTTTTTTTTTAAAATTTTATTGAGATGAGGTTATTTCATGCACCATCTCCTCAAAATTTGGATCAAAATGTGTTTGTGAATAAATGCTTTAATTATGAACATAAAATAAATGTTGCTCAAAACTAGCCGATATACACCTAACCTACTTCTGTTTACCATCTTCAAGAGCTAATCCCAATAGATGATTTGATAAAAAAAGAAGAAATTCAAACGTCACATTAAGTACCGAGGGTTTAATAATTATTTAGAATCAAGTACAATTCAAGTTGCTCATTTTTTATTTTATACCTAGATTAACTGCTTGAACCTGTAAACAGTTTATTAACAATGAAATCCAAGTTTGAATATAATAAAAGGGAAAGAGAGTTCAAATTTAGATTACATAGGCTTGCATAAAAATCCCATAATAATTCAGACTATAAGTAACCTCGCTTTTTCATATTTTTTTGTTGGAAAATTGGAAGTGGCACACATTTTTTTTTGTCAAATAGTGGCAGTTTTCCCATAAAGGTTGGGCCACCCCTGTTCCAGGGACTGCGATATCAAGGTGGACTTGTAAATAATTTATACTGTAGAGCCACGAAAACCAGGTACTCATTGATAACTTTTGACCTTCAAGAGTGTGTGGCCGAGTTTAAGTTTTCCAAAATTTCCAAGTTTTACACTCCTTTTTCTGACCTACTTTCACCATGCGTCATACACCGGCGAAAGTTCAGCTTATATAACATACTAGTCAGCGACTAAGGCTGCATTCACACCAAGGCTGTCAGCGTCTAGCCAATCAAAGACTTCATCTCGCCCGAGACGAAGTCTCTGATTGGCTAGACGCTGACAGCCTTGGTGTGAATGCAGCTTGAGGTATCCGACTACGTTCGGAACCGTGATTTTAAAAAAGCGAATAAATGGATAATTTTCATGATATTTAGTGTCTCTTAGATTAGAACACATGCATAAAATTGTTTTAAGGACATTGACAATATTTTTTTTATTTAAATACAATATTTCAGCAAAAAATTAACTTAGAATAACCTTTTTCTTCAAAATGTTCTTTTGTGGAAAAAATGCTTCTATTATAATACTTTGCCTGTATATAGCTCATACCTCTGTACAAAGGTTCAACTATGATTTTGAAAAATGTACCTTTTCAGAGTTACAACCATTTGAAATAATTATCGGTGGTTTCTTTAAATTTCTCCCCTCTGTTGTCGTAAGACATGGATAAACCCCACTTCTAAGTTATGTATTTCAAAAATTCTATTTGAGCCTCTGTAGAGTGGTCCGAGCTATATACAGGCAAAATTTTATAATAAAAGCATTTCTCATAAAAGGAGAACATTTGGAAAAAGGTTATTCTACGTCCATCTTTTGTCAAAATATTTTACTTAATTTTTTTTATTGCAATACTATTCTTAAAACAATTTTATATAAATTTTCTAATCTAAGCGACACCAAATATAAATTATCCATTTATACGCTTTTGATAAGTCATGATTCCGAACGTAGTCGGATACCTTAAAGGCTATCATAACCACCCTTCAGTATTTTGAACAAGGTGCGTCGGTAATGGACTTACTATTCCTTCGTCATCTTGGTGATGAAACGCAGAGTGCAGTACGGAAAGCAATAAGACTGTACATTTCTTCTAAAAATATAGCCAGTATTTGCAAAATCGTCTACTTAACTTTTCCCATAGGTAGTTTTATGCCTTCATAAAACATTTTTCTGAAGCCTGTCTGATCAGGCAAATTACTTATACTATGTATTTATTACATTTCGTTTTCCTGTTGTAAATGCTCTATGCGCGCCTTCATAAAGTACATACTTTCCTTTGTTTAAGGGTATTTTGAAAAAGTTACTGCTGTAATCTCAAGTAAGCAATATATACACACAAGAGCAGTGCAATACTTTCCGAGTGTTTTAAATCACATTCTCAATAACCCGGCATTTTCATCAACTGTGCCATCCTCAAGTCCATATTAGTCTCGGTTTTCGGGACTTTATTGCATTATGATTTCAGACATAAAAAGTGGTGGCATATTCTACACAACACATATTCTACCAAACTTACGAAATTGGTATATTATAATATAAAATTCGCGTATTAAGATAGTTTTAATGTAATTTGATTTTTGTGAACAATGTCTTAATATAACCGTTATATAGAGAATATCAAAATACTTGCCACGAGGTATTTCTACGCAGTATACATCAGAAGTAGGCAACTCATGGCATGCGCGTGCCACATTGTACAATTCTCTGGGGCACTCTACAAATTTGTCAATTTTTGAGTGGATAGGAGTTAATAAATTTGTAATGGACCTTATTTGAGAGAAACGCCTTTAGAATTATGGACATTAGAGTTATCTTTCAGATTTTTTCGTAAAAGATATAAATTTATAACTATTCTGTACATGGTTGATTGAGAGGTTTAATTGTTTGCAGAGAAAATTGCATATACTCTGCTTTCGGTTCTACAAATCGAAGTAAAAAATCTTTGCCGACTCTAAATATTTTTCGTGTGAGGAAAGAAATTGTTTAACAACCGAATGCTCAGAATCTTGTAAAATTTAAAGTCAAATTATACATCCGATTTTGCAATATGGAAGTAGAGCAGTGCAAGCACTATAGGTTCGCATTAAAATTATTGAACTATAATGAAGTAAGATACTTATATTTTACGTTTTCTATGGTCTTATTTTAATAAATGAGTTTAAAAAAGCACATAATGTGTACAGTTTTAATTTTTTTTTTGAAGACTTAAATTTATGCCGTTTCTATGTTAAGAAATATTTTTTATATTAACAACGCAAAATATGCAATAAAACTGCAAGTCTCTACATTCTTGATCCTATTCCCCAACTCCACATGTATTATCGCAAGAGTCGAATTGCTTCAAAAATACCATATTGTGGCAATCATATCAATAGATTGGTTTGGCACACCACAGCTAAAAGGTGGCCGACCCCTGTTGTATACAGTAACACCGTAGGAACTTCCTTCATTTACGATCTGTTGCATGGTGGTCTGTATTATTCAGTTACCCTGCCTTTCCTCGGAACCTGTGGCCTTCGACATGTTAAAGACTGACCACTTTGTGTGGAACGATACCGATGACGTAGACTCGAGTAGAGAAACAAGCCACTCGTTCACTCAGATCTCCGGATCCATTAGACATACAGACTTGGGATTTGGCAGTTATGTTTCTTTTGCTGATTAGAGATTCACCAAGAACGGGTTTTACGGAAATGAACTACCAAGGATGGGGTGAGCCAGTGAATGAATATTAACGTTGCACTATTCAGCTACTGGAGGGTTTTTGGTGACGGACCTCGTAATTTTGAACCATTGTCAAGTAACGAGGACGACATCCGAGCTGGCACCCCTCTCCAAACATCTACACCACACCAACGGGAGGACGTTTGAGCCTCGTCTTATTTAAGGTGCGTCGACCCCTCTGCACGGGGTCTTCAGCGTAATTTTACTCGAAATCCTGACAGGCGAGTCTTACGTTGAGCACTAGGGTACCGTGGCCACGGGGGTTGCAATGAAGTACTCTTTAACCATTTTTATTGACGTTACAGTCAATAGCATGTATTAAATGCTACCTTCCCATCGAGTGAGAACTTGCTAACGTCGTACTATGAAACAAAAAGGCTATTAATGACGGATCGCGTAATTTTGAACCTCGGTTAAGTGACGAGGACGACAGCCGAAATAGTACCCTCTTCTGCAAACACTAAGCCAATGGGTGAAGTTGGAGCCTCAGATTTAATGTGCATCAACCCCTTCTAAATGTCGGAATTTCAGTGGCCCCAGGACGAGCCCACTATACACCGACTACGAGTTCAGTTCTTGACATTAACCATTAGGCTGCCATGCCCCCCCCTCTGCGCTGAATATGAAACAAATGTTCAAGACTCGTCCCAGGAGTATTCTCAGTGTAAATCCGAAAATATTTCCTTCACGTCAAATACTTTGTTAGCCGTTTGCTCTGCAGACTATTTTGAATATAATTAGTGTGTGCAAATGTATTGAAGTCGTGCGGTTAGATCAAAGCAAGGAAATCAAACAGCAAAAAAAAGGTTGTAAAATTTAATTGCAAATTAAAAGCAGGTCAATTTTCTAAATACAAATAAGTCAAAATCTTAAGTTCGTAGAACAATCTATAAATATATTAAATTCAATAAAGACCAACGTTTGATTCCACCTACTATTCTTACCACAGTATAAGGCACAATAAGAGCAGCGGAAACAAAGTTGGCGTAAAAGCTAAAACTATAGAAAAAGTAGTCGCAGTAGTTTTCACTATTTGGGTCGAAGTTTGGCTTTGTGCAATAGAGAAACACATTATCTGCAAGGAAAAATAAGAATGCATTAGATACAGTTCCTTTATTGCTCTAGAAAAAGCTGCCAAATCACTGGAGGCAGCTTTATTTTCCATGTTCATGATAAACTTTTATTCTCGAGTAAAATCCGAGCTTAAAACCGCAGTCAAAGTTCTAGTATTCAGGTTTGTAATATCAATAGGAACCTATTCGAGTACCATGTATCACGGAAGCCCCTCCCTCACTTTTACTTAGCATGTATATATAAAGTTTAAGATATTACTACAAATCAACTTGCCTACGGTAAAACTTGCTAGTGAGCGCTTATTAACGTCGCAAGGATATTGGGGACGCATTTCATGATTGAGCTACGATCGAATCTCAATCGACATACCCACACAATTCCCCCTCCCCCAGAGGGTTTCATAGACATATTCTTAACCAGATAAGAGACAGATTCAATGGTGGATGTTCCCTGGCCTCCCGACTTCTGAACGGTCCTGCAAAACTTCATTTTATACTTCCCCCTATTAAAACTATGGCTAGTGAAGTGATAAAAGTGTCGAGTGATTATTAATTAACGTTACTCCTCAGAACACCACTAGGGCTATTGCCAACGGACCCCGGTAAAATGATGATACCCGAGAAGACACTGTTTTCAAATAACCAAATCACGTTAACTGGAAGACAGAGCCTCGACAGACTTAACGCCCCTCAGCCCCTTTACAAAGCGAGTCTTCAGTGAAACTAAATCTCAAACTCGTGAAATGCCGGTCACGGATTTGTGACCATAACCACTAGTCTACCACGACCACTTGGCAAGTCTGATCAATGTGCCAATACATCAGCAAGAAATTTAGCATCATCTTTGCTAGGAACATGGGAATTCTGAAGAAATTCAAATTCTCACTTTAAGAGCAGCTGAAAACAAAGATAACGCGAAGTTTGTGTTAGCTGATAAACCTCAACAGTTCTAGAGTTACCGACATTTAGTATTCTAATTTGGAGTGGATACTTATGGGGGAAAAGAACCTAGATTTTATATTAATTTGAAGTTTCGATTCAAAAGATAACAGTTACAGCACACTTCATACACGAACTGCGAGATTCTTAAATAACCAAAGCTATACATCCTCAGAGAAGTTAATAGTAAGAACTAAACACAATTTAAATGATCACTAAATTATATTCAATATAAAGTATACAATTTCAATGCGCCATAGACCAAGAATATTGCGAGATACGTTATTTGTAACAGAAATGTATGGGATTTCAAGTTTTGTTAGAGACAATTATGGATGTTCTATGTGTGAAGCACATGGCACACACTCAACCGGTCATCCATTTCTTCCGAAACGCGTGTTAAAAAGTGCCTGCATCAAGTCCATCGACAGCGGTCCCGATACGTCGTTTCAACTCTCCTAGATCAACAGGGACAAATACCTTGGTCTCTACGTATCCTCACAAGGACATCTGGTTGGACATTGCCACATGCATGTTGTAGACCGCTCATCCATTCCATCGTTGAGGTAGATGTTCATCGAGGTAATCTTGCACGTTGGCCGACAGTGGAGTGGGTCACAATGTCACTGGAGAATGAAGTTGTCAATATCGACATAAAAAGTGCCCCCCAAGTCGGTTTACTAAATTAAAAAACAAGTCTTTACACTCCAGACGCCGCCATTTCAACCCACTAGCTAAGACACGCATGCTATAACGTTTCCCACCTCCCAGCAGTGAATCTACTTCCTTGTGGAAATCACACGTGTATTTCGCAGCTTCATTTTGAAAGTTATTGTGTGGTTCCACCTTGGACCTCTACCATAACATTTAACATAACGAGGGACCCTTTTCCCGCCACTAGCAGGATGCAACTAAATGCTAAAAAGGCGCCTGCCCCCGATCCCCGAGGCGAGAAACAGATGCTTTAAACCTTGAAGTGAGTGATCGCAGAAAGGGAATCCTCTCACAAACCACTGTTTTTGAACTCCAATCTTTTAAATAAGTTTAATAACTTCAATGTATAATCTGTAAACAATAGCCGTGATGCGAACTAAATGTTTAAACTGATCAGTATAACGCTACTGTTGTTCATCTCAAACGTCACAATGCTATTGCCTATGTCATTTACGTTAGAGGCGAGATTAACTTTAAGCATACATCTACACTTTACAAAAGTGGTGCGCGTCTTTGACTTACCGTTTTACAGCATCTGGAAAGTATTCTTTACGAGTCGCCCTGTATTTTAGAAACCCACACAGAAGAGTGTTCATTAAAAGTCTAATGGAGACATTTCGTCCTAAAAGTTCATTCGGGAGACGCAAGATCCACTTATTGTAGGTGCAATATTAAAATATTTAAACAAATACTAGCATTCTAGCAAGCGATGGAATTAAATGCGAATTATAACTTACATACAATATAGGAGAACAAGAAGGAGACATCCTGGGATAGCAAGAACCTTTTGTATCTAGGACAATCGTAGATCACTTGTTGAAGACAAGGGAATACAACAACTCTAATTAAAATAGGTACAAATCCAGAAAGTCCAGTCATAAACGTCACTATAGGTAGATTGCTATTGGCAGGACATTTTCTAATGAATGATATTCCTAGAAGAGTATTGTAATATTTAGTTTACAAAGAGAATTGAAATACAGTTATGATAAATATCGTCGCAAGATCTAAATCATGACCGAATGAAATAATTTGTCAGCCAACTTTCAATATCACGGACCTAAACCGTTTGATTGTTTACTGACGCTGGTCTTACTTTGAAGCAGAAAGAGGACTAGTGATGGTTACTCTCATTTTCTTCCAATACCAGTTGTTGCGGATTTACGCAAAAGAAACACGCTTGCAAGATTCCAAATCGGATCCAATTCCTCAAAAACACAACATTCCCGCACTCCTACCCTCTTTGGAGTTAGAATACCGTGAAGCCAGTTCTTAGTGAACAGCTATTCAACAAGGGAAACAAGCTTAGCTAGTCTCGAGTACACGAGCCAAACTGTTAGGAAAAGAGGAAATCCACGCAACCCCCTTTGAGAGTAGATTTCAACAGAATTCTTTCTAACTGGATATCTTACTAAAATGAACATGTTTGCCAAATTTCAAGTCTGGATGCAATAAATTTAAAACGGGAATTTGTCCATAACGTCCCTGCAATCCCCTTTGGGAGTCAATTTTCTCCAAACCTGCTCTTAGCGAACCACCCTCAAAAGGAACAAGCTTGCCAAGTTTCAATACTGTGGGTCTAATAGTTCCAGATATCACGTGGCGAGTCTATTCTTCTACATCTAGATCATGTCTAACAAGTCATATTGCGTAAAGGGAATGACCAACCCCTCCCCTTTATTTAAAACTGGTTTGGAAAAATCATTTCACAAGTCATTCAGGTTGTTGGAATAAGAGGGCGTAAGAAAAGCGCTCAACATTTGATTTTATCGGTGTAACCATTTGGCCAAAGTACGCTAAAAGCTCAGATGCATCCCCCAGATTTCTGGCCCTCCTGTCGGAGGATGTTATAGGCTGGATCCCTAACGTGAAGACTCTGTAAGATTCATTATGATGCTCGTTACCTGGAGCCTCGAGAGGTCAAAGTAGGTACAGAACTTACAAGCTAATCTGGAAGGGAGTGATAGTCTGGTAGAATCTAGGAATGTTTTTGGAGCGTCCGGGTTTCTCCTTTTCGCGACTCATTAAAAAGTGGAATATGTCATATCTTCAAAGAGACGTGACGCAGATCATTTCCATTTGGAAGCAACCAAGATTACCATTCGGCCATTGGACCTTGTCACTCCTAGTGTGGTGGACTTTGAAATCTTGGATCGGCGTAGTTTCCACGCCAGTCACTTCTAACGGCTTGATAAAAGGGAGGTCAAAAGTTGACTTGCCCTTGAACTTAAGCTTCGGTATTATCCGTCTTGGGTACTTTGCTACGCGAAACTAAGTGACCGTTGGGAAGTCAGTTCCAGAACAGAAAGTCTATCCTTTGAGGGGGGAATTCCGCAAGATTACCGATCCAAGATGAACGTCGCAAAAAAAAAAAAATTTCAACACTCATGCGTTTTCGGTAAACACAAGTTTTATTACTCATGATTTAACTACCAAAAATCGAAATTGGTTAAAGTCTTACAAGTATTTGTATTTAATCTATAAAATGTTAAAAAGCTGTTTTAAAATCGCGTTTAGATGCGAGAAATAGTTTCTGAAGAACTTACCCAAGCCGATAAACGTCAGAGGCCATAACGCAGTGATACAAAGGATAATCAGTCGCATTACTGTAAGTAAATAGATAAACTCTATAAATTGTGCAGGCTTAAAGAAATTTGCATTAAAAAACAGGGTTTATGAAATACTATAAAAAAATAGTTCACAGAACCTAGAATACTTGATTAATTTTTCAAAGTTGTTTAAGATTCGTTTCAAAGAACATAAAGTTCTAAAGAGTCATAATTATTAAATAACACTCGTCCCCGTTTCTGAAAAAGTTTACAAAGTTAAAATTTCCGAGTGTTAAGAAAATCAAATAAAGTTGTACTGCCCATTGTTAATGCCATTGATATACTTAACATTTTTTTTTTTGCCCGAGGTTTGCGATACATCAGATATAGATTAAGAAACGTTCCCCTCCCCTCCCCCAAAGCATTCATGTCTGATGTTAATTATTTTTCTAAAATATTGCTTTACGATGCAAGCTAAAAATAATTTCAAAACGGGATTAAATCAGTGCTTCTTAAACTTTCAATGTTTGCGAAACAATATTTAAGCATAGTTTTCATTGCTCTCCCCCGTAAAACAATGCATTGAATTCAGCGATACTATACTTTGAAGCCCAATCTACAATACGACTAACCTTTTAAGTGTCACCGGCGTATATGAACGTCTCGCTCAGTCAAAGTGTTAATTGTCCCGGACATACAAGTTCTCCCAGAAAACGATAGTTTCTGTGCACTGCTATTCATAAAATTCCGAAGGCAATAAAAGGACCTTGACAGCGTTTGTGAAGGATTTCGGAGAATTTGCTTATTTATTCCTCCCCTAATACATCACAAACGCGTGTCCACTTGTGAAAACAGTGGCATTGGGGAAGCGAATCGCTTAACTTTTAATCGGCAGTAAAGGGATTATAAAACGTACAAAATATCAAGTGTTAACTTTGCATATAATTTTATATATAGCAAGCCCATGGGGTCACTGGTAAACACACATTAAACTTCTTAACTTAGTATTGTTAAATTATAAATGTATCAGTACTGCACAATTTTACAAGTGTATTACGTCAGTGTAAATGCGAATTTTATTTGTGTGTCGGAAAGTATTTTTGGTTTGTTCACTTTCAGCGATTTTTGAAAACAACCTTTTCACTTTTCAATATGGTCACGCCCTCCCCTTCGTAGAATTATCATACCCACTTAGAGGGTGCACCCTACAGTTGCAGAAACGCTGAATTAAATACATCTTGAAATATGCGGGGTTTTTTAACTCTGAAGCTCTCACGTATTATAAATGTAAAATTAAACCAAATTGTTAGAGATATCGCATTTCCCGTACACAAATTATCGTAAAAATTTCCATAAAAAAATATTCTTAGGAGTTAGATAAAGAGTACTTTTGAATAATGAAGAAATAATGCATAAAACTATAGTTTCATACATCAATCTTTCATTACTCCCCTCCCCCTCCCTCATGGAGCCAATCTCACACAAACACATTTTCAACCTCCCCTTAGGCATAGAACTTATCCAATTTAGAGATTTTAAAAGCCCACAGAAAGCCCATTGATCGAAGGTATATTCCCGCCAACAAGATTCCCATTGACACACCTCAATTTACATCCAATGTTCCAATGGATGTTCCCCTCCCCAAGGTGTAACGCGGGAGTGTTTACTAACGTCACACTACAAGCAACGGGAGGGTCATTGGTGACAAACCTCGTAATTTTTTTTAATCACGGTCGAGTGACGACACCAAAGTTAGTACCCCACTTCCAAGCTTCTACACCACGCCAACAGATTCAAAGTGTATCAACCCTTCTGCATCGTGGGCGTTTAGTAGTTATGCGAGGTGTTGAACAAGTGAAGAGAAACAAGAAAGGAACCTTGCCAACAATGAACAGAGGATTATTCTCAGAAGGCAATGTGCCTCACACGCCCCCCTCAAAAAACTTATTAAATCTCATCATAAGAGAAGGGAAGATTATCAACTCGGGGTTGCATGTCCAAAGGTTAGGATGTTTTCTTACCAAATCTCGAGTTCAGAGATTATGGTTTACTTTCCGTTTAGTTACGTCCCTCGAGGAATCTATCCAAAGTAAATAGATTTGGACTCAAGTCTCGTAGCCTAAGAAATTTAAGACTGCGATAACGGCTCGTTCATCACATTGTCAAAGACTCGTGCAGTACTTTTCTCTACAATACTCTGGACGCAATCGTGTTCTTATCGGCATCCGGTATTTCCCCTCTGCATATTAACCATAATTCAGAATACGATTATAACCATGGATATAAAAGATTACTCAAGCTTTCATTACCTTCCGATTTATCGTATACAGTTGGCTTGCGTGTTCCAATGGTTGGTATTTGTACAGTTACTTCTTGAATAGACTTTTCACTTGAGGGGCCAGCTTCTGCTGCATCAAGAAAACTAGTCGTTTCTGTAGCCGAGGAAGATTGGAATCCGAGTACTTTTTCGTTTGACTGTCCAGAAGTACACATTGGAACTGAAAAGTATATAGGAGTACATTTTATAATAACAAAATTGGCATTTCCTGAATCTTAAAGCACATTGTTTGGCAGATTGTACGTCTTGTAATTAAAAACAAAGAAATTGAAGTAACAATATTTTAAATAGCTTACGAATCGAATCTATATGTACCAAACGTAGACTTCCAATTCCATTCCAAGTACTTTTGGAGACCAGAAAACTTAAACGGTCCGTCTGTATTGGGAGGACTAAGAGCGTAACCATTTGCGATCCTAGTATGAATATATTTCTGGTATACCAATTACCCGAAGAGAAAAATGCATCGCCGGATTTGGCTGTATTGCTTACTAATTCTCCGAATGACGACATTTCCTGTTGCAGCATTTCAGATTCACTTAAAACTGCAATGTCTAAACTGCTATGACATTGCAACGCCAAGATAATGCAGTAGCATTAACAAAAATTCTAGAAAATTGATTAGACTAGTTGCGACTCAACCCTAACACCATTTTTGCTTCAATAAAAAATGGAAGTTTCATATCTTTAGAGCCGAAATATTAACGAAACGCCCTTTGAAAATTTTTTTTTGATCTGTTAATATACAATGCCTTTGCCTATATAGATATACAGGTATTCTCATTGAAGCGGTCCGGAACAAAGATTCAGCGTCTGTTACAGACATAATGTATAACGTTTAGTTATTAAAACTGAATTGGACATGGTGGATAATTAATAAACGAATCATTTACTTTTACAGTAACACTAGAGCTATTTGAGACTGACCTTGTTGCTTTGAACCACAGACAAATGACAAGTTTGACGCCCGAGCTGGCACCCCACTTGTCAAGCTTTCCTATTTTAAATATGAAGACTTCGAAGCCCCCAACACGGGTCTTTAGCGACTCCAGAACTCAAGCACCGGCCACGGAACAAAACTGATAAAATTACCACTTTTTTGGGGGGGTGGGGTGGAGTAGATAAAATATTCCTCGAGAGATCGCGTTACGCTCTCAAGGCGAGCATAAGTTTCACTGGGTATTTGAAAATTCTATCATACATGCTTCGTTCCAAAAAGAGAGTCCCCGCTTCAGGCGCCATTGGTGTTGTATATTTCACTTAAAGCGACAAATTTTCGAATGTGGAAGGTTAACAATGAAAAAAGGTAAACAAAGTCTGTATTTTACACCTCCCACCAATTCACGATACTCTGTTCTTAATGTAGACTTCACAAGGAAGTCTAAGGAAAAAAGAAAGATCAGCTTCTAGTTTCAAAGCACTCTTAAAATTAGATTCAAACAACAGATTAGAGTCTAAAAATATTTTAAAGTATTCAAATATTAATACTTACCAGTAATATCCTTGCTACTTGAAGCCTCCGCTTTCTCTTCCACCAATTGAGTCGCCTGAAATACATTTATGCAGAAGTTAGAAGCCTTTACTATTCCATTTAAGTACAGTTCAAAAACCCCATTGATTAATTTAACCATTGATTCATTAACTATTGATTAAAAAATGCAGAAAATTCCAAAAGGTAGGAGAATGCTATTTGTCGAT
This sequence comes from Trichonephila clavipes, assembly GCA_019973935.1. NCBI lineage: Eukaryota > Metazoa > Arthropoda > Arachnida > Araneae > Nephilidae > Trichonephila > Trichonephila clavipes. The sequence goes on along the minus strand of BMAU01017295.1, from coordinate 205,418 downwards.
TGATTTAACATTGCATTAGAATCAAGGTTATTGGACCTGTAAAAATGTTCTAGTGGAGCGAAAAGTTTCCAAGCTGTATACATGCATTGCAACTACCCTTTTAATATATTACTCCAAGGATAACTTGCTGGACTTCTAAATCCTTAGGCTTCAACTAGACACTCAAGATCATTAATTTGTTAACGCAGAAAGTTATTAACAAAGTAAACATTTGTTCAAATCAAAGACGGAAAAAAAAGACGAACCTTTGTCGATGTAACAAAATCATCAATTTTGGAAAAAGATTAATTACGATATTGTTAAATGTTATTCTACAAAAATTAAAGTATTCCTCTTTTATTGAAAAATTAAATGCTATATTAAATTTTTCTTTATAAGAATAAGATATTTACCAGCGAGGGAGAAACAGTCTCTACAACAGCAGTCTTCTTGTCCATCTTTACAGAAATGTGCTTACGGGAAATAAAAAACAAACAAATCAAAAGTAAAACTCATCGATACTAGAGCTCATGCGTATAACCGAAATATTTTATAGTGTTTCAAATATAATTTGAATAATTTTCCAAACGATTTTGATATGTTGCAGCCATATCAGTTGGGTAGTGCTGTTATTCTAAAAATTATTCGCTAGAATGTAGTTTATAATTATTGGCTGGACCGGCCACTGTGAAGACCTACCCTGTGGAGGGGGCAGACACGCGTTAAATCTGTCGAGTAAGTGAATATTAACGTCGTACTGTTCAGCTACACGAGGGCTTTTGGCGACGGACCTCGTAATTTTGAACCATGGTCAAGTGACGAGGACGACACCTGAGCTGGCAAGCCCCTCTCCTAACTACCAAACCACACCAGTGAGAGGAGATTTGAGCTCTCGACAGATTTAATTTGCATCGCTACCCTATACGGTGGGTCTTTAGGGGAACTGGGCTGTAACTCGTGACGAGCCAGTCACGATCCGATGCCTTGACCACTAGGCTACCGCGGCCACTTTAAATCTGTCGAAGCTCAGTGTCTTTCCACTGGTGTAGTGTGGTAGTTGGGAAATTGTGATGCCAGTTCATATGCCATTCTCGCCACTTGAATGAAGTACAAAATCACGAGGTCCGTAGCCAATAGCCCTGGTGTTGCTTTTTGTGTGATGTTAATAAAACTCTCTCAAGTCGCATTCACGCCAAGGCAATCAGCGTCTAGCCAATCAGAGACTTCATCTCGGGCGAGGTGAAGTCTCTATTGGCTATACGCTCAACGCTCGACGCTGACTGTCTTGGTGTGAATGCAACTTCATACTCACTTGAGGTTACGTTAACGCTATTGGTGATTGACCTAATAACTTTAAGGCTTGGTTAAAAGACGAGGATACCTCAGCTGGCACCCCATTCTCTTAACTTCCACACTCCACCAGTGTTAGGACTTTAAGCCTCAGAATGTTTAACATTCATTAACTCTTACATAGCGGGAATTCTGCTGCATCAGAACCCAATCCCATGACTCTACAAAACCGGCCAAAATACGTCATCATGATTACTCGTTTATATCAGCTACTATTTTTGCTCGAAGAGGACTATTTGGGCTGTTTTCAAATGCAAAAGATCATACGATTCTAGAAAGAATAACAAGCTCATATCTAACAGGTTGTATATTCGGGTCTTGTCCTTCACTATATCATCGTGCAGTAGGAGTGGGTGCTGATGTGCATTAAATCTAATGGGTTTTATTCGATTTAATTTTGATTCGCTGTACATTATTTAGCTTCGCAAGAATTAACGCTTACGGACTCGTGCCACTTAAGACCCTTCGTGTAGAGCGGCTGATGCAAGTTAAATCTGACGAGGTTTAAACTTTCTCCCGTTGGTGTGGTGGGAAAGTTAAGAGAGGGGTGGCAGCTCAGGTGCCATTCTTGTCACTTGACCATGGTTCAAAATTACGTTCGTCACCAAAAGCCCTCTTGTAGCTGAATAATAAGACGACGTTAATATTCCCTCACTCTGGTGAGGGCTAACCCTCCGGACCTTGTAATTTTGAACCACGGTAAAATGTGACGAGGACGACACCTAAGCTGGTACCCTCTCTCCAAACTATCACACCACCACATTTTGAGAACTTTGAGCTCGACAGATTTAACGTGTGTCTGTCTCCTCTACACGGCGTGTCTTCAGCGGCATATGTAAAACTTCCAGCCATCCTTCAAGTGGAAAGCTAAAACTGTTTATATACTAGAAAGGGTTCACAATTTACAATAAATAAATATATATATATATTTAAATTACAAATCACCACAGATAAAATAATGAGAATTGATAGAGATATTTTTTTTACTTCTAATGAGCTGCAGAGTAGTGTTTTATCATTGCAGACCTAGTACATTCCCGAAGTAGGTATCTCTTTTTATACAGTGTAGCACCATATCGGCGGATACCCATCCCCGCAAGTAATTTTGAAGCCCACTTTTCTTCTTAGAGGGAGGCACCTGAGCTCTGACGGGGCGAACCTGTACCAGGGTTTAATTTTGCCTAGAGCACCCATAAGCCAAACAGACACTCTAGGATCTTTTACATGCCATATAATCATACGATATGGCCACTGTTGGTTTTCTGCGTCATGAAAATCCTCCGACTTGGGCCGGAGTCGAACCCGCAACTTTAGGTGCAGGAGGCCAGCGACAAACAAACCACACCACCCAGCCGACTTGATAGAAATATAACACCCTATATATATGGGGAGCAAGAAAGAGTTATTAATTATTGAATCCATGACAAGTCCTATGACATGCAGAGGCAGGAACTTCTTAAGGCATGAGCTAACTGGACCCGGGCCTAGGGTCTTTGCTACAGTTGGGGGCCTTGTCTCGGTTTTCGACTCAGCCTTAATAAGATCTTAATTCGAATAATTTCAATGGGCTGCGGTAGCCCAGTGGTTAAGGTATCCAACCATGGCAGGCATGTCATGAGTTCGATCCAAGTACCACTAAAGACCCGCCGTGTAGGGCAGCGATGCACGTTAAATCTGTCGAGAGCTGAAACGTCCTCCCGTTGGTGTGGTGTGGTAGTTAGGAGAGGGGGGTGCCAGCTCAGGTGTCGTCCACGTCACTTGACCATGGTTCAAAATTACGTGGTCCGTCGCCGAAAGCCCTCGTGTAGCTGAACAGTGCGACGTTAATATTAACTCACTCACTCACTCGAATAATTTCAACGGTCAAATGTTATTTCCGGTTGTATTCTTCGAAAAACTGGGAATTTCGAATAGTGAGTCAACAGGCTACGTGTGATGACCATCGTTGACCGTTCATGCCTAGGCCTATCATTATACACCCTCATTACTCATTTAGTCAAAAGACGGCAGTCGGTCGAGCCGGTTTGTAAGATTTTAAGTCATGCATATTTAATCGTTTTATTTTATTGTTTCTACGAGTATTTTGACAACATATGCTATGTACTGCCTACTTTTAAGGGTCATAGATGGGGCCTCCATTTATGTAGGGGTCCAGGGCCTCAAGAAGTCTTAAGACGTCCCTCTGTAGAGGGGCTGATACATGTTAAATCTTTCGGGGCCTAAACATCCTTCCGTCGGCGTAGCGCATTAAAGTTCCAACTCAGATATCGACGTCCGTCACTAATAGCCCTGGTGTTACTTTATATAGTGTGACATTAATAAACACTCACTTACTCAACAAAGCTATTTTGGGACTAGCACAATTCTACAGGTAATAAATACAATTTTCAATCATTGCAACGCTATAGACTGAATTATTAATGGAATAGTAAAATAAGTCCAGAAAAGGGAACAATAACCTTTATCAATCGGCTTTTGAAGAATTTAAAAGGGGGTCTCAGCGATAACCCCCTGTGTTGTTACGACCCTAAATTTTCTTTCATCTTGTAATGCATTTGTAACGCTCTGCAAAAAATAGTGTTTTAAAACGACAGCGATAAGCATCCTGTATTGTATATGAGCAAGGAATTTATTTCAGTTGAAAAAAACATAGCACGTGTAAAAAAAATAGGCTGTCGTCAATTATACAATCAAGAAAGTTTAATGTTATTTGAACGGACAATGTAAACGTTACATTCAGACTAACCATTATCTCCTAGTTTGGCTCATGAAAAATTCTGGTGGGAATCCTCGACCGATGAGATGGTTATTGGCTATGCAGCCCTGGAACTGTGAAGTCATTTATATAAAATAGGTGACAGCATCAGAATGTTCTGCCAGTTAATTATTTTTAAATGCGATTCTTAATGCAATTCATAATTTCGAATCTTTTCTACGAGGGTAATTCCGAAAGCAAGTTTCGTAATTGTTTTTTTACACCGAAACCTTATTGCCAGAGCACAATATATTAGGAAATCATGCACTATGCACCTTGCACTATTTTTTGACTATTTCACAGGCTTTGAGACATTTGCCGTAGCGTGCAATCAGTTTCATGGTAAATTTAATGTCTTTCAATGCAAGGAATTGTCACACAGTTTGCAATGTTATTTTCATTCGTGGATGGGAGGAACGCCCACTTCGACATTCATCCTTTACACTCCGCCTTTCTTCACTGAATTTACAACACCAGCAATGGACCATTTGAATGGACATAACATCTTCACCATACGCGGTCTACAGTCTATAGGCATCCATGCCTGACGGACCTGCTAGTCCCACTTGCTCGTTCATATTTCCATTGGCAACCACGTTGTCAACATATGTCTGTCTGCCATCATTATTGGTGCTCGAATAACTCTGAGAACGCCGGTCTGGTGCTACTCTATTCAGACGTTCTGCGGATGCGTCAATCCCCTTACTCTACTTCCGTCAATTAACTAGTACTGGATGCGAGTTCTTACGGCAATTACTCGTTTCATCTGAAGTTCCACTTTTCAAAAAGCTACGAATCTTACTTTCGGAACATGTGTTCTATGAGAAAAATTTGACTCCATTTTATGATTCTAATGATTGCTTTGTTATTTCTTAAAGGAAAATTAGAGAGCCTTTTAATATTGTTACGAATTTTGTGAAAAGAAAAACTGCAAGAAAAACAAGAAGAATGTCGTTGAATTCACTGTGTCTTCAATATTAAGAAAACTTGTCCTTAAAATTCTTTAATTTTAGTATCATTTCATAATTTAAAGCATAAAAGTAATATTAAACACGTTATTTTACAATTAGAACACGGGGACACTGGACAATTTCACTGAGGGTGAAAGAGGATATCGAAGATGTTTCTAGTGAACTGCGCAATGAGGGTTAAAGGTTGCCATTCTTGGATGAAACGTCCAGAACTCTATTGTTCTCGGCGAGTTAGGATCTAAAACCAGTTCAAGATTTATGTGACCACCATAAAATGTGTTAAAGAAAGAATAACTTGAAATTTAAGAAATACTTAAAAAAAAAAAGGGAGCACAAAAACAATCACAAAAGAAAAAGTTCGTTATGTAGAAAATGCACTTCGCTATTCAGAGGTGATTTTACGAAGAAAATCGTGAAATAACTAGCTAAAAACCAACTAAAACACCCTTTGATGGTAAATCGAACTAAAAAGTAAAAAATTCTTAATACAAAAATAAAACTATGAACGAGAAAATTAATGTCATCGTGGTGAAAGCTTGGAGTCCTTTGCACATTACATTTTTACCTTTCATCTCAGAGTGAGTGAGAAAAGATTAACGTCGCACTGTTCAGCTACACGAGGGCTTTTGGTGACGGACCTCGTAATTTTGAACAATGGTCAAGTGACGAGGACGACACCTGAGCTTGCAGCCCTCTCTCCTAATTACCACACCAACGGGAGGACGTTTTAGCTCTACAGATTTAACGTTCATCGCTCCCCTACACGGGGGGGTCCTCAGTGTTACTGGGCTGGAACTCGTGATAAACCAGCTACGAACCTTGACCACTCGGCTACCGTGGCCAACCCCTTATCTCAGAATAGAGCTAGACAAATTATAACAATCGATATCGAGCACCCCACGCTTTTATAACAATGCCATTAATTTTCTTGTTAATTCTTAATATAAGAATAAAATGGTTATTTATACTTTTTAGCTCGATTACCTAAAAAAAAGCGTGTTCAGTTTTTTTAAAACTAAAATTTTTTTTTTAGCAGTCTTGGCAAGGAAATCGAGCTGTCACAATTCCATTCTAGTATCCGAATTTAAATACTAAATGTACGAAATGATTGAAAGTATAGGTCCGATATTTCCTCTTGCCCAAGTAAAGTTAATCTTCAATAAAAGACCGTTTTTCCCTCAGGATAATTACTGAATCGGACATTAAAGTGCTGTCAAGCGCAAGTCTATTTTACAATTAAAGTGCAAGTCAACTTTGAAAACAAGCTTACTATAAAGAGCAATGTCGGTGAAATTGAGTGAAAAATAGGCGATAGTTTGATATCACGGGGCACGCACCAAATTATTTATGTTCACCAAGATGAGCGATAACATTACAATATGGTTACGCTGATATTTTTTATCGTCTGGCGATGTGGTTGCCATGGGGACAGCGTATATTAGAACTCAGGGTTACCGCGGGAAAAAACTAGTATTAATTTCAGACGATTTTGGACTTCAAAAATTTTACTATTTTCCATCTTATGCACTATTTTCGAAAATGGATAATTCTAATATGGGTGAGTAATAGGATATTTTTTTAAGAATTGAGTGTTGCATTTTTAATTATCGCTAAAAATAGATTCTATTTAATTTACTATTTAAAAAAATGCTATAACGTTCCTTGCTCGATGAAATTTGAAGGAGCTTGCACAATTTTTTTTAGAAGACTTTAGTACTTTGTAATTGATATTCCTTATTAACTTTAATATACATTATGCAATTATTCTATTTACATATAAAATTATATTACTATATGTAACAACTATTATGATTTATAAAATTATATTTATAAGAAATTAAATAAGAAATTAAATGCTATTTAATAAGTATTGTTTTTTATTTATAATTATGCAATATGAGTATTACTATGCATTGTTACAATACGATGATTCTTTTTTTTATACTATTAAATTGTATTATACTGCATATCATACTATTAGTACATGTTAATTATATTGATAATATTTATTGATCGATCTTTCTTATTCTGAATATCTTCCCCTATCCTTCATTGCAAATACATTTTCAAGCAATTCTTTGAAATAGTGTATCATTAAATTACCGCTAGACCGCCATCTTTGATTCTATTCCAGCAACAAGCGAAGCTTGGAGCAATGCCCCTTGATATCAAACTAGATCCAAAAACTCTGTGCAAACAGTTACGAGTATTTAAGTAATTAGAGTTAGATACTTTATGTTTTGTAATAAGACCAAGGAAATGAATCTAAATGAGTGGGCATCATTATACATTAAAATATTTAATAGTCATTAAAGCATTATAAACAATACATCAGTTCTGAAATATAAATACATCAAAATAGTCAAGAACTTCGTAAGATGTGTCATAAATATTTCAACTTCGACGGCTAGAGAACCAGGGTTTCATTATTGGTAGCATTTTCCAGGAAGCATACAAGACTAGAAGAGCAATCGAAACCAAGTTACATTTATAATTAAAGTTGTAGAATGAGTAGTTGCAATAATTCGCACTATGAGAATCGTAACTTGGCTCAAGAGTGTAGAGCATGTAGTTGTCTGAAACGAAAGAAAGAAATCATTAGACAGCCTAGGCACTGAAGTCACTTATAAAGCAAAATGATCTGGTTGAATTATTAGAAGCTATGCGAGGAATCTTTAATGCCGACGAGTGTATCAAGTAATACCATAAACGAAACACTGCCTTACAATAGACTTTGTTACTATTATCATTCTGAAGCCCAGTTTTGAATACCTATTGATGGGCATGACGTTTAATGGAGAGATCTCACAACCTTAAGCGGCTGGTAAACTCTTGCAACGGATCGCAACAGTAGTATCAAGAGACTTTAGAATTGGCAAATGTTTATAAAAGATTTCGTAGTTTAATTTTAAACAGTCACGTCCGAGAACAAGGTTTTACCTTCATTTTACGTTTCTGAACAAGAGATTTCATGAAGATAATTCGATCTTAAGATCCCAGTGTGATATACAAGATAAATGGTAGAGTGATATTTAAATATTTGGCTTACGTCACAGTTATTAATAGTATACACACATTGAAGTTATTAAAAGTATTGCTTAGTTGTTAGAGTTCAAATTCTGTTTGTGAGGGAGGAGATTGCATCAGTTATCAGCGAAGTTTTCAAACAGTCTTCTCTCTACCCTCAAGAGTCTCGGGATGGTAGCGGTAGGCCTCTTTATCCTCGAGTTGCATTCAGTTCGTGAATGGAGTGTTTTTACAGTGTCAAAGGTTTCCTGGGCGATGAAAAGACACGATTGTGAAAGGGAGCGTTTCACCCGACAATTCCAATGTAAGCGTTCGCTTAAGTTACGAGTCTTACTGCGCGACAAAGATCTAATTCACTAAATAATCTTACAAGAATAAAAACCAAGTTAATTTTTGCATATCCTTCGAGCGTATCTGGAAGAGAAAAAACATTCCCATTACACTAACCCACACATAGAAATGACCAATTTCAAGAGAAACAGATTTTTGGTTTTATTGAATAGTATAACGTTTACCGCCTCGCTGCTGTGAATCGACTTTGTGGAAATAACCGACATCCGTGCAAAGACCTGTGCAACTTTGAACTATTGCGTAGTACTATCTTTGATCACCCGACGAACTTTGACATTACGAGAGACTCTTTTCCCGCCACTAGCAGGATGTAACGAGATGCTAAAAAGAGGCGCCGGCCGCCGATCCCGAGCAGAGAGGAAAGACGAGAGATGCTTTTAATCTTAAAGTGAGTGAACTTTAAATGAGCGAAAGGGAACTCTCCTTCATAAACCGCCTTTTTTTTTTTTTTACTCTAAGGATTTTTTAATAAGTTTGATAACTTCAATGTATAGTCTGTAAATAGCTGTGGTGTAAATAAACTAAATATTTAAAAAATCGATGCTCTACCGTTATTCATCTCTGACGTCTCAACAGAGAATCCTTGACGACTTCCAAGACATAGTTTCTACGTTACAAAGAAGCCGAGTTACAACTACGTGAAATTAGTCTCCAGAAGTGATTGTTGAGATGTTCAAATTTATCTCAACCGTGTCCAACCAACAATTTAAGGTATTGCACATGTCTACGAGAGTTTGAACCAGATACGAGTGTACTAAATTTACTTAAACTATTCTTTCTGTATGAATGTCAAGTCATGACCAATTTATGCAGAGTAATTAATACGAGTTTATTTTTCCCCTCCAATAGCTTTAGAGTACAAGGAACTGGCAATATTTCACTTACAACCGTGTTTGCAATATTTAGATAATTTTAAATACTGCCTTTTAAGTGTTGATCCCTGAAAATGCTACTTTTTTATATGCCATTTTTAAATAATTACTATAAACTAGCTCCGATTCCTTAAACACTGCATTCACTACGTTTTTACACAATTTAACAATTGTACGAGTCTCTAAAAATCTATACTCAAGCTTGCTACTTACATACAATAAATAACGTCAAGAATAAAAGTTCCAAGCTTATTAAGTTGCTTTGGAGTCTAAGGGCAAGATCAGCGTCCAGAAGGTGCATCCACATGGACCTGATTAATCGAAGTACAACAGTTACCGATCCGAGGAATCCAACCATAAATATCATTAGAGGCAGTAATGGATTTGCAGGACAATCAAGAAAGCATGCCAACCCTAGAAACATGAAACATCTAGATTATAAAGAGTTCTATTCCAAGTCACTGTTAAAAGTTGGAGTAAATTCCGTTACATTTACAAATAGATTTATATAAAAGGCCCATAATCATTCGAGTTTCAACACTTACTGAAACATCCGATGCAATCCTCCCTGCATTTAAGACGAGTTGGAAACTTCTATATACCGCCAATGTTAAATTCTCTGTATTCAATGCCCCTTTTCTCCAAATCTGTTACATGTACATGCTTGAAATTTTAAATGCAATTAAAGTACACCATTCTCATTATAGTGAAATGAGCTTTTACCTAATTTTGAATTTAATATACGAAATATTGCCATGTTTCGTAAACATTTGAACGAACGAGTGTCGAGCCGCCGCTAGTGGAGCTTGCTGGTCTGGTTCAAAACCTACCGATTGCTACTCGCCAGTTTTTTAATTTGGTTTAAGTTGACTCAGGAATTTTCTCAGAGATGCATATTTGTTATTTCAAGTACATTGAATATTCTAGATGCCACCACTGTATCTTACAAGCCCCTTCCCTCGAGCTGGGAGTCCGTTCGTCTGGTGTACATCACGCCTGCCTTAATGAATTCTCATTACTCTATTCAAAAGTTGCATTTCTACCCATTCTACTGCAAGAATTTTCGTGACAATATTTCAAATATTGCGAAAGTTGACCCATTTTTATGCGAAAAATAGGTACATAAATTGCCGAGTTCTCTTTACAAAAAGCTCCTTTCAGTATATATTAGCCACTATAAATATATCAAAATTGACCCGTGAACAGTAGTTTGTCAGAAAAGGTACATCAAAGTTTACACCTAGATAAATAGATTTTAATGCATACAGCGAGACTTATATTACTTCCTAACCGATTTAAAAAAGGCTCAATTTACAATGAAAGATACCATGTTTTGGTTTATATCAGGCGTTCAACTTTTAAGCAAAAACGAAGTACTTTGTTTACATTTTTCGCCATACAAGTGGGCGTGGCCCAGTTTCAACGATCATTTAAAATAAGTATTAAGTGCTTCTAATTACCCTAGAGGTTAAAGTAAGGTATTTTTAGAAAGATTAAAATCTATAATTTAAAAATGTAAAAATCTGAAAAAGTGGTTTTAGCTTTCCAACACCCCTTAATTGCAATTGTCTCCAAATTACGAAATACAAGTGTGGCACTTCCAGTTGTATCCCCCCCCACACGTTTAAAGACAATGCGAGCCAAGTTCACCTACCATACAAAATTTTCTTCAGCTACAATACTAAAGGAAACCAAGATTAAATTTCGAATCATGATCGGATGACGAGGGAACGAAGAATTGTTTCACTCAACTCTCAAGAGCCAAATAATGCAGGCATCCATGAGTGTTGCCCCCAGTTCTACTCATAATAGGAACAAGTTAACGGAATAGATTAACACTCGGAATTACATCTATCGAGATTCATTCAATATTCAATAGCATTTGTATAAAAATGGTCCATTTAAGGCAATATACCCCCAATACAAATTTAGTTAAGCTGCCTCAAACGTTTAGTAGCCGCCGACAGTAACAGACAGTAACCACCGATTTCTGATTCAGGGGCAACTTAACGGTAATAAGCCACGAAAGATTTAGAGAATCGAGGCTGTATGCTCCATACTCTAGTCACCGAGGTAGAATAAGGAATATTACAACATTTAAAAATTAGTAGAAGAATCTAGCGAGTTACGGTATACATTCAGTCATAAATGCGCCGTCAGAATCTTATTTCTACATAGCGAGGGAGTTCTGCTACGAGAGTAACAATTACGAATTATCTGTCAAGAATAACTTACCCAAAATTGCAAGCGTCAAAGGCCATACTGCCACCAGAGTATGAATAATAGCTTGAGTAACTGTAAATAAAAATGTACACTTGAATTGTTAGGCAAGAGTCAAATTACTTGAAATACACGTTTGACATACCGGAAGAATTCTTTAAACTCTAGGAACTTACACACGAACATTGCATTAATTTACTGCAAGAAGAGGTAGTTTGACAGATGGTCCAACATTTGTTTAAACTGAGTAGACTGGAAGTAAAATGGAGTACCAAAAGAAAAAATTCGAACTTGACCGTGAAAACTGCAACGGATTATATACTCATTCTTAGAAAAGAATACTTCTCACCCATTAAGTTTAAAAATCTACAGCTTTTATTTCCACTAGCTTAAGTGGAAAGGCATGAAGTAAAGGGTTTAAGGAAACTTACATATAAAAATTTACTTCGCACTTCAGAGTGCATAGTCTTAAATTGCAGTTCAAAATTTAGTTGCATTAAATCCAAGTTCTAAATTCCCCAACTTGTTAATACTTTAAATTCATAAAAATAAAGTGCAGCGAATCGAGCATTCTTCAAGAGTTGAAGTGGACACTGAACAGATTTAAGGCAGTCTAACATGGGCTTTGTTCGGAGCCAGTTTCTCAAGTAGCTTAATACATTTACTCTATGTACATGTTGCATATAGGTGGAGAAATTAGCTTTAAAAATCATAGCAAGCAAAAAAAAGGCAGAGTTTATACTAATAGCTGGAAGGATGCTACCTACACACACCGACTAGACTGCAATCTGGCAACACTCACAAGCGTAAGTTGTCAAATTGGTATTGCTTCTTTGAATACATCAAACTGCACCGTAGATCAATACGCAACATTCAGTAGGATAAATCATTTTACTCTAATAGCCTGGTAATATAGGGAGTATGTTATGTCGGTCAAAAAAAAAAAAAAAAAACAATTTCGTACCTCTGGTACTTTCTAGAGTCTGACTAATTAAGTCACTTAATTTAACGAGTTTATTTTGTGACAACCAATTCGAATAATATATAACGTTGCAAGTTATTCTAACAGCCACTTATAATGGTGGCATATGACACAAATGCAAGAGTTCTAGACACGATATTCCCCCATTTCCTTTATGGCACATAGTAATGTTCAAAGTTATTTACCAAACGCGAAATTACAGTCGTGTGGTATAACAATCGAATTTTTTGTAGTCTAATTATTAGAGATGTACAGCAAGTTTATTTCAGATTTCCCGATGTCAAATTTAGATCAAAATAAAGGGTTTCCACTCTATACGAAAATAGTCTTTAGTCGACAAAATAGAATTTTACAAAATTTAGTTATTCAATACAGCGCACCTCTAGACACTCATTCTGCAATCCAATGATTGCCAGTCTATGTTCAAGGTGCCACAACATAAGCGAGAAGCCTTCTGAAACTGGTAGACTGCTTTAGATGTGGTATTAACCATCGAAGAATAATCTGTTGTACTTTGTACAATTTATCCTTGCAAGACTTCACGTATGGATAACAGCATTTGTCCCAGTGATATCGAATCAAGAAAATTTAAGGGGATATTAACCAAACGCGTGTTGTAGGCCGATCATGTAGGTTAGACGATTTGATATGGAAACACTACCGGATTCAAGGCATGTTGTACCCTCGTTTAAAGATACTAAATCCCATGGAAAAGAGATCAGATACTTCATAGATGTTCTGCGCTTGCTTTGATGTTGCGAAGTTCTCCACTGAAAGACCCGCTTCCTGTACAGCAACCAAGGAATCCAACAGTTCCCAGAATGCCGACACAAGGGTACGGGGCAAGTCGATTTTTTCCGAATTAACGAAAGGTCAAAGATCCCATTTAGATTTCCAACATAGAGGTCCACCCTACGAGGGAGTGAAAAGGGGGGAAATCAAGATTACGTTCAACAGGAATTATTCTGTATTGCGCATTTTTTTTCTGAAGGTAGACATAATTCGCCTTTAGAGACAAAGTGACGAATTCGCTTACGGACCGGACTAGATTTCTCCCTAGATCCCTAGTTTAAAAGCAGTGCTCTATATAGTCCAAGATACGTCAACGTAGATTTCACACTAGTGACCAGCATTATAGTAACATGCGCACTTCACTACATTAACCAATCTGAACAAAGACTACTTTGAAAGCTATACTGGAGTGTGCAGACTTAGTGGCGTAACGTACACCCCCGCATCGCAAGAGGCCCAGGGTTCTAAGGGGCCCAAAGCCTGACTGACGCAAGTCCCTACCCTTTGTAAAATTCAACGTGGGGGCCCCAAACCCGACTTTACAGGGGGCCCCAAATGTTCTCCGTTACGCCACTGTGCAGACTCCTACAGTTTTTTTAAAGCACTTAAGGTATCGATTACTTGCGACAACTTTTTTGGAAAAGGAGATATGGAGATCCGTTTGCGATTATTTTATGAAGAAATTCTCGATTTCGATGCGATACTTTGTTATTCCCGTTTGAAGTGACCTTCACGATAAGATTTTAATTTTTACAAAAACTACAGCACTTTATCTTAATTATATAAAGTTGCTTAAAAAATAATTTTATTCACATAAAGAGCTGTAAATTTTGAAATAAAACTGTTATTGATAAATCGGAAGATCAAAACACTTCTGTTATGCAGAACATAAGCAAAAAATTTCAACTAATTATTTTCAAAACTTTGAGCAATCGCGGTCCCCGTTTGAGTTTATCGAAAAAAATACATTTTAAAGTTTGACATCTTGTGTAAAGTTATGGCATTTGCTTTTACTAGAACGCTTGTAGTTTGTTCTAGGGGAGGGAAAATAATGTGTACTTTGTATTGTTAAGTTAATAAAATGGACTATAAAATAAAGTCATAAAAAAATTTGCCAATTTTTGAAAAAAATCATGGTTTTAGAGTAGTCGGATACCTTAAGAGCAAAGAATTTATTGCCCTCGTAAGATCTTCTAACATGGGAGAGAATTTATGACAATATCAATATGCATGTCAAGATTTACCGAAACTTGAACTTACTCAATGAAGTTTGCTCAGTTACATTCTGCTCTGGTGCTTGTTCCGCCGTTTCTGGAACAGTCAACATTTGATACGAAGTGCTAATTCCTGCTACATCACTAGCCTCTTCGTCTAAAAATCGAAATTCAGGCTTTTCTTCGACCGATTGTCCAGCAGTAGACCTAGTGATTGCTAAAAAAAATAGGAGTTCATTAGCAGAGAGTTTATAAAATTAAAAGGAATTATTAAATTCAAGGAGCCATTAGAGAATCAAAAACCCATACTTACAAGTAGTATCGGTGCTACTTGCCGAAACAGTAGACCTTCTTCTTGCAAGTAATGGAGTAACCTGAAAATGTAGTTAACAAGTTAGATTATTGAAATGGAGAGAGGGCATGTAAAATAAAAAACCCATTGAACACCAAAATACGTTCCGATAAAAGGAAAACAGATTTTCATATTATGAAGATATGGCTAGAAGATTACATACTACGGAGTTTTAATTGCATGTAAAATTAACTCATTGAGGTTCTGAAAAATATGAAATATTAATTTACCTCCAAAGGAGATTCTTCAGTTATATTTATAGGCTCGATGTCCATTTTCAACTAAATACACTTGCGAGAATAAAAACAAATCAGTGATACAACTCGTTGATACTGGGGAAAATTCCCAAAAATGGGTGTTTTATAGTACTTTCGGATAATTTGCATATTTTTTCCAGATGATGTTTCATCGATTACATAGTGTTGCTAAAAATTCTAACAGTCATTGGTTGGATTGTTTCAGGAACTATTTTTTGCCACTGCGGCCGAGTGGTCATTTCGAGGACTCGTAAACGGCGTTCGAGTTCTAGTTCCATTGAAAACCCAATGTGTGGAGGGTCTGATGACGAGGCTTAAAAACCTCTTATTGGAAGTTGAGAGGGGGGTTCCAACTCAGCTGTCACCCATGTCACTTGACTTTGGTTCAAAATTAAGAGGTCCATCGCCAATAGCCAGAGCGTTGTTTCAGAGCGTGGCGTATATTAAAATCAAAATAGAAAACTATATACGATGGACTTTCCAATTTCGAACTATTGTTAAGTGATCTAATTGGCTTCTGAAGAATAAAGGACTCATAACCCATCGGTGCTCCCAGTAGTATTGATCGAGAAGTGATCGGTTTTATTTCCATAATGGTTTCGTGTTCTGGTGTTATTTAAGACTGTGAGGGCTCAGAGTCTTCAGGTTTTGTAGTAGGGAGGTGTGGATGATATGAGGTACCAGCTCGGGTGTCGTCTTTGTCACATAAGTGTAATCCAAAATTATGAGGTCCATCCAGTGAGTAAGTGTGTGTTATATTATGGTCGCACGACAAAGCTACAAGGATTATTGTTGTCGGACCTCGTAAATTTGAGCCACGGTCAAGTGACGAGGACGATATCTGAGATGGTACCTCCTCTTTTCCTCACCACACCAACTGGAGGACATTTGAGCCTCGAGAGATTTTAGGTATACGACTACTTACGATATTTTTTTTAAACAAAATGGAGATATGAAGATTTTTTTGTGGATTTTAGATTTACTAAGAGCATTTAAAGAAAAATAAAATGCTAACATTAAGGAGAGAAAAATAAATTATTACTACTAAAATGGGATTGATTGATTGAATATTAACGTCGCACTGTTCAGCTACACGACGGCTTTTGGCGACGGACCTCGTAATTTTGAACCATGGTCAAGTGACGTGGACGACACCTGAGCTGGCACTCCCCTCTCCTAACTACCACACAGCACCAACGGGAGGACGTTTCAGCTCTCGACAGATTTAACGTGCATCGCTGCCCTACACGGCGGGTCTTTAGTGGTACTGGGCTCGAACCCGTGACAAAGCAAGCCACAGTCCGATACCTATACCACTCGGCTACCGCGGCCACTACTAAAACGGGAAAAAAATGGGAAAAAATGGATAAAAATTGACAAAAAATTACATAAACGGGGCCTCTCTCTGTACAAATAGTAAGTGAACAAATCTCAATTTTTCAATTTTGATGTATTCCTTTGCTATTACTTTTTGAAATGACCTTCAGGATAAGAGATATTTAAATTTTAACAAAAACTAGAGCACTTTATCTTAGAGATTATATAAAATTGCTTAAAAAATAGTGATTTTATTCACATAAAGAGCTGTCAATTTTGTAATAAAACAGTAATTGATACATCTGAAGGTTAAAACACTTCTTCTGTTATGCAGAACATACACAAAAAATTTCAGTAAATTATTTTAAAACTTTTTCAGCTATAGCAGTCCCCGTTTGAACCTTAAAAAAAAAGCACGTTTCGAGTATAACGCATTTAAAGTTTGACATCTTATGTAAAGTTATGGCATATGCTTTTTTACTAAAATAGCTGTAGTTTTTGTTCTAGTGAATGGAAAATAAAAAACTTGGTATTTTTATAAATCTAATAAGATGGCCTGTAAAATGAAATCACAAGAAAACTGTCAATTTTGAAAAAAAAATCATGATTTTAGGGTAGTCGGATACCTTAACGAAAAGTAACATCCTCTGCAAGGCGGGTTTTCAGCGCCACTAAGCTCGTACTCATCTCACGCCAGACACACCTGTGACCTTGGCCACTTGGCTACCACGCCATAAGGTTCATCGAAAAAATTCCCATAGCAATCACCTTATATCGGGGGCGAACCTTTTTGGATCAACGTGTCATTTAAGAAGTGTTTAATGAGGTATAGACGTGCCGTCAAATAATTTTGACTTGAGATCATTGGGAAAATAATAAAAATAGATACTAACAACTCAAAACTCTTTATTTACTACGAAAAAAAATACATTTTCACTGTATATATATAGTTGTACATTTTTTTATCGATACATGCAACTCACAAATGAAAGTAATATTAGTGTGACTTCTGTTGCTGCAGATTGTGTGTGTGGGTGACAAATAACTTATATTAGGATTGTATGATGTTACTTACAGTAGAAAGCATGCTGAATTGGAGTTATCTGCCAAATGGTTTCTAAGCAATTAATTATTTTTGCCTGTGGTTCACATTTTTGACAAGATTTGTGATTTGTCTCGAAACGCCGTTTTATAGACGATGTTCTGCATACCTCTGTTTCAGTACATAAAGGGTGTTTTTTTATAGAACTTTAAATTAAAATAAAACAACGATGTATTATTCGATTGACATGAATTTTTTTATTCGAAAGATAATCTTGTGGCATTACATTTTAAATATGATTTCTGGCATAGGACTGCCACGGCTGGCTCAGATGTAGTCCAATCTGGACGTCCAATTTTCGATGACTTTTTCCAACATTTGTGGCCGTATATCGGCAATAACACGGCGAATGTTGTCTTCCAAATGGTCAAGCGTTTGTGGCTTATCCGCATAGACCAATGACTTTACATAGCCCCACAGAAAATAGTCTAGCGGTGTTAAATCACAAGATCTTGGAGGCCAATTCACAGGTCCAAAACGTGAAATTAGGCGGTCCCCAAACGTGTCTTTCAATAAATCGATTATGGCTCGAGCTGTGTGACATGTTGCGCCGTCTTGTTGGAACCACAGCTCCTGGACATCACGATTGTTCAATTCAGGAATGAAAAAATTAGTAATCATGGCTCTATACCGATCAACATTGACTGTAATGTTGTGGCCTTCATCGTTTTTGAAGAAGGATTCCACCAGCCCATAAAGCGCACCAAACAGTCAGTTTTTCTGGATGTAACGGTGTTTCGACATACACTTGTGGATTAGCTTC
Organism: Trichonephila clavipes; assembly: GCA_019973935.1. Lineage (NCBI taxonomy): Eukaryota > Metazoa > Arthropoda > Arachnida > Araneae > Nephilidae > Trichonephila > Trichonephila clavipes. Next base: position 187,114 of record BMAU01017295.1, on the reverse strand, counting down.
ACTCTAATTGCGGCAGTTTTGTTTGTTCACGTAGCCATTCAACCAGAAGTGCGCTTCATCGCTAAATAAAATTCGCTTATGAAAAGCGGGAACAACGGCAATCTCGTTTTGGGCCCATTCGACGAATCTACGCCTTGCTTGATTATATTTAAAATGTAATGCCACAAGATTATCTTTCGAATAAAAAAAATTCATGTCAATCGAATAATACATCGTTGTTTTATTTTGCAATTTAAAGTTCCCTTTTAAACACTCTTTAAAACACACACCGCTTTGTCACCTTTACTAATCATGCCACATTTCTAGATTCACTGTTTGAAAATTTCTGTTACACTTATTATTTTGCACTTTTTTTTTTCATTTGTGAACCAGCCATGATAAAGAACAATTAAAAATCGTAAACATAACACAGTTGCGTCAATGAAATTATCTATGCTACGCGTAGGCAAATTTTGCATCATAATAAACTGTAGTCCAAGACGTAACTAAGGCAATAACCAAGAGACAATAACAAACGAGAGTGCTCCCCCCGCGAGTGAACATTCGCGTTTGTTCGTAATATTTCCTGATGAATTTTGTTATTTTGAAATAAAATGCAAACCATTTTGATCGCTGGCGTGCCCAAAATATTGTGTTGCGTGCCATTGGTGGCACGTGTGCCACTGATTTGCCATCCCTGTCTTATACCCTACCGGTCACGTGTTCTTTAGTAGTCCATCATGGAATGGGAAAGGGGGTTGCGGATACACTTTAAATCAATTAAAGTTCAAAGTTCTTAATTGTGTCTAGCTTGGAAATGGAATAGTTTTCGATAATGTCTTTTAATGGCGGTTAAAATTACCAAACATATTGTGTCTAAGAATTGTTGGAGGCAGAAAGCAAACTACTTTCGTGAGATTTGAATAACTTGTTAATTCATACTATTTTTCTATTCCTACTATTATATATACCGCTCACTCTCTCTACACTTTTATTTATCTTGTTCAAATTTTCATCTAATAAAATAATTTACATTCAACCAATCAAGTTCAAATAATTTTTTTAAACTTGTAGTGACACTTGATGTTAATACAGTTTTTTAAAATATTAATTCATTAACTAAATTAAATTAAATTAATTCCTGGTTTTTGACGCCAACTTAGATTCGTCTCTATTGTTGTAACAATGTAACTGTTAAAACAAAGCCAAAAGTTGGTGTCGAAAACCAGTTTTTCTGCCAAACTAGGTTTGCATCATAATAAACAGGCAAATAATAGGCAGGCAAATTCTGTTCTTTTTTCAATTCCTACTATTATAGTTCACTCTCTCCCTATATATATATATAGTTCAAATTTTCAATCGTTAATAAAATACTTTCTGTTCATCCATTCAAAGTAGAAATTGACTTAAAAATTTTTTTTTATATTACTTGTTTGATCAAACTTTTCAATTACGGTGATCTTTTTCATTTCAAAATTAAGTTTAAATTCATCTTGTATGGTAAATCTTTAATAAGTTGTTATTTTAAATATGTAATGTGGGACTGCATATATATATATATATTTCTTCAGCTAAATACTTCCTCGTAATAACTCCAGTTGCTTATTTTGTGAGTGAGTCGGCTGTGTGGTGAGTGGTAGCGCGACCGCCTCTTAAGCCCGTGTTTACGGGTTTGATACCGGTTAGAGTCGATATATTTTCTGGATGCGAAAATCATAGGAACACATGTGATATGATTATGAGGTATGTGAAAGATCCATTGAGTATCAATTTAGCTCTGGTACTCTTGGTAAATTTAAAGTCACGGAATATTTAGCATCTGACGAGAGCTTAAATTGAATAAAATGAAACATCAAAAATTTTTTTTATAGGAGCCGCCTCTAGATGGTGCTACCAATGAAATAACTTTCACACTTGGGGACTTGCCGTGTCTGAAAAGGCCTCCCTCCCTCCAAAAAAACCCCTACCAAAATGCAGTCCATTTGAAATAAAGGTGCTATTTTGATATGAATGGGCAAGGCGCCAAGCGTTGCTTGGCGTGAAAAAGGAATCATGCCATGCAGCGCTAGTTGTCGCTGGAATTGAATCCAAGATGGCGGTCTAGTGGTATCAAATCGTCAGGAAGATAATTTTAAAGAATTGCTTATAAATACAATGAAATATATTTCAAAAGAAGAATATAAAAAGAGATTGAGAATAACCAAGATCAATAAATAAATAATGTGAATAACAATATAATATAATAAAAAGTTACAAGCTCTAATAATATTATGCAGTATATAATAATCTTATAATTTAATAGTAATTATAAATAATATTTATATTGTATGATTTAATAATAATTACTATACATAATAATAATAATATAATGTGATTCAGTGGCGAACACAGGAATTTTTCAAAGGGGTCCGGGGTTAAAAGTTCACCATTCTTGTATTATGCTCCTTTCGATTTTGTCGGTTTTCAGGAAGAAAACACAGTAAAAAACTAATTATTGATAAAATAATTAGCATTAATTAGTAAAAATAATCATTAACAACAAATACTTAATTAAATTTTACGTACTATATACTTAGAATTATAATCAATCGGAAAAAATTAAGGGCTTTGGGGGGCGGTCCGGATCCCCAGGCCCCCCTTGTGTGCGCCACTGATGTGATTTAATAGTAATTATAAAAAATAATCATCGTATTGTAATATTTTGAAAGTTATGCATAAGAATACTCGCATAACGTAAAAAATTATAAGTAAATAACACGTAATATTTATATAAATAAATATAACAAGAAAGCAATTATCAATAACGAATATTATGATTACATCTTCTTTATATATAAAAATCTTCTGTGCGCGTGTATGTCACTAAACTCCTCCTAAACGGCTGGACCGATTTCGATGAAATTTTTTGTGTGGGTTCAAGTAAATTCGAGAATGGTTTAGATTCACAATTCGGTCCGATATCGCACAATTAGTTAAAAAGATATTAATTAAAAACATTCCAAAATACAACTCAACATTCACTTGCATTGTTGTAACAACGCTATTTTTATAAACAAAAGTAGTATAAAAAAAATTTTAAAATCAATTCCTACTTAGATCAACCAAGAAAAAATTTATTTTAGCTACTTTTTATTAAATAGTTGCAATTAATATAAATATGTATATACATATGACAGAATCACAACATTAAGTGGTAATTAATTTTTATTCATTATCATTAAAGTATCGTATTGTCATCCAAAACAATCGTGTATATAAAATTTCCTTTCAACTGAATGCTTTAAAACGTGAGAAAAAAAACCTTTTCAAATTTTGACATTAGTTGCCAAAAGGGTTGCTAAGTCACCAACGTGGCTGTATTTGTAATTTTTTAAATAATTAGTTTAATCAATATTAATTTTTATTAATTATAATTAAAAATTATTGTATTGTCATCCAAAATAATCATGTACTTTACATTTCAGCTCAATTGAGTGCTTTAAAATGTATTTCATTAACGATTGAAAATTACACCGAGATAAATAAACAAACAAACAAACAAATAAAATATGTATAGAGATCGTGAGCTAATAGTAGGAATTGAAAAAGACGTAAGTTGGCGTCGAAAATTTATTTTCAGCCAAACTGGCCAAACCCGGTCTTTATTGTTACGAAAATGCAGACGATTCACGCTTTTTAGAGTTTTTAATTAATATCTTTTTAAATAATCTTTATATATGTAATTCTTCTGTGCGTGTGTATGTAACTGAACTCCTTCTAAACGGCTGGACCGATTTTGATGAAAGTTTTTGTCTGTTCCAGTGGACTCGAGAATGGTTCAGATTTATAATTCGGTTTAGAAATGTTTATTTAATTAATTTTTCATTTATAAATTGTTGTTCCTAGAATGTTTTACATTGGATCCGGCAGACTGCGCTACGATCGCAGTACCGAATATTCAATAATCTTTTATTATAATTCAAGTTGGTCCCGACAGTTGGTGCTGTCATCATTTCAGGAAAATATTTTGTCACTTCGTATTATTATTTTGTTGAATTAAATCGTGTGTTAATTAAATTATTACATTCAGATGTAATTAGTGTTTGAAATGTTACTCAATTTTACTCAAAACCGCCCAGATTGTTAGAGCGTATTCATAGAAATTTGGAATTTTTGAATTTAAGATGTGTGTACAGGACAACGTCTGTCGGGGGTCCTCTAGTATATATATATATATATATATATATATATATATATATATATATATATATATATATATATATATATATATATATATATATAATGATAATTGTACTTTTATATTATATTATATTAATAAAATAATTACATAATACATATTAAAATTCATAATGAATATCAATTAAAAAGTACTGAAAACTTGCAATGTTCCAAAAAGTACAAACATATCAAGGTAACCATATTGTAATGTTATCGCCCATCTTGGCGAGCATAAATAAAAACTTGGCGCGTGTGCCCCATGATATCAAACTAGTTCCGAAATAAATTTTGTGAGTGAATGAACAAAAATCTTTTTCTTAATGCTTGCAAGAAGCTCTACGATTGGAAGACTATCAATGGATCTTATTATTTTTACAGGTCTTCAAGCTCATTTTTATTTCACTTTAATATGCATTTATAATATTTTTTATTAAAAAACAGTGAAATATTAAGTAATTTTTTGCATTGTCCTGCTGAACGTTAGCCATTTCGAATATTTGGTTTGAATTTGTATGTTAAATACACTCCTGGACAATTGCTAAGGACGGATAACACTATCATCCATAGCAACCACAAAATGAAAGGAAGCAAAATGTGGAAAATTAGAATAAGTGCGGGATATTAGTAAGAAGTATGAGTATGCAGATTTTTTTTCTACGTCTGTTCATCACGTGATAGCGTTCATAAGAGCTTTAAAGGTTTTGACGCGTGTGGACAGTTGTTGTTTCAAGTCAAAGTTTTACAGGAAAGATTTAATAGACGAACTTAAAATATTTGGCATGTCTTCCCGACATCACATAGATGATTTTATGCGTGGCCGAATTATTGGAAAGATCGAAGGGCGAAAAATAACAGATATTGCCAGGGAGTTCGACATCGCTCACAGCGTTGTTTCACGGCTGTGGAAGTCATTTAAAACTACTAGAATGTGTAGTAGACGGCACGAGGGAGGTCGTGTTAGAAGTACGACGCCTGCAGAAGACAGATATATCGTCCTATCAGCAAAAAGGAACAGGCGCACCACAGCTCGGCAGGTGGCAAATCAGTTTCTTGCTGCCTCAGGAAAGCAGATCTCCCAAAAAACAGTTGCCAGACGTTTGAGGGGAGGAGGACTCTACGCACGCAGACCTGTTGTGTGTGTCCCATGGACCAGACAGCACCGTACTGCCCGTTTGCAATGGTGTCGCGAGCATCACAATTGGACTGAACAGGATTGGGCATGCGTACTATTCTCAGATGAGAGTAGGTTCAGTCTGTCATCGGATTGTAGACGCCAACTGATCTGGCGCGAGAGTGGTACTGCTTATCGTCCAGAAAATATCCAGGAAAAGGACCGATATCCGACATGCAGTATCATGGTGTGGACCGGCATCATGATCAGTGGCCGCAGGCGCCTACATGAGGTTGCGAATGGGACTATGACGGGCCAACGATACATTGATGAAGGTCTACTTCCTCATGTTCGTCTTTTCCGTGGTGCTGTCGGTGATAAATTTGTTTTTATGGACGACAACGCAACATGTCATCGAACACTCGCTGTTCAGGATTGTCTAGACAGCGAGGGTATTCAACGTCTCGTATGGCCAGCGCGTTCTCCAGATCTAAACCCCATTGAAAATGTGTGGGATGCTTTGAGGAGGCAAGTTGCTGGTCGAAACTATCCTCCGACAAACAAGAACACCCTCATCCGTGCACTCGCAGAGGAATGGGATAAATTGCCTCAAGAGCTGCTGGATAATGTTGTGCAAAGTATGGTACGACGTGTGGAATCTTGCATCACACTCCACGGTGGACATATCCCGTACTGATACCTTTCTTTAAGGTGTCTGCTGACTTTTAGATGCATTGTTCCATTTCTCCGTACGCAGATCAAATAAACATTTTTTTTTTCTTTCAGATGTTTCACAACTTTTGTACTTTTCAGAACAATAAATATTCTTTATTCTAATGTCTGAACAGTGTGGCAACTATATTTTATCTTACTAGGCCTCATGTCTCGCTTAATGCTATGCTACATAGCAATTTGTGATCCGTCCTTAGCAATTGTCCAGCAGTGTAAATAAACGGATTCTGAAATATATTTACAAAAATTTATTTATAAATCTGTTTGATATACCAGCATTTTTTCCCATTAAACAAAATATCAAGGCTAGTTTTTCTAAAAAATTACAATATAAATGAAAATTGATAGAATAATAATTTCTCTTGAAATATTCATCTCCAGTGGACACATTTGTGTAAAATCTGTTTCATTTTCAAACTTCTGTTATGGAATAATTTTTAAATACGACTCATGCCGTTTGGGTAGCGTAATTAGTTTGTCACTGGCCTTCTGCACACAAGGTTTGAGCCCGGCCCAAGTCGGTGAATTTTCATGATGCAGACAATCGACAGGGGCCAAATCGTATGATCATGCAGCATGTTAAAATATCCCTTGGAGTGCCTGTTTGGCTTAGGTGCCCTCGGCAAAATTAAACTTAAATTCAATTTCGCATTGTAAGAGCTCAGATGCCTTCCTCTGGGGAGGAAACTGAGCGCGAAAATTACTTGCGGTAATTGATATCGCCTATATGGTGCCGAAATAAAAAGTGATACCAGCTCCTGGAGAATGAACTAGGTCTGTAAAGGTAAAAAATACCAATACGCAGCCCCATTAGAGAGAAGAAAAAGGATACGACTCCTGAAAATTACGCGCCATTGAAGTCACTTTCTATTTGCAATTTGAACTAAATTGGATATTCAAATCAAATTTCCCCGGAAGAATGTAGGAATGTACAGTATCGATTGATTGTGTTCATTAATGGTAAACTTCGAAGCGACAAGAGGGCTTCTGGAGACTCATTTTAAACCATGGTCAAACATCGAGGATGACACGTCAATCTCCAAACTGCTGAAGACAATGGGGGTGGAGGTTTGGGGATGGGGATGGAGGACAATGAACCTCGAAAGATTTAACATGTATCAGCCAATTTACACTGCGGGATGAGGGCGCATTATTTGAAGATGTATCCTAATATAACTCTATTTTGAAATAATCTGAACTTTTTCAAAAATAATTTTGTAGAATTATCAGTATTTAATAATTTAGTTACCTTTGTACTGTTTGTCTCTTCGAATACAAAAATACGGGAGAATTAATTGAACTTAAATTTTGGATTTTATAAATGCTTGACAATCTGTCAATTACTAAACTGTCTTGCTTAGCTTTCAGTAGTATTCCATCTCTTCAAAATATGGCTTCTCACAGCGCATTTGCCATGGCATTTTCTCTACAGGAAAAAATTAATGATAAAGCTTTTAAGTTATATAAACTATTTTTAAAGCAAAAATTGGCCATGAAATTAATCTTTATTAACTAATTATGAGAACTCAAAAAAATCAAAACATAATCAAGCAGAAATGATTTTAGTAATGAAAATTGGAATTAATAACCATTTCAAACTAAAAGCTCAAAAATATTTAATTAATTCAACTTAAGTGTGAAAAAATGCTTTAAAAGGAAACCGAAACCAAAACCATAGCTCATAAAACTTCAAATATCTTAAAAACTAATTTGCTAACAGATCTGAAATTTCGTGGCATGCATCTCAATGATATGGGCCACCAAAATATCAAAAAAAATTTCGGTAAAAATGAAATTTTTAGGGTAATGTGTGGCCTTAAGATTTGTTTAATAAAGGAAAAAAACTTTAGGTACATTTCGTTATAAAAATGATAGAGCATTTCGCACTGAGACGTTTGAGATAAATAACGGTAGCGTGATATTGATTAATTTAAATATTTAGTTTACTTACGTTACAGCAATTACTTACATAATTGTATATGAAAGTTATTAAACTTATTAAAAGATTATTAGAGCTCAAAATAGTGGTTTGTGAGAGGAGATATCCCTTTCGGAGCCCGCTCATTTCGAGGTTCTAAGCATCTCTTTTTTGGCTCTCCCTCTCACTGCTCGGGGATCAAGGGTGTGGCGCTTTTTAGCATCTTGTTACATCCTGACAGAAGCGGGCAAAGGGTCCCTCGTGATGTCGAGGGTTGACAGGCGATCCAAGCTGGTACTACGCAATAATTCAAAGTTGCACAGGTATCTTTGCACTTGTGGTGATTTCCACAAAGACGCCGATAACAGCTGCAAGACTAAAACGTTATAGCACGAACAATCAATGCTATGATTTTGCAATTTTTTTTTTCTCACTCTCGTATGAAAAACATCGAATTTTAAATGGCATTAAGATATCAAGTGTAATGCGCGAGCGGAAGTTTGAAAATATTTTTGCTACTTAGATGGAAGTAAATTCTCTAGACCAGTGGTCTTCAAATTTGTTCTCAACCCACGCAACCATTCAAACTAGAAGATGTTTTTGTGTAACTCTCTATTGTTATAAAGTACTTTCGGGAAAGCCAATTTTCCTTACGAACATTTAGAAAAATACATCTTAAAACAATATTTTAAGTAAATCATCTTATACATATTTCTTGAAAGGCAATTAAAAAAGTATATAATGCACCTATTAAAAAATTTAATATATTTTTAATATAATTTACTCAATAATATTAATCTGTGATCCAAGTGTCACCCACCCATGCATAATGTTTAGTAACCCAGATATGTGGTTGATTTTTTTCCACACAAACTGTCGAAGTCTGGGCCTATTGAAATTAACTGCAGTCGCATTACATATTCTGAGCTTGATTTATTTCTTTCCTTTGATTTTGTAGCCACTTATGGAGGGAAATATTTTTCACACTAATACACGTTGCTTTGAATGGTATTAAAATGTTTAGCGAAATACTGTGTACTTAGCCTGATTTTCAACATAAGATTTAGATGTTCTTGATTAAATTTAGAGTTTTGAAATCGAATCTGTTGATAAGTCCATAAGTTGTTCCCTCTCCTTTATTATAGGTGTTTTTTCAACAAATGTCAAATGGTATATTTTCCATTGGAAAACTATTTAGTCTTGTAAGAAGTTATACTAACGAGTATGCAATTATCACATGGAACCCGGGATAATAAACTCTAAAATATTTACAATTTAGTAAGTAATGTATAAAAATAAAACCTTATAATATTATTTTATAAAATTATAATAAGTTTAAAAAGTATTGCAAAATAAAGTTATTATGTAGAAGTAAAATTTTCAGTTTCTTAATGACAGGGATGAGTTTTAAATTTTAGTGGAAATACAAACTTCATACCGAACGTGAATTCATTTTGCATACATATTTGTAATTTTTTTTTCGATTTTTTTTATTGTGACTACTGGAACCCCAGGGCTCAGTGGAACACAGTTTGAAGAAACCACTAGTCTCGACTATAGTTATATACATAAAAAAGAACTTAATTCCAAAAATCACAAGGTATACAAGTTAGGGTTATCCTATAAAGAGACCAAATGCTTTTCTTAGTTCTCACAAAAAAAATTATTTTCAAATCAAGAAGAGTACATGTTAAAGATGAGTTTCTCTAAGAAAGAAGCCACTTGAAGTCTTTGGGGGCAATGTAAAATGTGGAAAGTTTTGTTCAAGTTTTAATACATGATAAATGCTGTATTCCACTTTTGATGTACGTCAAAATCCACAGAATCACTACAACAGATGAAAAAATGTTCAACTTAAAAGAAGTATTGTAAAAGTAGTCATCACAATAATTTTTAGTGAAGGGATCAGAACTATGTTCAAGGAAGCAGGTCACCATGTTTTCTGAAAAGAAAAATATCCGTTAATTAAAGACATACTACATAAAATAAAAGGTTATAAAGTTGCATATTCATCAGAATCCAAAAAAGCTAAGAGTTCAATCTTTCACTTGATTGATTGAATAGTAACTTCGCACTGTTCAGCTACACGAGGGCGTTTTGGCGACGGACCACGTAATTTTGAACCATGGTCAAGTGACGTGGACGACACCTGAGCTGGCACTCCCCTCTCCTAACTACCACACCGCACCAACGGGAGGACGTTCCAGCTCTCGACAGATTTAACGTGCATCGCTGCCCTACACGGCGGGTCTTTAGTGGTACTGGGCTCGAACTCGTGACAAGGCAAGCCACCACTCGGCTACTGCGGCCACTAATCTTTCACTTGAGTTATATATCAAGATATGAATCACATGATCTGTAGTTCAAATAAGTTGCACTAGTTTCAAATGGGACCTTTAGAGAAGTGTTCATTTTTGAATGATTCGATGGATTGTTAGCGTTGCACTTTGAAGTTACCAAGAACTATTGGTGACGGACCATGCAATTTTGACCCATGGTCAAATTGTTAAGACCACACTCGAACTGATACCCATTTTCCTAACTTCTGAACCATACCAGCGAGAGTACTTGAGCCTTTACAGTTTTGTATAACATGCGTCTGGTACTCTACACGGTGTGTCTCCGCAGGCACTAAGATTTGAGCTTATGACACGCTGGTTACGAATTCATGACCATGACTACTGGGCTACCGTGGTATAAGGTTTTAATTCGTAAATTTCCTAAATTTTTAAGCAAAAACTAACGTAAGTCTCTTGACACCCTTTTATAACCTTCACTTGTGTGTAACGGAATCTTTGAACTCCAATTTTACCCACTTTAAAACGTCAGATTTATTCGAAATTTTGCTCACTTGTCTAGAACCTATGGCAATACAATAATTTCATAATTTTGCTTCATTACCCTAATCAGGATCAACGATTTCCCAATTTCAAATCCAATCCCGCATCTGGCGACTAATTTCAGATCACATTGCCAGATTTGGCGACTAAAAGATTAAGTTACAACATATAGTTAGATTAACTATAAAATGTTGTTTTTTTTTTGGTTTTTTTTTGAAAACTATAATTTATTGTAAAGATGTATCCCAAAAGAGGACACCCTGAGCAACTTTGCCAATTCTTATGGTAGATAGGCAAATATATTAATATTGATACCCACTTAACTAAGTTAAAGTTCATGCATTCCATAATGGAGAAAAAAGTGTTAGATTTTTTTCTGTCATTTATAGATCTTAACCTTAACAATAATGTAAATCCTGCTCTTATTCTTATTTCAAAATTAGTCTAATTATTCGAATTCTAAAATTTCGACAAGAAATTTTCTAAAAGTTGGCTTTTTTTCCTTTGAAAAGGAAGATTGTACACAAGGTGAAAAAACAATCGCCACAGTAAACTGAGTCCTTTGCTAGTTCAACGATGGAAAGAGTAGGCGTGGAGGAATGGCACGTGCACAGATCGTCGAAGAGATCAGGTGCAGATCGGCGTTCCCGAGGTTTTCGAGTGCAAATAACAGTGTTAGGTAGACGTGCTGTTTCGTGGTCACCAAAGTGAGTGCTTCCCCCCGTATGAATGGGAATGTTGGACTAGTATATCCGTCAGACCGTGTACGTAGAGGAAGTCATGTCTCGTCAAATGGTTGGTCGCTGGTATAGAATATTCAGAGAAGGAAGTTAGACAGTGGAAGTTAAAGGCAAAGTTGGCATTTCTCCACACCCACGTATGAAAACGACAATGCGCAATCAAACAACCTGTTCGTGGTATTGAAAGTCCGTGACGTAGCTTTCAAAACAAAGCTGAGGGGTAGTAGTTTGTGTGAGAATTCCCTGCATTTCAATGCACCAATTTTTATCACAAATCATTGCACACCACGACAATCACCTCAATATCTATGGAAACTATATCGTAAAACTGTGAAAAAAGTGTGTAATTCATGTTATAGTGCATTTTCTTTTTGGCAATAAAGCGTTCATGCGAAAAAATGAAAATTTTCACAGACTCCCTCGTACACAGTCACGAAAAAGTAAATTCTACAATTCCAAATGTTTTACACTTAGATATTTCTCGTGCCAATGAAACTCCTAAATTCAATATTTGATGCCTTTCTCGAGGCCCAGAGAAGATACAGTTTTGAAGTCACGGAGTCAAGTCATAAACTGCTGTAAGACCCTTTAGACGTCTATTTCATCCCAAAGATATATGGAATCTTTTGCATAGAATTATCCGATTATGGCCTTTAATAGTTTTCCCTCAGCATCGTAAGGGAGTTATTGATAGGGTTGAAAGGGAGTTTGGAACATAGGCGCATCAGACCATTATATCGGATTCTTTAAACGAAAGGATTTCGTTTTATAGAAAGGTTAATTAGCTATATCCTTAAAATTTAATCCTTAACATTTACAATTCCCTTTAAGAGACTTCAATTTCATCCTCCTTTTATGAAGCTTGTAGGAATCGAAGATGCCGTTCTAATGATTGTACTCAATTAGAAGAGTGGTTATGCAAGTTGTGATGTAAATCATTAACGCCAGTATTGCTGTTTTCATGTGTTTCATAGTGTGATGCATACGAAAGATAGATAAACAGAAACGCATCATACACAGAAGAATATAGCATAGAACAGAAGGGGTGCGCTGCTTTCCGTTCGAAACAGGAATCCATTTCAGGCGAAAGTCCGACTTTTTTTCCCGAAGTTACATCGATGCCTTATTCGGGATTCGAACCCGAGCCCACTCTATTACAAGCCGAATGTCATAACCACCATTCTAGGTGGGGCTGCTAATGTCAGTATTTTATAAATAAAGGTATATGAATGCATCGCGTTAGTCCCCTTAACCCTCAATTACTTTGTGTTAAATACATGTATATGTCGCAGGAAAATGACGAAATTAGGAATTTCATCAAATCCTTAAGGGATAGGATCAATTTACGGGAGATGTTAAAATAACGTCTCTTCAAGGGTATTTCCCTGATCAAAGTAAGGGATTTGAACAAATTCCTGATCTGTTTCAGTGAAATGATGAAATATTGTCAAGAGTTTCAAAGTGTTTATTTAACAAATAGGGTGCATTATTAATCGTAGAAGTAAATAATACAACAATAGTCAATGAAATACAAATTATTTAATCGAAACTGATTAACAAATAATTGGAAAATTAGGCTGGTATTTTTTTTATGTATAACATCTTTCCTCTCGATTACTTACACACTAAAATATCAATCCCTACGTTAATCCTATGGGGGGGCATTTTTTAAAGATATGGGGTTGATATTTAGGGGATCGATAGTACTATCTGTATGGTTAAGAAGTACAAGGACTTGACCCCCAGATGCCTCCCCCCGGACAGCATTTTGGAAATGCAAACCCTGAATAGTTCATTTCATCATTTCACTGAAACAATTCAGGTATTTGACAAAATCACTTTCATCAAGAAAATGACCTTGAAGAGAGACGTTATTTCAACATCTCCCGTCAATTGATCCTATCCCTTAAGAATTGGATGAAATTCCTAATTTCATCATTTCCCTGCGACATATACAGTTCATAAACATTAAAAAAAAATTTGTAATGCAAACTGTTTACAATACATTAACCCTTTCGTGACAGATGTGTCATAAATGCATGTCTCAAACCCCCTTACCTGACAGTAGGTTGTTCAATACACTTTTCCGTGGGGATGGACCAAAACTGTAGAACCAGTACGAAACGTGATTCACCAGTGCATCCTCCGGCTGCTGGTGACATTTGGGGTGCATGCATATGCATCTCTAAAATGTTTTCCATTGATCAGTACAGGGGTGGGCAGACCTTTCCAGGGTACAGGTTACTCCTAATTATTTTCAAGGTGTTGCGCTCCACCCAGGGACGTAACGGAGAATATTAGGGCACCCCTACAAAGTCAGCTTTTGGGCCCCAAGCTTAATATGTACTTGGCGTCAATAAGTTTTGGGCCCCCGCAATGTGGGGGTGTACGTTACGTCACTGAATCCACCCAGTGGTGCAGGTGTAGTGAGCTAACAAAGTCTACAATACATCCATTTTACGAATTTCGCTATTTAGCGATTTTTTTCTGGAACTAAGAAAGTTTTATGATTTTCTTCGTGAAATAACCTCCAAATATCGAAGTACATTTTCTATTTAACGAATCTTTTCTCTTGTGATTCGAATTTTTTTTCTCTGTATTTTTAAAATATTTCTAGGCCTTCGTATGATGAAATGATTATTAGGTCTTAAGACAAAAGATGGTCACCCCAAAATGCCTTGGCATTCCACTCGGCGATCGCGATCGATTTAATGCCCACCCCCAGGATTAGTACATCTTCGTGAAAAGGTTAAAACTGAATAATTTTTTTACTTACTTGCAACAAAAAGGGTTACAAAAATAAGCTCTAGACATTTGATAACGCGCCCAAAAGGGTAAACGAGGTAAGCCAGGCTATGAAGGATCATGATTGTAGCTATTCTCAAAAGCATCACCGCAAAGCCAAGGAATCCATTTACAACCATCATAACAGGTAGAAATTGCAACCCAGGACATTTAATGATAGAGAGTGAGCCTAAAATCCATTGAAATATTTGTTATTTACATTGTAGAAGCATTTCTAAAACGATGCATAATGAAGTTTTAGTCAGAAACATCAATATCAGTTTCTGAATAATTGTGTTTTGAGTTAATGGTAGAAAAATAACCTTTACGTTTCATGGTCAAAAGAATTTTGTATAATAAAACAAAGAGAGTATAGATTTTTTTCAATTCACGCGAGTTCAAAACTATGGAGATAATGAACCAAACGTGAAAATTCTTTAAATTTTGTGGGCAGGTAAAATTAAATACCACATAAGTTGAAATACGAAATAATTATCAAGCAATTCTAATATATATTTGTGCGTATAAATCATTGACTCAAAAGAAAAAAAAGGCTTAAAAGAGAAGCTATAAAAGGGACCAAAAATGGGGAAATAGGAAGAACGATCTTCTTTGCAGAGTTCCAGTTTCCAGTTCCAAACTAATGTTTCAAATGCGACAATTTGAGTGTCCCTGTGGGCAGTCGGTCCTACTTCTATAAAAAGAGTCACTTTCAAATCCTTGAGGGTTCTAGGAAGGGGAGTACTCTTCCAAGAGAATTCCAGAAACATTCTCTATGGCAGGGGAGGGCAGACTTTTCCAAGGTACGGGCTACTTCTAATTTTTTCAAGGTGTATCGGTCCACCTAGTAACGTAGATATGGTGAGGTAAGAAAAAGATCTACAATATTTATTATATCTTAATAAATACGGAATATGTACTTACGTACATAAATAAAATAAAAAACAACTCACCCTTCTATAACCGCGTTTAAAACAAAAGGGAAGATACATAAACATAATAATAGCCACAAATGTAATAAACGATGCATTTGTTATCAAACAATTCAAAATGCATTAAAAATAAAACACTTTCATTTGAAGTTATATATTTCTCGTAGTTATAGTCAGTAGAAGACTTATTCTGCATACTGTCAGCCAATCTTGAGTAATTCGGAAAATAATTACTAACTGATAAACTGCAGCCAGTCACTCGAAAATGTCTTGGCGGTCCACCGATTGATCGCAGTTGACTTAATGCCCATTCCCGCTTTATGGTATATTCAAGATTTGGCAGCTGAATTCTCAATTGCCCCAATAGCCCCAGAAGGGTCCTGATTCTTCCCTCAGAGTTTCATTCAACGCTGTCTTGTTCTTGGCTAAAGTTTTCCAATTTGTTGCAATGATTTTAGTCTTTTTCTTAGGCAATCAATGCACCCAAAAGCTTTGGTATCCTCTTTATACAAGATTTTATTTTTGTGTTTGATTGGCCTTCAATCTTATTAAGTGTCGTGCTTATTTAATCCTCTGTATTGCAATAAATTTAATATGTGGTTTTGTAAATAGTCTGTAAATTTTCAAGTTTATTTTTGAATAATAATCACAATTACCTCAAACATACTTATTAATTTTTTCAACTAAAGCAAAAGTACCTTTCATGTTCAATGCCCATGTATGAGTACCGTATGCGAGAATAGGCCTAAAAGTTTTGTAAATGAGTAGTCTACTGATGAAATTATACTTCAAACATTTTTATAATACAGCTCATTTATAATTTTAATGAATTGATATTCAAAACAAAGTACAGAACGATGAAATATGGATGTAGAAGGCGATATTTCACCTGGGACTGACTGCAACATTTGGCAATTTATTATCTATTCAAATTCTATCCCTACCAGATTTAGAGATAAACAAACTTACCCACTATTCCAACTGACAAAGGCCAAGTAAGTAACGCAAAATGAAGCAACAATCGATACACTGCAATGAAATAGGCACAAAGGATTCATTATTTTTAAGAAAATATTCATTTGAAAACATTTGTTATTCCACTTCAGAGCTGCAAAACTTAATTGCTAGTTAGTTTCGTAAAAAAATAATTAGATCAGTTAAAAAGATTTATATAACGTACACAACGATTCAATATGCACAACCTTTTCGTAACGCTCAATTTTTTATTATAAATTTGAATATTTCTTTGAAGTTCCTATAGAATACATTCAAGATTGCGATAAAAAAACAGATCTTTAGAAGAGGTTGTGCACTAGAGTTCAACTGACACCAATGAGAATTTACACAATTCTCGAAATCTGAATTCTATGCATCTCTCTCTCATATATATATATATATATATATATATATAAGGATATTAAATTAGATTAAAAATTAAATTCCCTATCTAGCACTTGATTCATCTTTCTCAGTTCACACCTTCAAGTATCAAACTAATCCCCCATTTATTTCTTCCGAACATATGGCCTAGCCAATAAACATGTCTAATTCCAGATCGTTAGATTTAATAGTCAACATATGTCATTATTAACTTTCAAGTACCAAGATAAAATACGCGATACTTACATGTTTTTTAAGTGTTATCCATTTTAACCGATACCGTGGCGTGCTTTTTACTCCCTGCTGTCAGTGTCAAAACAGATGTAGAAATGATTGAATAAAGATATTTTTAAAACTTTAATCTAATTCTGTCTTCAAAATCATGACAGAATTAAAGCCGGCAGGAATTTTTTTTTTATCTGCGAGTGGATTTCAAATATTAACGTAAAAAACTAACATTTTTTTATAAAATAATCTTAAAATAAAAACGACACCAACTGCCGTAATAGATGCAATGGAGAGTTTGATGGAAATTCGATGACGCTCTACATATGTTTGCTGAAGACGTCGGATTACCGGAATGAAAAATGGTACGAAAAAAAAGAAAGAAAAGCGCTAGTAATCCGCGGAAGAATATCGCTCTTAACCCCGAGAAGAAACCGTTTTACCGCTGAACGATATTTCTGTCTTTGCTGAAGAGGCCATCCAGTTTTCCGTGAATGCAAGAAACATTCTAATGGAGAGAAGACAAAAAAAAAAAAAAAAGAAAGCGTGAGAAATCCCCTATCTCCGTGATGAAAGACGTCACTCCCTTCCGCCAGAAAAAAAATCATCTTCGATGGAAAGTCTGTACGGTAATACTATGAAATAGTGAAGTATCAACATGGAAAGAGAAATAAATAAAATTTTACTAGTGAAATAACGTGACAACAGCATCTGGATTACCGTTCACCAAAGGTTTCTGCCGCTGCGAAGTGGAAGTCAGATTATATATTTCCAATTTTAGTAACATTGAAGTAACAATTTCGCTCAAGAGAACTTTGAGAAAAAGAATAATATGATATATGATACATAAATTTTATAATATAGTTGTGTTAAATGAGATATTTTCTTTATATTTTAATAGAGAAAACAAAGTATATAGGTTTTGTCATACAAAATTGAGAAATTTTAATATACTTTTCATAATTTTATCTTGAGATGTCGAATGAGTTAACAGTTATGATAGAAATTGGTGTTTTAAAGTTGAAAGATATAAATTAAGTTTTTAGAGAAATGACTAATGTACTAATACTAGTGATATTGATTTTTTATAAGAAACAAAAGTAAGGTCACATGTGTGTGTATTTTTTTACTCCACTGAATTTTATTGTTTTGTTAATTATTTTATTCAGCAATAATCTTATTGCATGTCATTTAATTTTTTTTCATTTTGAAATTGTGTGTTTTGATAATACCGGCCATATATCAGGATTCACCATTTCTTGAAATTTTCCTAATTAAAATTAAAATTAATTTAATAACTGGAAGCTTATTTTTGGATATTATGCAGTGGATAAGGGAGAATACAATCATTATAATTTTGTATATGTCTCGAAACATTAAGAGGACAAACTTGTTTAGTTTGATATGTACACCTCTCATTGTTTCTTATCAGCATCCCTGAACATCTTTGAGTTGATCACGCAGATTTCTCAGAGAGATGTGTTCAAAAGTAATGTGATACAGTTTATATTAGTGAATGTATGATGTAAGAGCAACTCAAGAAATTTTGTCTATGAAACGAATTTTTAGAAGGTTGCGGAACGAGATTCAAAATATTGTATGCGATATTGTTAAGTTACAGTGAATATTGAGAAAATTTTTATAAATACCAAAAGGGATTATTGAAGTGAGTCTACTTTTCCGACTCAAAATTAATAAAAAAGAGCTCTTATATTTTTATAATTTTTACATTTTTATATTTTATAACGCATATGAAATAAAATATTGTTTATTGTGTTGAATAGTGCATATAAGTTGTGTGTTGTACACCGTTTTCATATTAATAATTTCATTTTATTAGTGTCCATATTTTTTTTATTTTATCTTTTTAAAAAATGTATTTCATATATGCAAAATGTGTAACAATATAAGGTATTACTACGATATGGTGCCAGAGTAGATTTTATACAAAATTATTTTAACATTTGTATGATATCATGTATTTTTATATCTTATTGTTTGATATGATATTGTTTTCAAAAAAATTTACATTGAAAATAGTATCTACTAGCTATAATACGAATCTATTATTATGAAGGAATAGAAGGGGAAACGCGAGCTCTTATTCTAGATGTCGAATAGATTTGAACAAGCTAGTCTTTAATTATATGTATGGAAATTTATTTTTATCAATTAATATTTTGGAAGTGTCATTACTGTGTTTGTTGTTATAGTTTCGTTTATTGTATTGCATTTTGAGATTATATATATATATATATATATATATATATATATATATATATATATATATATATATTTTCAGTATTCCTATTGCTTAAGTATTTCTCTACTGTGTGTAATATATCTTTCAAAATAATGTTATGTATTGTTTTGTGTTTGTTGAAAATTGATTAAGTTTGTTGAAAATTGATTAAGTTTGTAAAGAGAAAAAACCACGCCATGCCTCCCTTTTAAAATGGGGGGGGGGGCAAATGTAAGGATAATTAAATTAGATTAAAAATTAAATTCCCTACCTAGCACTTGATTCACCTTTCTCAGTTCACATCTTCAAGTATCAAACTAATCACCCATTTATTTCTTCCGAACATATGGTCTAGCCAATAAACATGTTTAATTCGAGATCGTTAGATTTAATAGTCAACATATGTCAGCATTAACTTTCAAGTACCAACATAAAATCCACGATACTTACCACATGTTTTTCAAGTGTTATCCATTTTAACCGAAATCATGGCGTGCTTTTTACTCCCTGCTCTCAGTGTCAGAACAGATATAGAAATGATTGAATAAAGATCTTTTTTAAACTTTAATCTAATTCTGTCTTCAAAATCATGACATTTATATATATATATATATATATATATATATATATATATATATATATATATATATATATTGTTACATAGATTGAGGTTCAGGATTTTATGCAATCAGTCTCTAAGAGTAATTTTTTTAGGAGCTATGGAATTTTTGAAATTATTAACTTTGAATTAAATCCAAGCTATTTAGATCACATCCAGTTTAATTCTGTATAAAAATCAACAAACCTAACTAAGGATATTTCTTTCATATCTATTGAATTATTAAGCTCCATTTAACTCTGTTCCCTTTAGGTTGTAATTTTTTTCAGAAGAGATGAAAGTACAAAAGTCATTAAAGCTTATTTTTCGACAGTACTAAATGTAATGGGAAGGCCCATGCAAATTTTGACTTACCAATATTTGAAAGAAAGGATGGCAAAATGGAGCAAATGAAACATGGAGCTGCGCATCGTACAAAGGAAGACATTGGTCGTCGACTTCGATTCGTACTGTTGATTGGCGAATCTAGGTTTACCGTGCCAAAATTCGACATTCGAAAAATGGTACCATTTCCTGTTTTATTAGAAGGAGACTCCCTGGATTCTCGAGATGGCTGCCGTGGTCCCGAAGGTTGATACCTAAAGGTTTCTTGGTATGATGGCTGGAGAGCGTACCCATTTCCTGTCGAAATATTTTTAAGGCGAATACTTAAGTTTGTCATCAGAAAAGTATTATGGTACCTTTTAACTCTAGAAACCATAGCTGTGAAATTCAACGTTAAAATACAGTGAAAATCGTTTAACATAAAAAATGAAGGGACTGAAATATTTTTTAGTGTTAAAAGAAGCTTGCTTTAAAAAGGGGAAAAAAACAGACAAAATTAAGTTTATTAGAGCAAAGGTCGCTTAAGTAGTGGTCCGCAAGAAAATTTCGCTCGTCCCCAGAAAATTGTGGAATATACTCACTTATCATGGTAAATTATGTTTTAAGATGCATTGGTTGCGTTCTTAGATCACAATTCTTTTCTATAAATATATTTAACATTCACAAATTCTTAATAGTAGATCATGGGATTTAAATTATGAATTTACTGGTCCACGAGGTCAAAAAATTTGGCGACCGCTGTATTAGAGTGCGTTTAATTTACATCGATACCTGCATGTATTTAATAAAAATCAATGGAACCAAAATCATACATAAGAGCTTAAGGTATCCGACTACGTTCGGCGAATCTAGATTTACCGTGCCAAAATTCGACATTCGAAAAATGGTACCATTTCCTGTTTTATTAGAAGGAGACTCCCTGGATTCTCGAGATGGCTGCCGTGGTCCCGAAGTTTGATACCTAAAGGTTTCTTGGTATGATGGCTGGAGAGCGTACCCATTTCCTGGAACCGTGATTTTAAAAAAAGCGCATAAATGGATAATTTACATAATATTTAGTATCACTCAGATTAGAATACATGCATTAAATTGTTTTAAGGACATTTTGACAAAAAATGTATTTAAATATAATATTTGGGCAAAAAATTAACTTAGAATAATCTTTTTCCAAATGTTCTCCTTTTGTGAAAAATGGTTCTATTATAATAATATTTTGCCTGTATATAGCTCAGATCTGTCTACAGAGGCTCAACTAGAAGTTTTGAAAAATTCACATTATTTTCAGAGTTACCACCAATTGAAAAAAATATTGGAGTTTTTTTCTTAAAATTGCTCCCCTCTGTTGTCGTAAAATATTGTCACGGAGTTCGAAAAAATTACACAGTTCAATTAAACAAACAATTAGATTTATTCTAACGCTGGGAGCTCGATACAACACTGGACTGAGAACATGCCCAACTGGCGATGAACTCTGCTTTTATACACTTCGGAATATTCGAGAAATACCCAGTATGCACTCTAAAGAATGATCTGGATTCATCTAGAACCTAGAGAAACAATACATTAAAAACGGAAACAAAATTCCAGTCTTTGGATAAATCTGCCGGGGCCGGGATTCGAACCCGAGACCTGAGGAAGTTCAGTCCAACGCTCTGCCAACTCGGCTATCGGGACTTGTAGCAAATTATGCGTGTGGCATTGCTCCCCTCGAAAAAGAAGACAGCGCCCGCTGTCATTTTTTGTTCAAGGGTCTTTATTCTGGAACGGAGTGATGGGGTCCTTTGTATGATTCTTTGGGAGGAATATCCTCGGTTTCGATTTGCTCGGCGGGATCATGGTACGGTTTCATACGCAGTACATGGACAACTTCTCTTAGTTTTTCTTTTTCGTGAAGCAGGATCAAAATCTTGTACTTCGTAAGTCACGGCTGATAAACGGCGTAGCACCTGATACGGTCGAAATACCTTCTTAAGAGTTTTCGGAGAGACCGACTTTCTCACTGGAGTATAAACCCATACGAGATCTCCGGGAGCGTAAGATACCATTTGGTGTTTGGAATCGTAACGTCGACGATCTTTGTCTTGAGCTCTCAGAGTGTGCACTCGGGCTAGCTGTCGTGATTCTTCGGCTCTGGCTGCTATCTTGGTGATGTTATTGTCATCAAAATCGTTAGGACAGAATGGTAGCATTGTATCTAGTGTCGTTTCCGCTTCACGACCATGAAGTAAAAAGAACGGCGTAAAACCTGTGGTCTCTTGTTTAGCGGTATTATAAGCGAAGGTTACAAATGGTAGAATTTCATCCCAATTTTTTCTGCTCTACATCCACATACATTGACAACATGTCGGCCAAGGTCTTATTGAAGCGCTCCGTCAGTCCATTTGTTTGGGGATGATACGCCGTTGTGAAACGATGATCAATGTTACACAAGTCGACGAGAGAGGAAACAAGTCTGGATCGAAAGACGGCTCCACGATCTGTGATAATTACTCGAGGAGCTCCATGCCTGAGGACAATTTCTTCAAGTAAGAACTTCGCTATTTCGTCGACTTCGGCTGTCGGCAAGGCTTTGTTGTTGCATATCGTGTTGAGTAATCCGTGCAGACTATTATCCATTTGTTTCCATGAGCAGACTTTGGAAATCTCCCAAGGAGATCAATTCCAATGCGATGGAAAGGAGCTATAGCTGGAGGGATGGGAACTAAACGTCCAGGTGGTCGTTGAGGAACGGATTTTCTCCTTTGGCACTCCCGACAATGCATGACATACCGAACGACATTTCGGTACATTCCCGGCCAGTAAAATCTCTTGCGAATCCTGTCATAAGTTTTCGCGAAACCAAGGTGTCCTGCGGTGGGGGCGTCATGAAAGTGCCTTAGTATGTCTGCTCGTAGATGTTTAGGAATGACTGGCAACCACAACTTTCCATCTGGATCAAAATTCTTCCTGCAAAGGATACCGTCGATAAATCTGAATTCTTCGTTTTTGGATGAGTTGCTCAAAAGTTTTAATTTCGCAAGGTCTTGATCCTTTTTCTGTTCCATCGCAAGGTTCATACTCGTCGTGACTGCTAAAAATTTGTCTGGTGTTTCCGTTTCCTCTTCCACTGGATTTCTCGAAAGAGCGTCGGCGTCACTATGCTTCTTACCGGTTTTATATTTTACGTCAAAATCATGCTCTTGAAGTCGGAGGGCCCATCTGGCAAGCCTTCCTGAAGGATCCTTTAAATTCATGAGCCAGCACAAGGAATGATGGTCAGTTACAACAGTAAAGTGTTTTCCGAATATGTACGGCCGAAATTTGTTGGTAGCCCATACGATGGCAAGACATTCCCTTTCTGTGGTGGAATAATTCTTTTCGGCTTTTGTCAGAGTTCTAGAAGCGTATGCTATAACTTTCTCGACATTATTCTGAATTTGTACTAGGACAGCTCCGATACCGTACCCGCTTGCATCAGTATGGATTTCTGTAGAAGCTCTTTCGTCGTACATCCCCAATACTGGATCCGAAGTAAGTGCTTTCTTAAGACTGTTAAATGCTTCCACCTCTTCAGGACCCCAATGAAACTCCACGCCACTTTTCAGCAATGACTGCAAAGGTTCGGCGAGATAACAGAAACCTTTAATAAATCTTCTAAAGTATGAACAAAGACCAAGAAAACTTCGTATGTCATGTATATTCTTTGGAGTGGGAAAATTTCTTACGGCTTTTATTTTGTCGGGATCGGGACGAACGCCATTACTAGATACAAGATGGCCCAGAATCTTTACTTCTTGGGCAGCAAAAAAGACACTTCTTTGAATTTAATTTAAGACCAGCTTCCTGAAGACATTTTAGAACAAGTCTTAATCGTATAAGATGGTCTTCAAAAGTTTCTGAGAACACTATTATGTCATCTAGGTAACAAAGACACATAGTCCATTTAAAATGGCGTAGCAAATTGTCCATCATTCTCTCGAAGGTCGCAGGTGCATTACAGAGACCAAACGGCATGACTTTAAACTCGTATAAGCCTTCGGGGTAAAAAATGCCGTCTTTTCACGATCCGCTTCGTCTATTTCTATTTGCCAATAACCAGATCGGAGATCCATGGAAGAAAAGAACATGGCACCTTTCAGACAGTCGAGCGTATCGTCAATACGAGGCAGAGGATAAACGTCTTTTTCGTGACGCTATTCAGCTTGCGATAATCGACGCAAAAACGCCAACTACCGTCTTTTTTTCTTACGAGCACAACGGGTGATGACCAAGGACTTTCAGAGGGTTGGACGATACCTTCATCAAGCATTTTCTGAATCTCTTCATGAATGATGCGTCTTTCAGTCGGCGAGACTCTGTAGGCTCGTTGGTTGATTGGAGCATGATCACCAGTAAAAATCCTGTGTTTCACATTCGTCTTCGCGGCTGTCGACTTGTCGGTCTTCGTGAAAAGCCCAGAAAATTTCCGGAGTAGTTCGGATAGCTTGTTTCTCTGTTCGTCACTTAACTCGGGTGACATCATTAACGAACAATTCATCTGTGACTCCGAAGTTTCTTGCTGGTCATCCAAGCAACCCGATGTGTCGGAAATAACACATAGATGCCCTTCATTTAGTGGTTCAGCTTGGCCTATGCACATTCCTCTAGGGATGATTTGGTTTCGGAACTGCAGGTTGGTAACCCAGACATCACTTTTCCGTTACGATATGTGGATACCATGGACGGTGTAGCAATATTTTTCTCGAAGAGCAAATGTTTGCTGCCATCTAGAACTACATTTATGTCTCCTCGGGTTTGATATCCTGATACTGTTATTCTAGTTAAAGAATGCGGCTTAAGTGTATAGTCCCTGGTGGCATACAAATTCCAGGCGTCAGGCGCTGTGGAGTCTCGACAGATGTCTTCTAGAACAAGTTCATTTTGTCCACAGTCTATAACGGCTTGAGACGCCTCTAAAAAGTCCCATCCTAGGATGACATCATGGCTACAATGTGATAAAACAATAAATTCAAAAGGCAGTTCTCGATTGTTTATACGGACACGTAAAACACATTTCCCTATCGGCCGAACAAAATTTCCATCCGCAACTTTCAGCATAACGCTCTTGGCATCAGCAAACAGAACTTTCTTTAAAAATCGGCGATACTTATCGGATATGACAGAAAACGATGCCCCAGAATCTACTAGAGCACGTATCGGCTTCTTATCTATTATTACGTCTAGTTGGTTACCAGTCATCTTGGCGGTCGACGGAGGATTTCCAGTACACGCGGCCTCACCTCCTTGGAAGGTCGCTCTCCTTAGTTTTCCTCGCTCCTACGGCCTGGCGACTGACTGGATCGGCGATATGGCGACGGGGATCTGTAACGACGTATTGGGATCGGCCTCTCGTGGGACTTGGCGTAAAACGGCGAGAAGAGTTTGGTCGGCGTATTTCTTCTTCAGTGCCAACGTCGTCGAAGTTCCGTCGGCGGTTTCGAGAGTTGTCAAAGACAGCCTTTCTCTCTCGGCAGTAGCGCATTACATGTCCAGGACGTCCGCAGTGGAAACAAACAGGTCTGTTGTCAGCCGTTCTCCACACATCTGTTTTTCTTGGTTCAGGTGGGAATTTCTGAACAGGAGCTCTGTATTTCCTGGTTACAGCGGCGTATGTTGGTCGTGGTCTAGTTTCTGTAGGTTTTGTTGACACTGGGGCCAAAACCCTTTCAACTTCGTCTTGAACGATCTCTTCTAAGGATTGGGGATCGGAGTCCAAAGATTCTTGCGTCTGGTTAACTAGTCGATGGACTTCTTCTCGTACGATTGCGCGAATAAGAGAGACCAAATCAGTCTCATCCGTCAGGGATGCAACCGGTACGACGTTTGGAAGCCTTTCAAATCTCGGTCGACCAACTCTCTTCTGCTTCATATCTTCGATATAGTTGCACCATTTGATAAAACTTGCTGTGTCGTTGATTTCTCTCGTCAACAGGGCCTGATAAATATCCTCAGCAACACCTTTCATTAGGTGTGACACTTTTTCGTCTTCTTTCATCAGAGGATTTACCTCTTGGCAAAATCCTAATACACTTTGTATGTAAGACTGTGTACTCTCGCCTGAACGCTGGGCTCGGCATTTTAGTTGTTCTTCTGCCCTTCTGGTATATTTTTGACGGTCACCGAAAAGTCCACTTAGTCCATTTTTAAACGCTTCCCAGGAATCTAAGGCGTCTTCGTTGTTGACATACCACTGTCTCGCAGTACCGTCAAGAAAGAAATAAACGTTAGCCAGGCACATCATGTCATCCCACTTGTTAAAGTTGGCTACTCGATCGTACTCTTTAAGCCATTTGAGAGGGTCTTCCCCAGGCGCTCCTCGGAAGGTCGATGGGCTCCTCCATTGCTGTAACGAAGGTGTTACTACAGCGGGCTTGGCTTCTTGCTCGGTCGGCATTTTTGTCCTCTTCCTACTATTTTCTTTTAACAGTCCGAATTCGGGGATAATCCTCTTAACCGGAGGCTCCTGCGAAGGTTGTCACTATTATCCACGTTTGACGTAATTGTACCCCGCGCCTCCACCAAACTTGTCACGGAGTTCGAAAGAAGTACACAGTTCAATTAAACAAACAATTAGATTTATTCTAACGCTGGGAGCTCGATACAACACTGGACTGAGAACATGCCCAACTGGCGATGAACTCTGCTTTTATACACTTCGGAATATTCGAGAAATACCCAGTATGCACTCTAAAGAATGATCTGGATTCATCTAGAACCTAGAGAAACAATACATTAAAAACGGAAACAAAATTCCAGTCTTTGGATAAATCTGCCGGGGCCGGGATTCGAACCCGAGACCTGAGGAAGTTCAGTCCAACGCTCTGCCAACTCGGCTATCGGGACTTGTAGCAAATTATGCGTGTGGCAATATGAATATAATTCCCCTTCTAAGTTATATATTTCAAAAATTCTAGTTGAGGTTCTGAACAGAGGTCTGAGCTATAAACACGCAAAATATTATTCTAATAGAAGCATTTTTCACAAAAGGAGAATATTTGGAAGAAAGATTATTCTAAGTTAATTTTTTGCCAAAATATTGTATTTAAATAAAAAAAATTTGTCAAAATGTCCTTAAAACAATTTTATGCATATATTCTAATCTAAGTGACACTAAATATCATGAAAATTATCCATTTATGTGCTTTTAAAAATCACAGTTCGAACGTAGTCCGATACCTTAATAAAATTGAACAAAAAAATTTCAATATTTTAAAAATAAAACATTTGAGTTTTTGGAAAATGTATTTTTATTTTGCATCGTCTTTCTTTAGCATTAAATTGTCAACAGATTTTTCGATGTCATCCATTTTGTTATTCATTTCATCATTGCAATGTGCGCCTAAAATAACAGCTCATACTTTTCACGATTTTCCTTATTTCGGATGTGGAAATTGAGCCTGCCTTTCATTTAGGGGTGGAGGGAGAAAGTAATTTAGATAAACAAAACTGGCTCGTGTCACAGGCTGTCACAGGCTCGTTCACAGGCTGTTCGAGGCCACGTTAGTCTCTTTTCTACGAAGCATGTGAAAACCCCCTCTTTTATTTCCCTTTTAAATTTCTCCTTCGTGGCTGGTGTTTTCTGCATTTTGTTCATTCCCAGAAGGAAAATCTTTTCACGTTAAGTGATTTTAGTTTTGTGTTAACAGAAAAAAATGCATGAAAATTCATAGTTTGTCGGGTTCATTGTATTATTTCGTGTTAACCGATCTTGAGTCATAAGATCTTTAGTCCGAGAATCGTGACCCTTATTTTCAATTTTTTGACAAAAAGACAATACCCTATTCCTATTTGGGTTCTGTGCTTTAAAGTTTCTTCCTCCAATTTTCATCTTGTGTTTCAGGATATTTGTTCATTATCACGATAAATTTACAGACATATTGATGAAATTTGGCGATTCTTTTTGTAATAGAGACTATTTTTACAACATGTATACATGTCATACAGCCATGCTCCAAGTATTAACCATTCTTATTTTTTTTATGAACTACGAGCTTGTGAGATTCGGGTGAAAGTTTTACCAAAATAGATTAATTTAAATATCCAACTAATTTTATTATAGCTGTTAGCTCCAATATAAGTTCCAATATAAGTTCGAAATAAAACCCCATTTCGATTTTAAGAATACTGTGTGATTGCAATTCTTAAAATTGAATTTCCCTAACTCAATGTTCCGAAAGACGGGAGAAATTATCAAAGCACTGAACGCGAATAAAAATGGCTACGCTGTTTGTCTGAAGAATTGGAAATCATGAACACATTTACTATGAAGTAATGATATCAGATTGTCATACTAAATGATTTAAAACATGGTTGCGATAGTACATTAAGGTATCAAAATACTTCGTAACTGTGCTTTTAAAAAAGCGCATGAATGGATAATTCGCAAGATATTTAGTGTCACTTAAATTAGAATACATGTATAAAATTGTTTTAAGGACATAACGACAAAAAAAATTACTTAAATACAATATTTTGGCAAAAAATTAACTTAGAATAAGACTTTTTCAAAACGTTCTTCTTTTACGAAAAATGCTTCTATAATAATATTTTGCTTATATAAAGTAAAGACTTCTCCAGTCTGAAATAGGATTTTTGGAAAATTCACATTTTCAGAGTTACCACCAATTGAAATAATTATCAGCATTTTTTTCTTAAAATTACTCTTCTCTATTATAGTAAAATATAGATAAATCTACTTCTAAGTTATATATTTCAAAAATTCAATTTCAGCCTCTGTACAGAGGTCTGAAATATATACAGGCAAATTATTATTAAAATAGAAGCATTTTTCATAAAAGAAGAATGTTTTGAAAATGGGTCATTCTACGTTCATTTTTTTGTCAAAATATTGTACTTAAATAATTTTTTATTGTAATATTCTTAAAACAACTTTATATACGTTTTCCAATATAAGTGACATTTAATATCAAATAGTATCCATTTATATGCTTTTTCAAAATCACGGTTCCGAACGTATTCGGATACCTTAATAACAGAAACTAAAAGTTGTTATACAAATATAAATTTAGAAAATAACTTTACATTGTAAATAGTTTTTCTCCAATAGAAAAGAAAATCTAACTTCGAGACCATTATTACTTTAATAAGAATTAAATTATTGCAATTACTGGAGAAATTTAAAATGTTCTTTCATATGATATCGACACCCAAAGTGGTTCATCTCTTCCAATTTTCAAATATGACATGAATCCTGTAAATTTTGTAGGTTTCAAATCTATCTAAACGTTATTTTGGATATAAGGAGTGTTTTTTTCCAGGTATAGAAGTTTAAGTTGGCATTACTTTCCAAGATGGTGACCGATTTAACAGCTGTCAAGTGATTTATTCTCAGTTTGGTTTGGCAATTCATCATGAATAGACTCACGCCTGAACAACGCTTTCAAATTGTGTAATTTTATTTCGAAAATAATGGTCGATTTTCATAAGCGAATTTTGTTTAGCGATGAAGCACACTTCTTGTTGAATGGCTACGTCAACAAATAAAACTGCCGCATTTGGAGTGGAGCTAATCCACAAGTGTATGTCGAAACATCGTTACATCCAGAAAAACTGACTGTTTCGTGCGCTTTATGGGCTGGTGGAATCATTGGTCCGTACTTCTTCAAAAACGATGAAGGCCACAACGTTACAGTCAATGGTGATCGGTATAGAGCCATGATTACTAACTTTTTTCATTTCTGAATTGAACAATCATGATGTCCAGGAGCCGTGGTTCTAACAAGACGGCGCAACATGTCGCACAGCTCGTGCCACAATCGA
This sequence comes from Trichonephila clavipes, assembly GCA_019973935.1. NCBI lineage: Eukaryota > Metazoa > Arthropoda > Arachnida > Araneae > Nephilidae > Trichonephila > Trichonephila clavipes. Next base: position 157,272 of record BMAU01017295.1, on the reverse strand, counting down.
TTGATTGAAAGACGTTTGGTGACCGCCTAATTTCACGTTTTGGACCTGTGAATTGGCCTCGAAGAACTTGTGATTTAACACCGCTAGACTATTTTCTGTGGGGCTATGTTAAGTCATTGGTCTATGCGGATAAGCCACAAACGCTTGACCATTTGGAAAACAACATTCGCCGTGTTATTGCCGATATACGGTCACAAATATTGGAAAAAGTCATCGAAAATTGGACGTCCAGATTGGACTACATCCGAGCCAGCCGTGGCAGTCATATGCCAGAAATCATATTTAAAATGTAATGCCACAAGATTATCTTTCGAATAAAAAAACAGTCATGTCAATCGAATAATATATCGTTGTTTTATTACAATTTAAAGTTCTATACCTCTAAAAAAGCACCCTTTATATAGTCTGGTATTTAGAACTTTGTTTCAAGTTTTAAAGTTCTATTTCATATTAATTTACAACGTAACAAATTAATTATAGAGCATCTTTTTAATTACAGAATATTTACTATTCACTATGTAAAAACTCAATATTATGGAACTGTAGATGAAACACCCTTAATTTATAAAAAAAAAATCTAATTACCACAAGCAAGAATATAATGAAGTATCCTGCTTTCCCTTGGGTAAAGTCAATGTACAGTAGTGCAAGAAGAATGCTCTATTTAATTTAAAGAAGTTATTTGAATAATCAAGTTTATTTAAAAGTACTCAAAGAAACCCCCAATATGACATTAATTTGCATCGAAGTTTTTTTTATCAAATCAGTTATCAAAAATGTTTAAAAAATTTAGACACTGACACTCAATTTTTATATAAACAGCGATAAATAACTTGTTCTTTTCTGTCCAGGTAAAAGTTTTTGTATTCCTCTTAATTCTTATGGCAAATCTAAATAAGGTATGCAGTGAATAATTGATGTATTGTAATTTCAATACTTGCCATTCATTTTTTCTAAAGCTGCTGATGCATCAAGAATTTTTGTATTTAGTAATGGAGTAACCTGAAAAAGAAAAATTTAAGCCGATATGTGTACAATTCTTTTGAATTTTACAAAAACTATTCAAGTAAAATATTTGAATATATTTTAAATATTAAAATGAAATTAAAAGTAAATGAAATATTTAAATACAATTGCAATTAGGAAGATTCCTACTCAAAGCCTTGATCGCGTACACAATAATTTAATATTCTCTATTTTACTTTTAATGGCAGTATTCTTTAATATTGCAAACTAGAAATTTCGCTGCTAATTAGATATATAAAATTGCTACGTGCCAAGTTGTTTCTATTCGCCAAGATGGGCGATAACATTACAATATGGTTACTTTGATATTTTTATCGTGGTGTCATGTAGTTTGACATGGGGATGTATAGTATATTATAGTTAATCTTTATAGTTTTTTTACGCGATAACCCTTTTAATTTCAGACGATTTTAAGTCGATTTCATTAAAAACTGAACCATTTTCATTGCAAAGATTCTTCAAGTTACTGCTTCAATCTTCTGTTGTATTTTGTGCCATTTTCGAAAATTAATGTTTCTAATATTATTGTTGAGTATCGGGATTTCTTAAAGAAAGAGGGCTGTGCTTTTCATTATTGCTGCAAATCGCGCATATTTCCATGTTAATTTTCTTTTAAATAATGCACTTTTAAACGTTCCTTGTTCGATGGAATATGTCAAAGGAAATCGCATGATCAGCAATTATTAATTGATATTCATTATTAATTTTCATATATATTACGTAATTATTTTATGTATAATATAATTATTATATTTTATGATTATTATATATACTATTATACCGGGTGTTTCAAAAGTCACGCACATCAACTTTTGTGGTTGAGTTTTAAAGACAAATGAAGTATGCTAATAAACAGAATAAAGGACAAACAAAGGTTGAACGGTTATCCTTATTGTCAGGTGTCTGACATGGTAAAATCACAGTAAATGTTCAGAATGACGTCCATTTTTCAGGACACACAATCAAACTCTTTTTACTAGATTGACACTTTACGGAGAGTGCGAGAATTAATGTTCCATATTTCACGAATGATGTTACTCTTAAGTTCTTCAAGCGTATGGTGATTATTCGTGAAAACCTTTGAGATATCCCCAAGGGAAAAAATCCTGAATTGACAAGTCTGGTGAACAAAGTGGCCAAAGTCCTTTGAAAATGACACGATCATCGAAAAATAGTTAAAACTTCAATGCTGTCCCGTGATGTGCAACACGTTGCGTCGTATTGCTGCAACCAAGTATATTTTTCATCACTGTTCATCAAGGATATGAATTCCGGAATGATGTTTATATAGATGGTCTTTTCAATAGACTTCTTTGTAAAGTGGTCTCCACATCCCCCACTTTCGTTTTCACTGTGGCCGCTCTACCCGATCGCTTCCTGTCTGCGATCAATCCTATGTCACGGAACTGTTGCACTAAAAGTCTCATCAACGATGCATTTTGTGCTGTTTCACCTGGATATTTCTGCTGAGAACCATTTACCACACGGTAATGATATTTTGAAGCGAAATAAAATTCCACGATGGCTATTCTTTGCTCTTGGGAAAACATCATGAACCTCCCGTTGCGCTCAACTGACCACAACCGACAAGAATTTTGAAATTGAGGCCTGCTACGGTCAAATCTTATGATGAGGGCCCTGCTGCCATCTAGTGACAGAAATCTCAACCAACCTTTTTGGTTTCTAAGCAACAAGGATTACCATGTGGATGTGCGTAAATTTTGAAACACCTGGTATAATTATTATATATACTATTATATGATTATTAAAAATTACATAATCCATATCATTCGACAACAAGTGCTGCTTGGCGAATAGCGCTCTAATATCAAATTAGGCCTCAAATTTTTTTTATTAACTTTCTCCTTATTTATCGTACGCTATTAAAATTTCAGTAACAATTCACATAAATCTTTGTAGACAGTTATTTCCAAACAAATGACTTTAATATGGCTTTGGGTACAGTACTTGGAATTCAGAGTATTTGTAGTTGAGATACATGGATTATATTTCCCATAAATAACCTGGTTTTACAAAGTTTGAAATTTATTAAGATTTAAAATATTTGCTACCCTTGTACAACTTTCGTAGCTTTTAGAAGCTTAAAATAGTTTACTAAAGGCATTGGTTCATGTGAATACGAATTAAATTGAAGGATAAATGAACAATTCCACAAAATTCTTCCTATGCAAATGTTTGAGCGATTGTGGTAATACCTGAATTTGAAATAAGTCAACAGTATACATAAAAAGTAGACAATATACAAGAGCACCTTTGGAATTTTCAATCAAATACCAAATCCGTGAACGTAGAATGTTCGAACATGTATTTATTAGTTACAATTATAGATACATTATACTTCCCTTGCTTTAAAACAAAAATTAATAGACAAATTTCAATTTAAATGTTTGGTTTGTACTTAATTAAATGAAGAAATTGGTCTTTTTGTACTTTAAAACTGATCCTTCCGAATTTCAATAAGGAAAAATATTATTTTCATTAAAGATTAAGTCCGTACTCGAAAATATTTTTTTAAACACTCTTGCTATTAATAACAGTAAAAATCCCCACATACGAGAATTGAAACACTATTTTTAATTAAAAACACAAATTTTTACGCACATGCACATACTTAAAGAAACTTTCCATAGGTATCAAATATACACATTCTTTGTTTGAATTGTCTTAGAAAAACTTCTGATACTATTACAAAAGTTGTTTAGGAAGGCTTCCCTAGTAAACATTTAACTTATCTCAAGAATCTAAATTTTATTTTAATTCCCTTAATTAATAACACAAAAAATACTTTTATTCACCTCCGTAGAATCATTAACCACTTTAGTGGGTTCCTTGTCCATTTTTAAAATACTGGCAAAATACGTATAAAGTAACGTTAAAAACGAATAACAGACGAGCACTGAAAATATGTTCAGACTTTAGAAAACAAATTCATATTTCCTTATAGGAAGAGCTGTGATTGATTGATTCGATTGCTCGGAATTGATTGGTTGTTTATTGAGGTTACTAGATTGATTATTTTTAACATCTGATTTTGAGGGCACACTAACTAAGGTAGCTGAGTAGTCAAGATGACGATCTCGAGGTCTGTGTTATGGACTGGCGAGTTTGGACCTCATGCCACTAAATATCCGTTGTATAGAGGGGCCGATGCACAATAAATATGTCAAGATTCAAATTCCTCTCGGGGTGTGGAAGTTAAGAGACAGTAATGGCCTCTCAGGCGTCATCCATGTAACTCAACACTAGGGATACTGACCAGTGAATATTAAAATGCATTATTCAACTACATGCTGGCTTCTGGCGACGGCAGTTTTGAATAATAGTCAAGAAACGAGGACGACACCTGAAATGGCACCCCCTCTCCTAACTTCCACACCACACCAACGGGAGGACATTTGAACATCGACAGATTAAACATGCATTGCCTCCCTACAAGTCTTCAATAGTACTAGGCTCGAACTCATGATACGCCGGCCTCGAGTCCGTTACCTTGACCACTAGGCTACCACGGCCACATATTCCACATACAAACGACACCAGAGTGAAGACTAGTTAAGGAAGTGTTAAATATATAGTTGTTCTTATTTTTCCCCCTTCTTTCTTGTTTTTTTTTCTCATTTATAACTTTTTCTTATTTTTTTATTACTTATTGTACTGAACGCTTCGAGTTTTTTTTTTGTTTCTCCCCGATGCAAAAATTCATTAACATTAACAAATATAAAACAGTTCTGAACTTTTAATAGGGTACAAGATCGAAACATGAGTTGACATCAGTCAAATTTATTGTTTAAAACATTTTTCAAACAGCCTTGATGCGGGAGGATCGTATTGGTTAAGATAAAAACTATTACGAGTAATTTGTTTGTTGTGGACTTTGTAGCCCAACAGTAGGGAGCTCATGACAGGCACTGCTTCTGTCGAGTCGAAGGTTCGAGTCCCAGTGTCACTAAACACCACCGAGTAGAGCGGTTTATGTACTTTAAAACACCGAGATCTAAAGACTTCTTGTTGGCGTGGTGGGTAAATTTGTGGTAGCAACTCAGATGTTGTCCTCGTCATTTGACGTTGGCTCTATTAGAAGATCCGGTGTCATTAATCCGTAGATTCCGAGTACGATGTTAATAAAATAATCCGTCAAATACTCTTCATATTTTGTGTGAGAATCTTTAACTTTTAAAGATGTTAGCATTTATGATAGTTTCTGTATCTTTTATGTGCATACAAATACGCTTATTTTCAATAAATAATTTGAGAATTTTGACTAGTTGTGTAAATTCTCTCAATACTGAACGAAAGATAAAGCTAATATACGTGAACGTGGGGGGCTTTCTAAGGAGGGAGGAGTATTGGATAGCACGGTAGCGGGGATAAGATGGCATTTGTGACTGGTATTTGTACCTGTGTGTGTACTGGCTTGTAAGACAAGATCTTGGCTTTTAATTGGTCGATGGGAAATTGATAGCTTAGCACAAGGGGGATGCTCGGGATAAGAGTTTTGTCAATAGAAATCTGTGTATTGTATAAGGAATCTTTTTTTTGGGGGGATATGTAAAGTCCGAAGGATATACTATATTATGAAACATACTGAAACAGAAAAAAAATTAACAACTTAATTATGTTTTAAAAAAATACATAAAGTAAATAAAACACTGAGAATTTTTTTTTTCAAAAGATGATGAATGGTTTTGGAATCTGAAATAGAAGAACTACAGTGGGGCTGGTCTAGCTTCCTAGAAGTTGTTTTTTGAGTTTTTGAAGTTATACTTCTTTCTGGGAAAAAGGATGAGGGTAAATTTTTACGATACGCGCGTACACCATCACAGATGCACGCGCATACCGTTGTCTAATATTTTAGCATGTCACTTTTTTGGTGGTGAGGGACTGATATTTGGGGGACCGTAATAACTATTGTTATAAACCATATCTGTTGGGACGCATCCCCCCTCTACAGCTTTTTGGTCAATATCTCGGCACCCGAGCCTCACAGACCATTCGGACCTGGCTCATTCGATCCCTCTCTAACTGCTCTTCCAGTTATTATAATTTCATGCTCATAGGGCTATTTATTCTATAGTTTTTAATTGTTTTAAACATTTTAACTTTTTAAATTTGTTTAAGTTCATAATATCTTGGCTACTGATCGAGTCTCGGACTTGAGATTCGAACCAAATGTTCCACGCGTCGAGACCCATCCGGTCAGCTACTTCATTCCCATTGTGTAGGCATGGGGAGGGTTTAAGCACTAAAATATCATGCTCCCATGTTAATCCTATGGGGACTGGAAAAAATTTCACCCCCCCTAATGAATCGAGCTTGAGACTTGATTTTCGGAGGTCCGCCATATTTTTGTATTTTCGCGAGCTTTACGTGGAATTGGCCCCCTCCGGTGCTCCCCCCCAAACATGGCTTCCCCGGTAATAACTCGAATCCTATGCTACCTTGGTCGACCGCACCGGTTGGATTCGATTGTTCTTCTTATGAGCATCCTATATATATTTCTTCAGGACAATAGCCCCATTTCTTCACCTATATTTTTTACATTTTAAAATTATTTTAAAGTTTAAAATTTTTTAAATCCCACATAGCTCCGAGGATTTTTGAGCTTCGTTAATGAAAATCGAAGCATAAGTTCTCCTCGTTGAGCTCTTTCATCTGTTATAATTCGTGTGTAGACAGAAGGCTTGGGGGGGCGTTATCACTAAAATTAGAATCCCCATGTTATTCCTATGGGGCTAGATTTTTTGAGGACATCACGATATTACAGAGATAGGAGGATGAAACTTCGGAAACACCAACTACTCTGTGTATCGTTACGATATACGTGACCATTTATGTCACAGTTGTCCCCCTCCCCCTCTCCGCGGGGGAGTTAGTTTTGTTTTCCTTTCCCGAGCTAGTGCCTCACCATTTGCAACTATAGACTCCGGACCGGTTCGAATGGATTCCTCTTGTGTTTCCCTATAACCAGGCCGAGTTTCGAGAGTTGCTGGGTGACCTGCTTCTATTTTATTTAATTGTTTTAAATGTTTTAATTATTTTAAAGTGAGTATAACTCGGTGGCTCTTCAGGCGGATGTCTTAATTTTCTCATGAATGATTCTTCCCACCAAGACATTGAATATGAGGTCTCAGGTGTCACATTCTGTTCACCTCATCTACAGGTACAGTTTGCCGAACCGCCCCCCGCCCATGTTATTGGTCCTATAATCCCTGTGCGAAGGTGTTTAAATTTATTTAAGTCGTGATTATCTCGGGTTTGGCTGGTCCGTTTGACTTAAGATTAGTATCGTTCAACTCTGCTCGTGACCGTCTTTCGTCCTTGGCCCAGCTTGCCCTCCTCAAGACTTCTAGAAAGATTTTAATCCTGTTACGCCAAAGAAGTATAACTTCTTCTATATTTAAACATATTTATAAATTTTGGTAATGTGAAAAAAGCAACCCATTTCCTTATTTCCAGTATCTCACATACGCTTTTTACTCTAAGTTGTCTAATGCCAAATTATGATTAAAATATATTTATAGGAAATTAAATCTTTTATCTTTTTGTATTTTTCCTTCCATATCCAAATATTTTGATTACATTTCCAATTGTTTTGATTATTATAGAAGCATTTTTCATAAAAGGAGAATGTTTTTTTCTTCAATATTTGCCCAAAAATCGAATTAAAATTTTTTTTACGATGATATTCTTAAAACAATGCTGTATACAGTTGGACCCCGATGTAACGAAATTCGCGATTTAACGAAGTTCTTTTACCCCGATAAAAATGAAGACAAAACCCGCCAGTTAACGAATTATTTCTGCTGCCGTAAAAAATTTTTTCATTAGTTTGAAAATTTGTTTAATTTTTTCTAATCCAAATAATAATTTTTTTTGTTCGAAACTGGACAATTTTTCTCCTAGGCAGCAAAGTCGAAAAAGAACTCTTTCGTTCAAAAAGTTTGTAAAACATCCATTTGTCAGTATTTTGAAATTTCCAATTTTAATTGGTGCGTAATAATTCACTAATAGTACTTTTGGTTGCTGAATAAAAAGTGTGTATTCTCCAACTATGGATATTTTTTGTGTAGTTCCTTGTGCTAGTTCCAAAATTTAGTGCAAAAATTTGTATTCTTTTTGGACCCCGATATTATGAATAACCCCTATTTAACGAATAAAATGTTCAGTCCCAATGAATTCGTTAAATCGGGGCCCGACTATATATATATATATATATATATATATATATATATATATATATATTCCAATTCAAGTGACTAAATATCAAATATATATATATGTATATTCATATGCGTTTTCAAAACCAACGTTCCAAACGTAGATGCCCCCTCAGGGGGCTCACCTTCTTTAGGTGAGTACGGGTGTCACAATCCCGAGGTACCCTAGTGATCTTTTCCTTTTCCCAAGGGGTTTTATAGCCAAACTTGGCTCTTGCGCCAAAAAAATAAACAAATTAATAATCAGCCAAAGGTAGATGCCTTTTAAATTATTATAAAAATAACGCAAAAAAGTGGTTTCACTATTTGCGAAGGAAAGATTTTCACCTTATAAAATACGTATACAGCAGAACGTCGTTTATCCGGATCGATTGGGACCGGACACTGTTCGGATACGCGAGTGTTCGAATAACCGAAATCCGAATGCGATCCATGTGGTATATGAAACCGGACACTATACGAATATTGAAAATCATCACATGCGGGAAACGTGCTTGAAGAAAAAGCAAAATAGGTGCAAAATTTCACAATTTTACCTTTTTTTGTGGAAAATAATCACTTATTTTTCGCTGTACCAATGTACACTTTCGTTTTTTCGCTGCAAGGTCTCTGAAAAAACTGGTTCGAATATTTGACGCTCCGGATAATAAACGTTCTACTGTTTGTATTTCTACTTAAGTTACTTGAAAGGCAATTTTCCAGAATATAGCAATCGAAAAGGGAAAATTCGTCGAGCCTCCTTCAACTTGCGTAACTTACGATTCTTGAAATACAGAGACCAAATGTTTGTTTTATACTTCTCATAAAAACATTTATTTTCAAATCAAAAGATTACATGTAAAAGATGCGTTTCTTCAAGGAATAAGTCTTAGGAGACACACACAACGTAAAATCTGATGGACTATATTCAAGTGAAAAATGTTTTATTACACAACACATGTTGTGTATTCCACTCTTGGTGTACGTCAGAATCCACAGAACCACTACAACAGTTGAAAAAATGTTCAACCTAAAAGCTGCATTGTAAAGTCCTCGTCACAATTTTTATTGAATGGATCCGAACTATGCTCATAAAAAAATAGATAACCACATTTTCTGAAAAAGAAAATATATATCCATTACATACCGCAGACTCTACAAAATATAACAGAGCTAAAAAGTTAGATGTTAGGGAATGTCCAAGGTAGTTAATTTTAATATCTCGTAAGTTTTACCTAGCACCATACTCTCTTTGCGGAGGTTCTTCAGTGGGTTTGGATCCTAGCACAGGAGATATTGGCATAACTCCCTGATTTGGCGACAAGGAATTGGTACTAATGTTTTAGGATTTTGGCGGCAAGTTGGAAACACTCGCAATTCACAACCCTAACATGACCAATTTTTTTAAAATCGTTTTTTGGAAAACGCAGCGGTCCGTTTTTGTCCAATGGTCGTCATGGAAGGTTTGTCAGTGAGTGAGTGAATATTAACGTCGCACTGTTCAGCTACACGAGGGCTTTTGGCGACGGACCACGTAATTTTGAACCATGGTTAAGTGACGTGGACGACACCTTAGCTGGCACCCCCTCTCCTAACTACCACACCACACCAACGGGAGGGCGTTTCAGCTCTCGACAGGTTTAACGTGCATCGCTGCCCTACACGGCAGGTCTTGAGTGGTACTGAGCTCGTACTCGTGACATGCCTGCTATGGTTGGATACCTTGACCACTGGGCTACCGCAGCCTTGAGGTTTGTCAGATTTTTCCTAGAATGACAAAGTGAAGCGACAAGTGGAGTTTTTCTACTTTTGAATGAAAATGACAGAGAAAGAAGCGATTAACTAGTATATGGATGAAGGATTGATATCATTACGCATTACGGTATGAATGACTGAAATAAGGAAAAAATGAGTTTGAAAGGGAAATACGTTGATTAGTCACCCTAAAGCCTACATTTCCTCCATTGTTGCATTTTAGAAACCACGTTTTTTGCATGTTTATCGTCTCTTGAAGCCCATTTAGAAATCCTGTTCCAATGGTTTTAGTCTTTGGCTCCATTTTGAAAACACGGTAATTTGGCATTCTTGTAAAAAAATTTCGCCAAAAAAAAATCAAAGGGAAAATCTGTCATTTACCCTTCAGTGGCATTAGGACTCGAATCCACAATTTGACAGAAACGCCGACCATGAGTTAGTGACTGACTCCTGCGCTACGCTTGTCACTTAAACAAGTAATTTAATTGTACTAAAGGAATGCTATTGGTGGCAGACTTAATAATTCTGAACTGTGTTCAAGATTAAAATACTAGAAGAGAGTTTTGTTACACAACTTACAACTTGGGAAAATGATCTATAGCGTATATTAAAAGAAGCAGTAAGGCAATTGAATAGTATCAAAAGATGCCGTTTGAATTTGAATTAAAGTACCTTGACTTAAAGTAATCTAATATTTGGTCCCCTAACAGTTTTTCCTCAATATCGTAATGGTGTTTTTGATCAGGTTCAAACGAGATTTGATGCATATAATCTGTACAGACTATTCTCTGAGATCTGCAAAAGTCAGATACCTTAATGGCACAAATTTTATTTTAATAGGTTAACTGTGTTAGTAAAGCTAAAGAGGCCAGTAACACGTACAATTTAAATCCCTTTGCGAGAAGCCAACTTCCTCCAACTGATATCTGGTTTGTTAGTCAAAGATATAGCATATTTTTCATGATTGTACATAATTTGGAGAGTTGTTATGCAATTCATAATAATGTTGCGTTGTATCATGGCAATCATCAAACTCAGTATTTCAAATAAAGATCTACAAGCTCATTTCTTTAATACTCTTAACACCAACTTATTTTATATGTTAAATACACGCATTTGCAGCTTATGAATATTTAAAATTCTTTACAGTACATTACGTCAACAAGTGTATGGAAAAAGAACTAAAAAAACTTACTCGCAACAAAAAGAATAACAAACAGAAGCTCTAGACATTTGATAATGGACCCAATCGAATAAGTGAGATAATCCAAACTATGACGGATCATGATCGTAGCAATTCTCATAAATAGCGTCGCAAAACCAAGGAATCCAATTATAGTCATCATTATAGGAAAGAATTGAAACCCGGGGCACTTAAAGATAGAGAGTGCACCTAAACACCATTTGAATCTTTGTAATTTACAGAACAAACAATTATATTATAATATAGGGTGTTTTTTTAGAGGTATAGAACTTTAAATTGCAATAAAACAACGATGTATTATTCGATTGACATGAATTTTTTTATTCGAAAGATAATCTTGTGGCATTACATTTTAAATATGATCAAGCAAGGCGTAGATTCGTCGAATGGGCCCAAAACGAGATTGCCGTTGTTCCCGATTTTCATAAGCGAATTTTGTTTAGCGATGAAGCGCAATTCTGGTTGAATGGCTACGTCAACAAACAAAACTGCCGCATTTGAAGTGAAGCTAATCCACAAGTGTATGTCGAAACACCGTTACATCCAGAAAAACTTACTGTTTGGTGTGCTTTATGGGCTGGTGGAATCATTGGTCCGTACTTCTTCAAAAACGATGAAGGCCACAACGTTACAGTCAATGTTGATCGGTATAGAGCCATGATTACTAACTTTTTCATTCCTGAATTGAACAATCATGATGTCTAGGAGCTGTGGTTGCAACAAGACGGCGGACCGTCTAATTTCACGTTTTGGACCTGTGAATTGGCCTCCATGATCTTGTGATTTAACACCGCTAGACTATTTTTTGTGGGGCTATGTAAAGTCATTGGTCTATGCGGATAAGCCACAAACGCTTGACCATTTGGAAAACAACATTCGCCGTGTTATTGCCGATATACGGTCACAAATATTGGAAAAAGTCATCGAAAATTGGACGTCCAGATTGGACTACATCCGAGCCAGCCGTGGCAGTCCTATGCCAGAAATCATATTTAAAATGTAATGATACAAGATTATCTTTCGAATAAAAAAAATTCATGTCAATCGAATAATACATCGTTGTTTTATTGCAATTTAAAGTTCTATACCTCTAAAAAAACACCCTTTACATACTGAAGTTTAAATTAAAAATAATGATGTCAATTTTTACAAATTTGCTTATAGCATGAAAATAACATTTTTTGTTTTATGGCGAAAATAATTTTTGTATAACAAAATAAAGTATTCAGAAGTTCTTCAATTTATACTGGGCATCCAAAATTATGGCGATGATCTACCAAAAGTGAAAATCTAAAGTATTGGATTGGCGAATTTAAACATGAACAAATAGGTTCAAATAGTAAAAAAAAATGTTATTCCATTTTAAGACACACGTGTAGGATTGCATGCACGAATCGTTGTCACAAGAAAGTATAAAAAAAGAAATACAAATGGTGCAGAAATGTATTAATAGGAAGCATAATCCTCTGTACAGTTACAGCTTTCACAGATCCAATTCATATTTAAAATGAGAATTTGTATATTCCCATGGTAAGTCTGTTCCACTTCTGTAGGGTTATTGCGATATAGAGCAAGTGGTAAAGGCTTTCGTAAAAACATCTTAGAAGACTTTATACTTTCGATCGCTACGTCCCCCTTTTATGTATCAACCTGACATCACGAACCCCCTCCCCCAAGTTTTGAACAACCCTTCCTGACTCCCAATACATGGCTGAGTGATTCAAATTGCAATAGGTTATTGCTATGAATTCAATTCTTAACAGCTATTTTTTGAATTGAAAATATTACGTTGTTGTAATGGCTATGTAGTTGCAAAACTTAATATTCTTAATCTAAATACATGTTCTTGAAGAGTTTTTTATTGGGACAATTTAGTGATCTAGTGTAGGATGGCACATCTTTCAATTTTTCCATGAGGGGCCTTCCAGAATCTGTAAAAGAGGGAAATCTTAACATTAAATGAAAGACATTTGAGGACCCCATAGAAAAAAGCACTGGTGACCCCCGTAGGTCCACGGACCTCAATTTAAGAATCCCTGCTTTATACGATAGTGTTAAGATCTATCTGTCTAGCTATTTTTTCAAATATCCTCACATACCAGAAATTCTTTGACCAAAGGAATTTATGGACGAGCTTTGTTTTCCATTTGAAAACAAGAACAATTGTATCCCTGAGAAGCTGACATAGGGTTTGATGATTCCATGCCCTATATGTCTCAGTCACAATACCTCTGTCAAAGCATGGTTTGTGTTCCTGTCAATTATGCTTGCTCATGCCAAACCATCTCTAAACCCCCCCCATACCGGTATTTTTTGGATGTCAGATTACATGTTAGCACAGAACCTTGGTTTCCCGCCCATAAAACAATATCGAGAACCAGTGTTTAATCTGAATCTTGACTATTAATTGAATAGAACTGTCTTTCACCGAGTTCTGTTTCAAAGTAAATGTTCTCTGCGGATTTTTCAGGATGCGAAAATGAGTGGATTGCAAATAAAACTAGCAAATAGTCTTCTAGGAAAATTCTTAAAATTTAATTTAATTTCTGGGAACAAAAACTTATAATTTGTTTATGGGATGGAAAACTTTTATGTAGTCAATGTAGTCCTCCCCCCCTAATGTAATATCCCTTATGGAGTCCTTTTCTTTGCATGGAGATGGAAATTTCCATCATAGCATTTAGTTAACAAAAAATTGTACTCAAAATAGGTATACTGTAAATTAATTGTTGCTGGCAACTCTTTTTTCATGACTATTGAGTAATGAAGAACATAGATCTCAAGAAAAAATCAAATGTCTCAATCATTATAGTGGGTTTGAACTTGCCATTCCACTGTTTGTTGTGGTTGGAAGAAACGTGCGCTTTCTTGAATATTTTTTTATAACCAATCTGAGACCTTTTTTGCTTATAAAAGTGATAATGAGGGGAAATTTTTTTTGCGTGTGTTTCTGATTATTTCCTGTGGAATTTATATCAAATACCCCGAATTATCTTCCCAAAACCATACGACAGAAATTTAAATCGCTATGCAGTAGTTTCACTTCAAACGTATGACGCGAAAAAATATACTGTATGTTTATTTTATGTTAATTTTTGTAGAGAAATTTAGGACATTGAAGATTACTTGGGCCAGTTAGAAGACAGATACAGCTGTCAGAATATGGCCTTGATGACGAAAATTGTGATGACTATCGCAAAGCACATGAAATTACATAAATAATAATTTTTTAAATTATCATCAGGAATAAAAAATGATACAACGATATACACTCAGGAATATTGAAAATAGCGACCCAAGAAGGAAGCTAAGTAAATACAATCGCGAAACTTTGCAAAAAAGTACAGCGTAATGTGATATGTAAATGATCCAAGTTTTGTGCCAATACGCATGCTCATACACGCCGAGGTGGCGCTACAATCAGGAAGAGGGTGCTAAATAAGTCAGCGCAAATTCGAAGATTCATAAACGTGACGATTACCCGCCGATTGTAGGAAGACTTTGGTAAGCGAAACATGCCAGGTAAACGTGCTAGAAGACATTTCTCACAGTTAAGCGAGTTTGAGAGAGGCCTGATTATCGGGATGAAAACTGCAGGCTGGTCCACGCGCCGTGTTGATGGCCAGGTGGATCTTTCGGAATGTGCCGTTAGAAATTGTTGGGAGCAGTGGACACGAGAAGGTACGTACGTGTGGAAAACCGGGTCTGGAGCAACCAGAAAGACCACGAGGACAGAGGATCAAAGGATCGTGCGGCAAGCACTTGTGGACCCCATAGTGACTCGTTCAACGATACGAGCAGACGTAGGCATAGCAATTGCTCCACAAACAATTTTCAGACACCTTGCAGAAGCAAATCTTAAATCCAAGCACCATTTCCGTGCACTCCCTTTAACACCGGAACATCGGCAACTGCGTCTACAGTGGTGCCAAGCCAGATCAATGTGGAATGCCACAGATTGGCAAAAGGTTGTGTTTAGTGATGAATCCCGGTTTGTTTTGGGGACAGAAGATAACCGTGTACGGGTGTGGAGGCGCCCTGGTGAGCGGTACAATTCCCCCACGCTGTTCTACGTCACGCTGCCCACACAGCTGGTGTAATGGTCTGGGGGGCCATAGCCTATGATAGCCGGTCCACTTTAATTGTGATGCGTGGAACCTTAACGGGCCAACGTTATGTTGATGATATTCTTCGATCCCATGTAGGACCTTTCCTAAATGGTCTCCCAGGGGCAATTTTCCAGAAAGATAATGCTCGTCCGCATACAGCAAGAGTGAGTTGTTCAAGACTTCCTACGTCATTTTCAGACTCTTCCATGTCCGGCCCGCTCCCCCGATTTTTCCCCTGTAGAGCACGTGTGGGATCAGCTAAAACGGCAGATGCCATCGTGTTACTCTGTACATGATTTAGAGTTGGCTGCTCAAGATTTGTGGGTCCATATGCCTTAAGACAACTGATGGGAGGTCGCCGGTCCCTAGGGATTGTAACTGTAATTTTTATATCTGCCCTGTTGTTGTTTACAACGAAAGGAATTTGTTGGGTGCGTCTCTTACCCCACCGAAAAGGGTGACGCGTTCCCACGCCTGGAAGAAGGCATTGCACCCATAAATACATCATGGTAAGGGGTGTTTTTTGGGAATTTCCCGCGCTTGGGGGATGTCATTGACCGTGAGAGGATATCCTTCCGCTGCCTCTAGACCAATCAGATAAGTTGATTGAATTTCTGTAAAGAATCCGCTCCAGAATACAGGAGAAAACTGCCGCGGAATAAAAGGCGGATGCACCCCGAATTGAGGCACTCTCTGACGTTTTTTCTCTCACACCCACTTGGTCTGACACGTCCCTTCCAATACCGCAGGTGGGGACTCTAGGCACCGTCATGACTCCTCTCTCTCTCGATCTCTATCAGTTAAGTAATGTTCTGTTATGTATCTCTTTATAATTTAACGTAATGTTCGATTTAACATTTCCCTCGTCATCGTGAGGTCAGGGCGCATGGAGTCAGATGTCCAACATTTTTTTTCTGATGTTGAAAAAAGTTTGTCTTGCAGAAATTTTCTTCGGGGTGTGAAATTCTTTGGTCAGCCTCCCCCTTTTTCTGAGTGTCACTGGGTGACTTTGAGTTCTTCGGCATGTCCACGTGGTGTGGTGGATTTATGGATTTATGGTCTGTCTCGACGCTGGCACCGCCTTGACCGGAATCAAATCTTTTTCTATTAGACATCTCTCTCATCATTGCGAAATTAGAACGCATGGGGTCCGTGATGCCCAACATTTTTTTTCCGATGTGGAGAAAGTTTTATCTTACGGAATTTTTTTTTCTTCGGGGTCAGATGCCCAACATTTTTTCTGATGTGGAGAGAGTTGTATTCTACAGAATTTTTTCTTCGGGGGTCAGATATCCAGCAATTTTACGCACAGAGGATTGTTTTGAGTTATGGATTTGGGAAAATGACAATTGAGTTGACGTAATTATACAGTAAACTGAGAAAGTTGTTTTGGAAAAATGACACTTAGAGTTGAAGTAATTATACAATAAACCGAGAAAGTTGTTTTGGAAAAATGACAATTTGAATTGAAGCAATTATACAGTAAACTGAGAAAGTTATTTGAAGGAGATAGATAAAGTTTGCACTGATGAATTTGTTGAATAATTGGGAAAGTTTTTTTTTTTCTCATGGAGATAGATAAGTTTGTTCAAAGTACGTTTATTCTATAGTTGTTTTTATGGAAATGGATAATTGAGTTGAAAAGAAAGTTATATGGTTTATTTGAGAAAATTGTTTGATGTACAGAAGGAGATTTTGATGTAAGGATTTTGGGCAAAGGAAATTGAGTTGATATAATTATACGGTATATTTGAGAAAGTTGTTTTGATGTAGATAGGGTAATTTGAGTTAATGATTTGGTACGGTTTCGAGTAAATAAGTTGATGAAAATAGATAAGTTGAATTAATGATTGTGTGGTATATTTAATAATGTTCTGAGATGCATTTAGGAAAGTTCGAGTTGAAAAGTATATGAGATTTTGTGTAAATAAGTTGATGAGCATAGATGGTTTTAGTTAATGGTATTTTGGAGCTATCGATTGATTATTTGGAAGTTGCAGATAAGTTTAGTTAGTGTTATTGAGGCTTCAAATGTGAACGATCGGAGGTAAAGGCAATTTTGGATTATCGAGGAATCATTTTAAGGTTACTGAGAATTTTGGGTTGGTGTTATAGAATTGTATTTGAGTTATTAGTTAGAGGATTTTCGATGAATTGAGTTAGCGGTATTGTTGTAAATCGAAGATCTTGTGTTTTTTTTTCTCGTGTTTGTATATTTGTTGCGCGTATAGTGAAACAATTTGAGTTTTTTTTTATTATCTAGACTTGATACATTGTATTACATAGAGTGTTAAAAAGCTATGTTGATTACTTTAGCGATATTTTTTTTTATCTTGGAATTTATGTTTAATTTTGTGTAACACTTGCAATAATTTTCTTTTAGTTAAATTACTTTACTCTGTATGTGTCGCCTCATGACTTGGGTTGCATATCAATTTTATGTTTAATTTTTTTTTTCCTGAAATTTTCAACTGCACTTGTGATTTCTGGAATTCATTTCTCAAATGGAAATTCGAATGTATTGAATGTGGAAGAAATTTTTTTTTCTCCTTAAAATTTATTTTTAATCAATATTAATCGATATAGTGAATTTTTTTTTACAATCGGATTTGCAAAATTTTTTTCTAGTCTTAATTCTGCATTCTGTTTCTTGTGCTGGCGTTTGCGGCATGCAGCAAATCGTTTGCGCAGGGAAAATTTCCCGCGCTTGGGGGATGTCATTGACCGTGAGAGGATATCCTTCCGCTGACACTAGACCAATCAGATAAGTTGATTGAATTTCTGTAAAGAATCCGCTCCAGAATACAGGAGAAAACTGCCGCGGAATAAAAGGCGGATGCACCCCGAATTGAGGCACTCTCTGACGTTTTTTCTCTCACACCCACTTGGTCTGACACGTCCCTTCCAATACCACAGGTGGGGACTCTAGGCACCGTCATGACTCCTCTCTCTCGATCTCTATCAGTTAAGTAATGTTCTGTTATGTATCTCTTTATAATTTAACGTAATTTCAATCTTATTGTTTTAAAAAATAAATTAATGATTAATTAGAGAATGTCTTTTTATTTAGCGTACAGTTTATTTGTCTTTAAAAGATCTAATGTTTAAACTTAAGCTATAGTGTGACGCCAACAGAAGAATAGAACCGGGTTTTATTTAAAATGGATCGAACGAAATAAATTAATCAATTTAACTTAAGTTAAACCGGCGTCGCATTACAACATAAAGTATCTAATTAACTCAATGCCGGACTGTGTGGCGGCATGTATTGCAGCTGGAGGTGGCCCAACGCGCTTTTGAAGTTGCCCGTATTTGTGTCGTTGCAAACCCTGTATTCGTTTAATTGTCTTGTTTTTGAGATCAAGTGAATCTCTCATCTGTGTCATTATGTGTATTAAATTTCATTTCAATCCGATGCTTTCTTCTTGGGTCGCTATTTTCAATGTTCCAGAGTGTATATTATTTTTTAAATTTATTTTGAACTGAGTTTTAGCGTGTAAATCTGTATGATAGATATTCCCATCATGCTGTTTCTTAATTATTTTTCATTTTATACATTCATACTAGGAGTTTTTTTAAAAACGTTTTTTTTTTAATCTATATCATGAATTACATCACCTTGATTTTTTTTTATGAAATAAAGAAAACTCATGCAAAGAAAAGTTAGCCTTTTTAACCAAAATAAACAAAACTGTATTTATCCATTACCAGCCACAAATCTCCCCAAAGGGACACTTTTGGCAATGACAAAAAAGGCATGATTAAAATGACTTATATAGTTAGCTTCTTAGTGAATTAATACTGTATAAAAGTGTTGCATAACTGAAATATGGCAGTGGATGATGCTGTTTCATTTGGAAGAAAACAGCAACACATTTGACGATTTTTCGGCTGCACACGTCTAATCTAACGCTATTAACAGAGATAAAACAGACTTACCTATGATTCCAATTGCCAAAGGCCAGGAAAGTAACGCAAAATGAAGTCGATACACTGCAGTGAAATAAACATAAGGACTTAATTATTTAAAAAAAACACTTGTTTGAAATTACTTTTTATTATTCATTGCGAAATTGAATTGTTGAAATTTTGAAAAAAATTCTGATCAATTAAAAATATTTAAATAATGCAACGTATACAACCTAACGTGCAGCCTTTCTCGAAAAGTCCGCTTTGTTATCGTAATTTTGAGTTTCGAGATTCCTGCCGCAAAAGAAAGTCAAAAGTACTGTAAAAAGTGAGCTTTACAAAAAGGTTGTACATTACTGTGTTGTTGTCTTTTACCTCAGATGGAATCGTTACGTTACACTATATCCAGGAAGTTCAGAAATAAAATACAAACATTTTAGTATGCGAGTGGCGGGGGGAGTGTTCATCTGCTTTTCACTAATGGCATTCATTAAACAGCCTCCGACCATTTTGGAAGGCAAGATGTTTGGTATGATCACTCAAAAAGCATGAAAGCCGTCTGCTGAGTTGGTGATCTTGTTCTAAAGTACCAAGGTTGGATAGGTGGGACTCTCCAAAGTGAATTTAATTCCATCGTTTTAACTGAGGACCATCGTTATAAGTTAGTGTTATCTTATGCAAATTGTCAGCAGAGGCAGTCTTGGACATGGTTTCAGCTATCGCGCATTATCATTCAAATCCTACATGGATTGATTAATTGATTGAATATTAACGTGGAACTGTTCAGCTACACGAGGGTTTTTGGCGACGGACCACGTAATTTTGAACCATGGTCAAGTGACGTGAACGACACCCTCCTCTCCTAACTACCACACCACACCAACGGGAGGACGTTTCAGCTCTCGACAGATTTAACGTGCATCGCTGTCCTACACAGCGGATCTTTAGTGGTACTGGGCTCGAACTCGTGACAAGGCAAGCCACGATCCGATACCTATCAATCCTACATGGAAGGAGGCCTGTTGAAAGCGAACAGAGTGGTTTGAAAAAAGATTTAAGATGTGATCCAAAATGATGGCTCGTCTTGACTCAGATTCCACAGTGAAAAAAGTGCTGCATAGAGTTATGACTGGGTACCTGTCAGTATATTGCAGGACTTTGTAGATTGCGATAAACTCAGACCTAAAAACAGAACAGCATTTTTAGTGACTGCGTTAATAGCGCTTTCTGATTTCTCACTGTACACGCCACTTCGAATCATCCATGGTGCTACCGGTATAAATTTTCAGTGCCCAGCGTGGGACGCTATGAAGTTTCCAGATCCATTTGTATACTAAATTCTGGAACCTTTATTTAAAAGAGTCTAGTCAAGAGTTAATATGAAAATGTATTCGATCAGAATCAAACTTAAAACAGATTGAAGGTTTCAAGGAGGGATATTTCTTTTAACTTTTTGAGTGAAGCTCATCTCCTGTCAAGGAAAAAGACTGTCTCTATAGGCACTGGTTATTGTGTCAAGAATAAAGAAAGGCAGTAGCTCTAATCTTATTATTGTAGCTATAAAGCTTGTAATATTTGGAAAGGTAATAACTTCTTTTCAAGGAAAAGAGGAAGGTTGGAAATTATAAAGGTGTCTGTTGGCAATAAAAATAACCAATTCCTTTGATGTACTGAAAATCAGTTCATATAATTCAGCAAATGCATAAGCCTCAGAAGGAGCATAGAGAACAAAATCGATTTTTCCTGTGTCATCATCGTCGAAGATCCAGGTCCTACTGGAATTATTAATATCTTCGATGTCAGCAATATATGTGGCCGTGGTAGCATAGTGGTCAAGGTATCGGATCTTGCCCAGCTTGTCACGAGTTTGAGCCCAGTATTACTGAAGACTTGCCGTGTAGGGGGGGCAACACAAGTTAAATCTGTCGAGAGCTCAAACGTACTTCCGTTGAAGTGGTGTAGTAGTTAGGGCAGAGGGTGCCAACTTAGGTGTCGTCCTCGTCACTTGACCATGGTTCAAAATTACGAGTTCAATCGCCAAAAACCCTCGTGTAGCTGAACCGTGCGACGTTAATATTCCCTCACTCACGTCAGCAATATTTCCTTTGTAAGGTTTTATATTAATGCTTATAAAAATGAGTGTTATACGAGGTCATCCAGAAAATAAAGACCATTCAGTTGTACAAAATGAAAAACAGAATATTGTAGAAAATTATGATGTTACATTCCTGAAGCTCCCTTCTCTTCTCTACAACATCCCCCGCCTTTTTTTTTTAACGTTCGTGAAGTCCTATCACGACCTTCTGAATTTTTCATGTTGTACTGTTCTGCCAATTCATTAAGCTTTGTATTTATTACAGTCAATTCGGTCATTAATCCGGACCAAGCTCTTAGCGATCATCTTTTTTTTAGTTTCTGGACAGTAAACATTTCGGAAGTGATGAAAAAGTTTGGGAATGTGGTAATCCCCTGGCTCAAGGTATCCGACTACGTTCGGAATCGTAATTTTAAAAAAAGCGCATAAATGGATACTTTTCATGCTATTTAGTGTCATTTAGATTAGAATACGTGTATAAAATTGTTTTAAGGACATTTTGACAAAAAAAAATTTATTTAAATACAATATTTTGGCAAAAAATTAACTTAGAATAACCTTTTTTCAAAATGTTCTCCTTTCGTGAAAAATGCTTCTATTATAATAATATTTAGCCTGTATATAGCTCAGACCTCTCTACAGAGGTTCAACTATGATTTTTGAAAAATTCACATTTTCAGAGTTACAATCCATTGAAATAATTATCGCCGTTTTTTTTTTTCTTAATATTTCTTCTCTCTGTTGTCGTAAGACATGGATAAACCCACTTCTAAGTTATATATTTCAAAAATTCTAGCCGAGCCTCTGTACAGAGGTCTGAGCTATATACAGGCAAAATATTATTATAATAGAAGCATTTTTCACAAAAGGAGAATATTTTGAAAAGGGGTCATTCTACGTTCTTTTTTTTGTCAAACTATTGTACTTAAATAATTTTTGATTGTAATATTCTTAAAAAGATTTTATATATACATTTTCTAATCTAAGTGACACTAAATATAAAATATTATCCATTTATACGCTTTTGAAAAATCACGGTTCCGAATGTAGTCGGATGCCTTAATGCATTGGTTGTGGAAGAGTATAACGTAGAAAAATCTTGAAGCTCGCGTAAAGATATTACAAATGTTTAAATAAAGGCGGTGATTATGTGGAGAAGCGAAGGTAGCATATCCCCCCCTAAATAATGTTTTTCATTATTTTTTTTAACAAAAAGGGTCTGTTTTTTTTTCTCTAGATAAACCTCGTATATAAAACAAGGTTGAATTTTTAAAAATATGTTTGTCGTAAATGAAAAACTATGATACGTTTTGAAGATTTATAATTGTCATAGAATATATATATAATTTATGATCAGACTTTGCAGTACCTTCGTAAATATATCTAGGAGGAATAACTTCAAAAAAAAAAACTTTAAATACAAGTTATTTAGAGCAGTGGTTCTTTAACTTACGAATGCCTCTCCGTCCCCTTTATGGATCTGCGTGACATCGCGGACCCCCCAAGATATTTCTGAATACCCTTCCCCGACTTCCAATGTATGGTTGAGGGATTTAAAAATTCCACAATAATCCCGCCTTTTTGTTACTCATATATACAGACTTTTTTAAGAAAACCGCAAAAACATTTAATTAAAAATATTGTTTTTCCAATAAATGAGTAATGTAATTAATTGCATTAATTAAAATTTTCAATCAGAAGGAAGGTGCTGCATTTCTTCTACAAGTGCTGTTATATCAGGTGTAATATTTGAAATCCTGCAGCCTCAATTCTGGGTCTACGCTTTCCAGACGGTTTCTATACTTATTTTTAAGACAAAGAGCTGAAATTGTTCTTTCATATAATTAGTAATTTGGAAAGGCATCAGAAATTTCAGAGCCTTCATGGACAACTCGCGTAAAATTTCCTGTAAGTGATTCCAAGAGTTTGGAAGGGACTTCTTGCAGGCACAATTCTATTAAAAAATAGAGGCACTGGCATACTATGAATTTAGCTCTTAATTTTTGCACTCGTGTTTCTACTATTTTTTGAAAATATTAAATTTTAGGAATGGCAATGTAGGTGCAAAAATTAAAAAACTAAATTGTTCTTCATCGAAATGCATGTTCGAGTAGATTTTTTTCATTGATGCAACTTAGTGATCTAGTCTAAGATGGCAAATCTATCGATCCCCTCCTCGTGAGCCTTTGGGAATTTATAAAAGAGGAAATTCTTAACATTAAAGAGGGGAGATCTTCATGGGCCCCTAGGAAAGCGCTGCTGACCCCCAGGGGTCCGAGGATCACAGTTTAAGAACTGATGATTTAGAGTTTTTAAATATCAGGTTTTAAAGTTTTTTCATTTTGAAATTTATTTAAGGGTCTACAATGTATTTTCCCGTTAACTGTTTTTGTTTTAAAATAAATCTCTTTTGATAATAGAAAAGTCTTTTAGGTTAAAATATTTATATTTTATCAAACAGTTACGTTTGATTTTACCATAATAAATTACTTTTTTAATAAATTCCGAATTGCATTTATGCATATCCTTTACTATGGATGGTACATGATTCTCTGTATGTGCGACTTTCATTTCTCCTCCTTTTCTGTTTGAAGTGCCCAAAAAGCAAGAAGCAGTCAGAGATGTTTTCTTAAAGTTTAAAAAAATTATTCAGGACTGTTAAAATAAAAGGCAATGTATACTTAATCGTTTGAGAATGACAGCCCAATCAAATTTCAACAATGAGTAACGAAAGATTAATTTAAACGGGACTCCGTAATTTTCAAGAAAATGTCAACACTGTAATATTTTAAGCATTATTTGATCATTTTATTATTATATTATATAAACATTATTATATTACCTATGTCTGTATACATGAAAAATAATGAAAACAATAATAATAATTCATTTTGTTTAAAATTGTCACTCCAATAATTTTTTTTTTGTTTCCAAATCTAATATACGAGTAAATGTACATATTTTTCTGTGCGGCCCACGAGATTATGTTTTTCCGAAGTGGCCCGCAAGGTCATTTGGGTTGGACACCCCTGATTTAGAGCATTCCTTGTTTAATTTTGCTTGAAAACCAGCACTCTTACATAAAAATTTTTAATTGTGTTAATAAGGTCCTTGTAACTCGGTTCCTTCTCCCTGTTCGTATCTATTTTTTTCAAAACAGGTGAAAATGCAAAAATCATTAAGGTTGTTTTCGATTAATGTTAAAGAATAGGACTCGAACTCGAAACATTTTTTCAGATATAAAAGAAATGAAAAATATGATATCCTTGCTTCACTGTCCTTTAACGCAGTGATCCGCCACCCCCGGTCCGCGGACTGGTATTGGTCCGTGGATCAAATGGTGCCGGGCCGCCTAAAGAACATTAAACCATTGCCATTTAATTTAAAGTGGTGCATTTCTCTCGGATTTGCAAAACTTTCCACAAAGATCACTTTATATTCCACGTTAAATAACTTTTATTCATTTTTGGGGTGTAGCTATATTTTATTCTGAAGGCATATTTAAATGTACCCAAATAAAAATTATTAAATCAAACAATCTAAAATATAAACAATCAACGTGTCCCACCCTCAGCGGACCGCGGTAGAATTATCAAACGTTGACCGGTCCGCAGCGATAAAAAGATTGCGGAGCACTTCTTATACTTCCTATCTTTAACCGAGTTGATTCCTTTTTTTCTGGTATAAGATGCGTTTCGTGTTTTTTCTCCTTTATCGTAATGTTAAATGGGCGATGCCTTCACGTATTAAAACGAAAAAGAAAAATATTCATGGAATATTTTGAAATTCTTAAAAACACTATATTGTTAACAGTGGAATGAGCTTAGATATTGCAAATTTCCCGTGAAAAATGAGGCATTTCTCTGTCTGAAAATGTGCTTCGCGTTTTAGTTCAAGCTCTCGTACTTTTACCGAAGACAGCCTTAAAGGTAATTTTTTTTTAACACTGCACTAAATGTAATGTGAGTATTCATGTGCAACTTTAAACTTACCCATACTAGAGAGGAAGGGTGACAAAATGGAGCAAATAAAACATGGAGCTGCCCATTGTATAACGGGAGAGATAGGTCGTCTACTCCATTCTGTACTGCTGATCGGCAAATCTAGGTTTGCCGCACTATAATTCGGCATTCGAAGAACAGTAATACAGAGTGTTTTTTTTCCAGGTATAGAAGTTTAAGTTGGCATTACTTTCCAAGATGGCGACCGATATAACAGCTGTCAAGTAATTTATTCTCAGTTTGGTTTGGCAATTCATCATGAAAAGACTCACGCCTGAAGAACGCTTTCAAATTGTGCAATTTTATTTCGAAAATAATGGTCGATTTTCATAAGCGAATTTTGTTGAGCGATGAAGCGCACTTCTGGTTGAATGGCTACGTCAACAAACAAAACTGCCGCATTTGGAGTGAAGCTAATCCACAAGTGTATGTCGAAACACCGTTACATCCAGAAAAACTGACTGTTTGGTGCGCTTTATGGGCTGGTGGAATCCTTCTTCAAAAACGATGAAGGCCACAACGTTACAGTCAATGGTGATCGGTATAGAGCCATGATTACTAACTTTTTCATTCCTGAATTGAACAATCATGATGTCCAGGAGCTGTGGTTCCAACAAGACGGCGCAACATGTCACAAAGCTCGTGCCACAATCTATTTATTGAAAGACACGTTTGGTGACCGCCTAATTTCACGTTTTGTACCTGTGAATTGGCCTCCAAGATCTTGTGATTTAACACCGCTAGACTATTTTCTGTGGGGCTATGTAAAGTCATTGGTCTATGCGGATAAGCCACAAACGCTTGACCATTTGGAAGACAACAATCGTCGTGTTATTGCCGATATACGGCCACAAATGTTGGAAAAAGTCATCGAAAATTGGACGTCCAGGTTGGACTACATCCGAGCCAGCCGTGGCAGTCCTATGCCAGAAATCATACTTAAAATGTAATGCCACAAGATTATCTTTCGAATAAAAAAAATTCATGTCAATCGAATAATATATCGTTGTTTTATTGGAATTTAAAGTTCTATACCTCTAAAAAAAACACCCTTTATTTCTTGTAAAATAGAAAGGAAACCTTCTCGATACTCGAGATGGCCGCCGCTGTCCTGAAGATTGACACCCAAAGGTTTCTTTGTAGGATGGCCAAGAACAGTGGCGCACACAAACATTTTTCAAGGGGGGGGGGTCCGGGGTCGAAAGTTCACCATTCTTTTATCATGCTCCGTTTGATTTTGTCAATTTTCGGGAACAAAACACAGTAAAAAACTAGTTTTTGAATAAATAATTAGCATTAATTAATAAAATTAATCATTAATAGCAAATAATTAGTTAAATTTTACGTACTATATACTTAGAATTATAATCAATCGGAAAAAAAAATCACGGGTTTTGGGGGGGTCCGGACCCCAGGACCCCCCTTGTGCGCCACCGGCCAAGAAGCATGCTTATTTTCGATGTAAGTGCTTTTGTTGATCACTGGGGAAAAATTATGGTTCTTTATTACAGCAACTACTATAGGGAAAAGCATCGAAGTTAAAATATACCTTACATTATTGGAATTCTCGAAGTTCATTCTTCATTGCAATCTCGCAAATTATTTTCAGTTGCGTTTCAACAAAAGACATTGCCTTATTCACTGGTATTTGATTTCTCCCCCTTTGAATGTTTCCCATTCCCATCTTACGTTAAATCAGGGGTTCACATTTCCCCAGGCCACAGACCTGTACCGACCCGTGGATCAAATAGTACCGGGCTGCCATCTAAAGAACATTAGGTTATTTACATTTTTATTTACTATGGTGTATTTCTCTCTGATTTGATTTGTGTGGCTTTTCTTAGTAATCCCTTTATTCATTTTTTGGTCTAACTGCACTTTATTCTGAAAGCCTATTTGAATACGTAACTAATTTTTGATATCCAAGTTCTACGCACCAAGCAGAACTTGTTGCTGAGTGCTATGTAATGCAAGATGGTGGCCTAGTGGTAAAAAAATTTTCTGATGATTTGTAAGGTATCCGAATACGTTCGGAACCGTGATTTTAAAAAAGCGCATTAAATGGATGATTTTTCTAATATTTAGTGTCACTCAGATTAGAGAATACATGCATAAATTTGTTTTAATGACATTTTGACAAAAAAAATTGTATTTAAATATAATATTTTGGCAAGAAATTAACTTAGAATAATCTTTTTTCCAAATGTTCTCCTTTTGTGAAAAATGGTTGTATTATAATAATATTTTGCATGTATATAGCTCAGACTTCTCTACAGAGGCTCAACTAGAATTTTTGAAAAATTCACATTTTCAGAGTTACCACCAATTGAAATAATTATTGGAGTTTTTTTCTTAAAATTTCTCCCCTCTGTTGTCGTGAAACATGGATAAACCCACTTCTAAGTTATATATTTCAAAAATTCTAGTTGAGCTTCTGAACAGAGGTCTGAGCTATATACAGGCAAAATATTATAATACAAGCATTTTTCACAAAAGGAGAACGTTTGGAAGAAAGATTATTCTAAGTTAATTTTTTGCCACAATATTATGTTTAAATAATTTTTTTTGTCTAAATGTCCTTAAAAGAATTTTATGCATATATTCTAATCTAAGTGACACTAAATATCATGAAAATTATCCATGTATGCGCTTTTGCAAAATCACGGTTCCGAACGTAGTCGGATACCTTAAAGAACTGTTTTGAAATATATTGAAGTATATTTCAAATAAAGAATGAAAAGAACAGATAAGCAAAATATCAATCAATAATTAATATCAATATAATAATAGGAATTCTATACAATAATTATACTATGTAATGTATAATAATCATGCAATATAATTTAATAGTAATTATATACAACGATAATCAATATAATATAATTATTAATACGTAAATAATAATTCATAATATAATAATTATTTTAAGCAAATTGTAAAAATATAATGCTATATAATAATCGTACTGTATGATAATTATATTATGAATATATAATTACATAATATACATTAAAATTAATAATATATCAATTAATAATTGCGGATAACTTGCGATATTCCAAAAGCTGTGCGTTCCTTTAATTAACTTCATCGAACAAGGAACGTTTAAAAATGCATGATTTAGAAGTAAAATAAAGTGGAAAATTTGTAGTTTGTAGTAATAATTAAAAGCACAGCCATCATTATTTTGAAAAATTATCCTGGTACTCCCCAGTGATTCTAGAAATATCCATATCCAAAAATAGCACAAACTACTACAGAAGACTGACGCAACTAGCTTGAAGAATGATTCAATGAAAATTGTTACCTTTTTAAAGAAATAGAATTAAAATCGTCTGAAGGAGGAAAGGATACCGCGGAAAAAAACAATAAAAATTAACTATAATGTGCATTATTCCCATGGTAACTACATCATTGCACGATAAAAAAAAATATCTAGGTAACCATATTGTAATGTTATCGCCTATCTTGGCGAACATAAACTTGGCGCTTAGCACTCGGATATCAAATTAGCTCCTTACTTAGAAATCAAGAACGATATGGTTACAATAAAGGAATGTCGCATTATAGAACATGGACGATTACAATACGCTTGTACCTAAAACTAAAAGGGTTAAAACAGACACAAATACTTACTGCATAATTAAATTTACTGTGTAAATCCTTTTTCGCCAACGGAAATTGAGACCCAAATTTGAAAACATGATTTCGACCAATCAAAACCTATCACGCTTCAATAATTGGAGATAAAATTTTAAATCATGTGTTCGAGTGACGATAATAACACGCAGAGTGGTTCGTTATGCCTAAATTTCAATTGGGGTAGGAATCTAGCATGTTTAATTAAATTCGTAAGGTTTCATATATGTCTTTGCTTTAAATGCTTAATAATTTTTTTCAAAACCTGAAAAATGTCCCCACTCTTCATATTAGTCAATAACGTAGCACAAATTGATTAAAATTCAAAAAGTAGTTCAATAATTTTTTTGTATTTACCATGCAAAGTGAAAACTAAATATTACGTCACAGTAGTTGAAATATGGAACATTTATTACAGCTCAATTCAAGCTGAAGTAATAAAGTAAGCTGCTTTCAATAGGGTCAATAAGTCTATAAGTTGTGACAAATTCCCGGAATGCGCATACCCTAGCCGTTTAAGCTTGATGTGAAGGTGTGGGAATATAGTTGAACTTTTGATCTTTCCGGTGCTGGTAGCACGTTATTCCATCCCTCTATCTAGGTCAGCTTGTTTTTTTATCCTGGTTTGAGAAAGACGTTCTTGTGTCGAAGTGCCGTGATCATGATAAACGTAAAAACCGAGCTTTGAAACGTTTCTCTTGAAGTTAAAAAGAAATCCAGCAGCATGTTTTAAACTGTTAAAGAAGCGTTTGGAGGTAATTGCACGTCCCATAGTCAAATTTTTGAATGACAAAGATTTTCGGAGGTTGTTGAACATGAACGTTCTTGTCGATTTGTGACACCAAGAACAAGCGATGTCCATCTTTTTATTCGATATTAAAGGCACCAGCATGACTGAATGGGTACCTTGAAGCCAAATGATAAAACAGCAGTACTACATTGAGATCCCGAGAATGTTTAGATAAAGAGTGGGGAAGAAAAGGTATGATCTGTAGAGCAACACGTAGATTTTGCACCAAGACAACGCCTCATTGTACATTGCGCTCTCTGTAAACAGTTCTTGGGTGGACAAACGCATTTCTGGGCTCGAGCATCCACCGTACTCACCAGATCTGACACCATACGACTGCTACCTGTTTCTGAAAGTGAAAAATGCATTGATGGGAACACATTCTCGGTCTGTAGGAGAGGTGAAGGTAAAAACGAAACACTTACTGAAGATAGTGACACCTAATGAGCTACAGCACTGCTTTGAACGGTTGAAAACTGGTATGCAGCTATGTATTAATAGGGAAGGAGAGTATGTTGAAAGGTATTAAAAGGTATTTGTACAATTGTTTTGAATAAAGCTAATTTCTAAGACTAATGTGGTTAGTTGTCACAGTAGTACGTGCATAAATGTAGGGAATATGCTCCGAGAACGTTATTTTAAAAATCGTGAGTTTTGCTTAACACTACACGAAGAAAGTTCTAATAAGCGACATTTTCAATGATATTTTTGGTTGAATAAAACATTGAATCTCTCCCCAAAATTTGAATGATGGGACATTCAAACGTTTCAAGAAATCTTTATAAAAACAGCTATGAATAATTTGTATTTTCCAGTTCTGGTAGTTGTTTCGTTATTTCAGTTTTTAAAAACATCCGAAATAAAATATGTAATGAATTAATTTTGAAAGAGTAAAATTATACTTGCCCTTTTTATCTTCTGACACTGCAGAAGCATCAACAGTAGTTTTTGTACTTAGTAATGGAGTAACCTGTGTGTGAAAAATGAAGATTTAAACTTTGACGAGTGTGCAATATATTTGATTTAAAATAATGCCTTAAGTAAAATGTTTGAAATAAAATCTTGGGATTTTAAATCAATTATACATTTATGCAGATTCTGATTAAAAGTTTCTCTTCAGACAATGTATTCACTACTTTATATTTAACGGCAATATCCTTTGATATTGAAAACTACAAGCTTCTTTATCATCGCTTCAGCACTTACTGGACGTAAATAAAAATATATCCGTTCGAATTCAGATTGATTGATTGATTGAATATTAACGTCGCACTGTTCAGCTACACGAGGGCTTTTGGCGACGGACCACGTAATTTTGAACCATGGTCAAGTGACGTGGACGACACCTGAGCTAAATGGGAGGACGTTTCAGCTATTATGATGCTGCTCGAACCCATGACAAAGCAAGCCACGTTCCGATACCCACTCGAGTTTTCAGAAATCCTTGTGAAATCGGAATAATTGTGCGCTTCGTCAAGAATAATGATTATATATATATCTTCTACAACTAATGGGTTTCACAAAGCTTAAAATTCACCAATTACAACATTTTATTCCCTTGTCGAAATTTTGTCAATTTTAGAAGTCTGAAAATTCTTTTAAAAGCTCGATTTATGCGAATTTGTGTGAAATTACGATTCCAGGTTGTGTTAATTTACAATTCTTGAGAGTTTTCTCTACGAAAATGTTTCTGTTCTAGCAGGATTATTTGAATTTAAATGAATAATACACATAAAAAAGTCTTTTAGAGCACATTTGAAGTATCTTACAGTGAGTGAGAGTAATATTAACATAGCTCTCAAAAGCAGCAAGAGGGCTATTGGCGTGTTTAAGTTTCAGTCAAGTGACGAGGATGACACCAGAGCTGGCACCCCTTCCCCTTTTAACTGTCCCATCACACGCATGAGAGATATATTAAGGCTGTTTAGGGTTAATATTAAGGAGTAGAACCCGAATTTGGAACATTTTTTCAGGTATAAAAGAAATGAAAAATTAATATGATATTCTCGCTTCACTATCCTTTAGAGAGCAACATTTTTTATCATACTTCAAATTTTTAACCGAGTTGATTCATTTTTTCTGGTACAAAATGTGTTTCACATTTTTTATCCTATATCGTAAGGTTAAATGGGCTTTGCCTTCACGTATTAAAACAAAAAAGGAAGTGTTCACGAATATTTTGAAAATTGTAAAACACTATTGTTAACAGAAGTACGAGTTACAATATTGCAAATTTCCCGTGGAAAATGGGTCATTTTTCTGTCTGAAAATATGCTCCGCGTTTAATTAAAGCTTTCGTACTTTTACCGAAGACAGCCTTAGCATCACACTATAAAGCTGTACAAAGGCTATTGGCGATGAATCTCGTAATTTTAAACAATGGTCAAAGGATGAGGACAACACCTGAGCTTAAACCTCCTTCTCCTAACTTTCATACCGCACCAACGGGAAGACGTTCAATCGAGGGAAATTCAACTTGCGTCAATACCCTCCTCACTGCGGGTCTTCAACTGCACGAAGCTCGAACTCATGACACGCCAGTCACGAGTCCGGCATCTTGACCACTAGGCTACCACGGCCACTTTGCAGAGTTCGAAGAAATATAATACAAAATCCATGGATGCAGAAGATCGAATATGTATTCACTAAATGTATTTTAAGATACGTTTTACTTCTTGTCTCTTTAAAAATAAGATTTATGTTACAAATTTTAGTTTAAAATGCTTTGTTTATATTTAATAAGATAAAAATATTTGCCTTTTCTGGCATCAAAAACTGATCTTTCTAAACTGTACAAAGAAAATATGTTATTTGCGTTAAGAGGTTAAATCTGCACTAAAAATATTTCTCTCGACAATATTTTGACAGCTGTAATCTAGTAAACTGTTTAATCTTTAACCTAGTAATAGATTTAAATTTAATTATTAATTTAAATCGTGAATTAGGTTCACTCCTAGGAGAGCCCACACCCTTGACGCGAATTACTTTGGTTGGCGATAATTGCGCCATCTTGGTAACCCTACTTTTAAACACTACATATGGCAAGCCTAACTATTTCTAGCATTTTCGTATTTTGTGGGCACGCATTTCGAATTTCATTTTGTCGTTGAGCTCCGGGCTGGCTGCGTGTGTGAGGGAATATACTTTAAAATTTTTTACTGTGTTGAATACAAACGGTAAGAAACAATTGATTGAATGGTGTATGAAGGAAGGATTGATTGCTTCGAGTTATGAATATCCTAAATGTAATGATCGGCATGATGTAACATGGTCGGCAATAAAACTCTTTCTTCGAAATCGTACCAGATGCCGAAGGTATGTTCGACTATTACCTCGCAGAATAAATATGGCGGCGCTCACACGATCATTCGCTTAGCGATGAGACTTTAAGGCTTTTTTAAAATATGTTGTTACGCTGTTCCCTCCACTCGGAAAAGATCAGCAGTAAGAAAGTAAGTGCTGTTTTTATATTTTTTTTATCTTAAATGTTTAATATCTGTATTGTTTACATATATTTTCATTACGCATCCACCTTATCCCACTATATTCCCTTGCCGCCATTTTCGGTTTCGCTTGGCGCTTTTTTTGGTTTGTCGCCAAGGGTGTGGGCTCTCCTAGGATTTTACCCGCGAATTATAATATGCAAACTAGAAATTATTTGAAGAAACTTCTATAGACACTGTATATGTTACAAATTTTTTTATTAGTAATATAAGAGATGACTTCCTTCTCAAAAGATTAATCAAAATGATTTTGCATATAAACATTCCACTAACTCTTAAGAATCTAAATAATTTTATATTTGATTCTCCACATTATAAATGCACAAAAATACTTTATTTACCTCTGAAGGCTCAACAATTACTTTGATGGGTTTCCTTGTCCACATTTTTAAAATATTGACTATTCCTATGAAGAAGCGTTACAAAAACGAATAACACATAAACAAGTTTACTGAAAATATGTGTTCAGTTCTAAAAAAATAAATACAATTGTTATTTTTGCGATGAGATGAGATTGATTGATTCGGTTGAGAGGAATTGATTGAGGATTAACGTTGATTGATTGATTGTTTTATTAACCTCCGATTTTGAAACTATACTAACGAGGACATCATTGGAACATTCATTTTACTCTCCGAACTTCCACAACAACGTGAGGGCCGTGGGAGCCTATTGGTCAAGATAATGGAGACTAGTGGCTGCCGTGTCATGAGTTCGAGACCGGTGTCCCAGAAGGCCCACCGTGCAGCGAAGCCTGATGTATGTTAAATATGCGAATATCAAATGTCCTCCCGTTGGTGGGGTGTGGCAGTTAGGAGAGGGGAGTGCCAGCTCAGATACCGTCCTCGTCACTTGACAATGATTCAAAATTACGAGGTCCGTCGCCAAAAGCTCTCTAGTTGCTGAATAGTGTGACTTTAATATTCGCTCACTCAATCAGGGACATTATTAAATGACCTCCTTGTTTTGAACCTCGGTCAAGTGAGGAGGACAGCAAACAGGGTGTCACGCCCATGGGCCGCGATAGGCTAGTGGTTGAGATCACGAACTCGTAGCTGGCGTTTCATAAGTTCGAACCCAGTGCCGCTGAAGACCCGCCGGAAAGTTCCAGCTCGAGAAGAAGACAGATGCACGTTAAATCTGTCGAGGCACAAACGTTATCCCGTTGGTGTGGTGTGGGAGTTAGGAGAGGTTATGCCACCTCGTGTGTCATCCTCGTTACTTGACTATTGCTCAAAACTGTGGATGTCAATAGCCCTCTTGCAGCTTTATAGTGCTGCGTTAATATAACTCTCACTCACTCAAACACCACGTTGACGTGACTTTCTTTTGACAGAATAATAACGCATCAAAACCTCTAAACGGTGGAACTTCAGTGGCACCAGAACTCGAACCCGTATCTCGTCAAAAACAATGCTGACTACGAGTTCGTGACTATGAATAATCGATTATGCAAAAAAAATACAATAAAAGCTATTATTCCTATTAAGTGTAAGTCTTGAAGGGAAAGGATAGTAATGGTTAAATAAAAGCTGTATGAGTTATTCGTACAGTATATTTAGTGCGGTCTCTGATTCATGGTCGGCATTGTTTCTCTCGAGTATAAGATTCGAATCCTTTTCCCACTAATATTTTTAAGCCTGTTGAGGCTCAAGGACTTCAGGTTGGTATGAAGGAGAAATTTTGAGAGAGGCATCGTCCTCATCATTTGATGGTGGTTCAGTGAGTGAATATTAACGTCGCACTGTTCAGCTACACAAGGACTTTTGGCGACGGACCACGTAATTTTGAACCATGGTTAAGTGACGTGGACGACACCTGAGCAGGCACCTCTCTCTCCTAACTACCACACCACACCAACGGGAAGACGTTTCAGCTCTCGACAGATTTAACGTGCATCGCTGCCCTACACGGCGGGTCTTTAGTGGTACTGGGCTCGAACTCGTGACAAGGCAAGCCACCACTCGGCTACTGCAGCCACTAATCTTTCACTTGAGTTATATATCAAGATATGAATCACATGATCTGTAGTTCAAATAAGTTGCACTAGTTTCAAATGGGACCTTTAGAGAAGTGTTGTTCATTTTTAGAATTAAGAAGTATATCACCAGTAATTCGTTGCTAACGAATATGACGTTCATAAAATAATTAAACAACATTTATTTTGAGAAGCAAACTTTGAAAAAACGTGTTAAGTAATTCGGGGAAAAGATGCCAGTACATTTATGAAGATGTTAATAGTACTTTTATGCGTCGATAGAGAGCAATATTGGGCCACTTGTGTGAAGAGTCAGGTCCGACTTGTAAGAAGTCGTGTTGACTAAGTGTGGCTTGGGAATTTATCTGAATTCATCAATTAAATTTAATTATTGAATTAATATTTGAAAAAACTGTATTTATATCCACTACGTTTAAAAAATGTATTTGAACTAGAATGGATGAATAGAAAGAGTTTTATTAATGATTGAAAATTTGAACAAAATAGGAAGAGAGAGTGAACTAAAGTAGGAATTGAATAATGCATGTTTTGTAAAGCCTAAAAATTCTAAATAAAAAAAATGTGTATTTTGATCGTAATTGGTCAGCTCAACGTATTCAGATAGCTCAACCCCTTACCTGCCGCTGGTGTAAAAATCCGTTTCGCTCAAACGGTGCATTGAGTGCCCTGAACGTATATGTACATGTCTTCCCGAAATACTACCCTTTTCTTTGAGCTGCTTTCAGTAAAACGATTCTGAAGGTTCTGAAATGCTGAAAAAATGAAAAAAACAAAATGATCCTGAGTAGCAGTTTTCATCACACATCTCATTTTTAACCGAGTTGACCCATTTTTTCTGGTATGAAATGTGTTACGCGTTTTTTTCTCCTATACCATAAAGTTAAATGAGTTATCCCTGCACGTATTCAAAATAGAAATAGAGTATTCATTGAATATTTTGAAATTTTTAAGAACACTATATTGCTTACAAATGTATATAAGTTATAATGTTCCAAATTTCCATGAAATTTGAGGTATTTTCCGTCTGAAAATATGCTTCGCGTTCAGTTCATGCTTTCGTACTTTTGCCGAAAACAGCCTTAACAAAGTCAATAACCAGTGGCCGTGTCGAAAGAACATAGAAAGGAAAACAAACATCTATTTTTTGAAAGATTTATTGTTTAATCAAATCCCTCATAATCTCTATCAATCCAATTGAATCATCTCCACTTTTTATTATTGGTTGAGACCTTCATTTGTATACTTGCATGGAGACTATATGAACATTTAATGAAAGCAGTTTTCTTGCATGGTCCATGATTTCAAGGTCCAGAGATTATAGAGAAACAACTGCAGAAGAATTTTCCAGGGTCCGCGCAGATACCCTCAGTGAATCCTCGTTTCTTGCAGGAGGCTGTACAACGAGCTTCATTTGGACATCCATCGGAATCAAAGCCCAAACCCAAGAGTCCTGTATTTCGACCCTGTATCGCTGTACCAGTAAAAAAAAGAAAGAAAAAAAGAAAAAAAGGAAAAGTTATTGTTTCAATGTGGGCTCAATTCATATGACGTCATAGTTACATGATAACTGCAGTCACGTGTTTCAAGTCAATCAGTTTATAAATTCGCGTGCCATTACAATCACATAATAAATGCAGCCACGTGTTTCAACCAATCAGTTTATGCGCTTAGCTGTTGCCAAGTTTTGCTTTTTGTTTAAAAAATTCTTTTAAAAAGTATATATTTTTCAAAAATGTTAACGCACAAAAGAAAACAAAATTCACCTGATTTAAAAGTACACGCATATTATAAAATACTTTTTTTAAAAAAAATTTGGAAAAAAAAATTGAATAATTTTGATATTTTAACATTTTTATCCAATAATCCAATTTGATATTTTATCTAAATTTTTCAAGTGGAACAGCAAATACAAGTCTAATGTCAGTCTTGAACTCGATGGAGAACATGTTATTGGCTTTATCATGATGCCGACATGAGTTTATCCCATTAAAATGCAATCATATATATTATTTCGTTTTCTTTTTTGTTTCATTCCCACCTCTTCAAAACAGCAGGAAAATTTCAGCAGCCTATGGATTATGATCATAACCGCGTGAATGTGTGAGTGAATATTAACGTCACACTGTTCAGTTACACGAGGGCTTTATGATCATAGCCGCAGATGACTATCTATTTTGGAACTATTAAAAAAGTTAGACCATTTCCAGCATGAAAAAGTAAACATAGAATCATGTTGCAAGACTTTTTTTGCAAAGTTCTTAAGAATTTAATTTCCTTGAATTACAAATAAATTTTTTTGACTTTTAGGTAAATCTAATAAAACGATATCTTGAGTTAAAGCAACACAAAATCTAATGGAACTAATTTTAAGGGAGAAGAGAAGTGACGATTATATATAATTTCCACAACTCAGTTTTACGACCTCTTTTGTTTTAATAGATGCTGCCCCCCAATGTTCGAGATGATTTTTTTTACTTCGTTCCTATCCACTGATTCTTTCCCCAAAAAACGGTTTTATATAAACTAATTATTTCTACTTAATTTATCAATTTTTTTAAAAAAAATTGTTTAATTCTTGTTGAATTATTTATGCAACTGCTGCTTTTGGTTGTTTTAGAAAAATTTCCCCCTTACGTATAAACTATTCTACCTGCTTTAAAATAGTTAAAACAAACAAAAAAAATGCAGAACAAAAATTTACTCTAAAACTAAGTTTTGTTAAGCTTTATATACACACTCGCAGCATGCCAGGTATTCGCTCGTACGGTGCGATGACGTTTGCAACCGCATGGACTGTCAGCACAGTGACCATTATTTCGGCTTCCCCTGACAATGTATTATACAAGGAGACGGGGACTCTGATGTGCCGAACGACAAAGCTGGATACAGGAGCTATACGTTGTCTTTTTAGACGAGACCTGATTCTGCGTGCAGTATTCTGATGGCAGCCACGTCTTAAGTCTTCGAGGAGACCGCTCATCGACTGCTTGCATTCGATATCGTCATAAAGGCCTGTATCTGATGTGATGGTTTGAGAAGCCATTGGATACTCAACACGTTCATCTCTATTTCGAATCCACAGTAATTTGAAAACAAATCGGTACGGTTCTGAAATATTACGTCCAGTGGTTGCGTCCTATTTTTGAGGCCTACCAAACACCCTCTACCAACAAAATAATGTAAGGTCACATGTTACACATCGTTTTCTGACCTTCCTCGATACATAAGATATTAGGTTGTTATCTTGGCCATTACGTTCCCCAGATCTGTCACTCATTGAAAATGACCATGGGTTGTTGAGAGGCTGGTCTTCCATCCCTCTCTGGCAAATACGGCTGATGAAGTGTGGCTTAGATTTGAAGTAGCATAATATGTGTAAGCCATTTCTGTCATCTAAGCCCAGTTCGACTCCGTGCCTAACCGGGTAAGAGCCGGTTTTAGCTACCAGGGGGTCAGCTCTTCCTACAAATATCGCACACCCGTAAACCTCTAACCTGCTTACAAATTTAATAATTTTGTCTTCATACCATACTGTTTACGTACAATAAATATCTTTTTTGTATTTGCTCTCCTTCATGGTGTTGCAATTATAATGGCCAGCAGTGTATATCAAAAACTAAATAATAAAATTGACACTGTAACATTATTAAGTTCCTTTCTGTAATAGTAATGATCATATATAGATATATGGGAATATATCGATATACTTAATTATATTTTAGTCGTGAAATTATTGATTAACTATCACAGAGTGAGATGGAACAATTAGTTTTAAAATATTACTACGTACAGATGAGAACATAACTGTTAAATTTTTGGAACCAGGGAATAGTTAGTACCTCCATCCCTGGTGCTTATACTCATAGAGCTGGCTGATTTCCTCTTGCTAGTTGATTGCTATACACATTCCAGTTGGCTGATTAGATCACATGATACAGAGATGTCTGCTCATCAAATCATGTACATACTATTCAATTAGCAAAAAATATTGCCTAGCTCAGGTGTCATCGTTGTCACTTGACTCTGGTTCAAAATTACGTGGTCCGTCGCCAACAGCCCTTGTGCAGCTCTATAGCGTGATGTTTATTTAACTCTCACTCTCACTCACTCATTCATATAATCTATACCTGCAAGCCCGTTTAATTTTAGAATCAGTTTAATGAGACAAATGCAGCCTTCACACTGTTCGACAACTTTCTTTTTTGTTTTCCTTTATTCTTGCTTGTTATTAAGGTTTCGTTCGTGCATGGGCATCGCCGTGGTCATCCTAGTGGAAAATAGTCGTACACAGGAAAGAAATCTCTGACTTTTTTTGACTTTCTAGGTGGGCCACAAAAAGAAACAAAAAATTCGTTACAGGCCGCATATGGTACGCTATTTGCCTGGCCTTGATTTCATGTATTGGTCTATTTCTGTACTATTTGACGAGCCAATATCTTAATTTCTCTTAATTCGAGCGTGTGGTTTGTCAGTTGTCCAAACAGAATGACATGAAAAAAGGTTCTATGTTAAATGTTTACTTATATGCTCTGTCTTTTCATCATTTACCATCATTTACGAGCTTCTGAGGGTAACAAGAAATTTAAGAGCTTTTTAATTTGTACAGCAGTTGCAATAACTTTTTTTTAATTTGTTGTCACGAATATGCCATAAATGATAGTTATGCCGCCTACCAGACCGTCTTACATAAACATGCAGAATTTTGGCAAGTATCTAAGGCAACTTTGCAGAATGTCGGATCAAAGTACAGAAACAGAACAGACATTTGTAAAATAGTCCACATCGGTCAACCAGTACGTGAAATGGGCGAACTTCAAACCTTGGTCGTAACATGCATAGTACCACATAATATTTAAAGCACTTTTAACAGGGAACAAAATTGTTTCTTGCTTACCTCTACACTCTCTCCTGGGAATGCACTTTCCTTGATGGTTTCTTGTATACCCTGGAATGCAAGCACAAGTTACATATCCTGGTATGCAAACCGGTTCGCACTCTATTCCATGACACGTGTTGCAAGGTTCGGCGCATTCGACCAGCTGCTCAAACCTGGGACATGCTACGATTTGTCCATTGGAAAAATTAACTCCTGCACACAAATAAGAAAATTAAAAAGAAAAATGAGATCAACCAAAACTAATTGTGAAATGATAACAGAAATATTAACATGTAAACATGCATTTTTTAGTTCAATAAATTATCAATATCATAATATGGAGTGATATGAAAGCTTAACTATTGAGAGAGGCAATATTAAGTATCATTCTCGTGTTCTAAATGAAAATTACAAGGTTCTTCACCAATAGCAATTTTATTTCGGCTGCAGTGCAACATTTATCAAAAAATATATGAAAAATTGTTCCTCAAAATCCAGGGAATACTTCAAACATGTCTTTGGAGATGTTTATCCATTTATTTCAATTAAAATAAATTTTTTTTTTGCTATATTTTTATCTATTTTTCGTTTTAAGCTCCAAATACTTATTTGAAATTTGCAATTAAATTAATTTTATTTCGACTATTTCAATAATTTTAGTTTTAAGCAATAAGAAATGATACTTAATTCATTAATGACATTCTAATTTTATCGAACCAAATCAGTTTTTTTTTTCATAAATTCAGTTACGGATAGCATAAGGTGCTAAGAATAAATTGGCATTTATAAAAATTTATTTAGTTTTAGATTTATTTTATACGATGCAGACGATATTAGGATTTTCATATATTTGGAATTAAATGAGTGATGTTTATCCAAATATATCAACTGCATTATTTTTTTAAAAATATGTGCGTGAATGGCAACAAAAGATATTCTATTTAATTTCGAATATCGTGTTTTATTTTGAAACCTGTCCTGACATGTTGATTAGAAGTTAAGGGCTTATTGTTTAATGATGCTTGTTATCCATTAATTTTGAATAAATAAAAATGATTTTATACAAAAAGATTATACTCTTGTTCCCCATCAAGTGGAAAATACTCTTAAGCAGAGATGAATTTTCTCATAGATTGGTTGGAACCAAGTATGCAGATAACTAGCTCAGGTAAGCAATTATATTTATGAGTTTTAGGAATTTTGTTCACACGTCTGGATGAATGTAATTATTTTCCTGTCAAATAAACTTTTTTGCTTTGATATAACGGTAGTTATAACAGAATTTTTTGTTAGGCTTAACAGATCAAGAAAATTTAATAGGATAGTTTTTCGAATCCTTTTCTTTTAGCTGATGGGAAACTGGTAAATAAACTATGAATTAAATAACTATACCACATATCACAGTAAGTAAAATAAATATAGTACAGACTTGATTGTATTTTATTTATCCTATATGCATGTTGCAAACTAAATTCCTAAAGGTGTAGTACTTTTTATCAAAATAATCATAATTTTTGAAAATAGGTAACTTTTGTCATACTATAGACAAATCATGCACTTTTTTCAATTCCTACTATTGTTTCACTCTCTCCTTATATGTATATATATCGTTCAAATTTTCATTCTTTAATAAAATACTTTCTATTCATCCATTCAAAGTAGGAATTGACTTTAAATTTTTTTTCGTATTACTTGTTAATAATTATAATCATTTCCTTTCAACTGATTCCTCTCTAATTACTTGGTGACAAAAACATTTTGATGGAAAAAGAATTTTAGTACGCACATATTGCAATGGAATCAAATTTATTGATTGGAGAAAATATATCCTGCTCACTTTCAATCCCCCCCACCGTACTTTTTAGATGTTTCTTAAGGAATATAAATGTCATAAAAATCTTCGAGATTGAAATAAAAAAACTATAGAACATTTCAACGAATATAGTTGATATTCTTATATTCCGTGTAATTCGTGGGAGTACAAATTCTATTTTTAGCAGATGCTTATCTGTTGTGAATGACTTAAAAATAATTATATTATTAAGAAATGATAAATATATTAAATTCAATCATCATTAAAGATTTGAGTAACACACACACACACATACACACACATACATATGTATATTGATTGCTCAGTATTTCAAATTATTCGAAATTCTGTTATTTTCCAATCTTTTGTATCATTTATTTTATTCATCTATATATATAAAGGAGAAAAGCGACTCACTCACTCACTGACTCACTGACTAATCACGATATCTCTGGAACTATTAAACCTACAGACTTGTGAAATTTGGTAGGTAGGTTCCCTTCATGGAGTAGATGTCAGCTAAGAACGGATTTTGCAAAGTTCGAACCCCAAGGGGCATTACGGGGATTTAAGGGGCGTTAAAGATAATTATTTCCATTACTAAACTATTAGATGTACAGTCGTGAAACTAGGTACACACATTTCTTTCATAAAGTAGAGATTCCCTACATAATGATTTTTACGAAAATCGACCTCCAAGGGGCGTTGAGGGCGCTTAAAGGGCGTTATACATATTTTCATTTTTAACCTATTAGACGTACAGTCTTGAAATTTGGTAAGCGGATTCCTTTCATAGAGTACAGATTATCTGCAAAATGGGTTTTGTGAAATCGACCCCAAGTGGCGTTGTGAAGAATTAAGGGGCGTTATAGGCAATTAACTCCTTTTTTAAACTATTAGACGTAAAACCTTGAAATTGAGTAAGCAGATTCCATTCACTGAGTAGAGATCTGTCATAAGATGGGGTTTGTGAAAATCGTTTCCTAAGTGGCGTTGCGGGGGCTTAAGGTATCGGACTACTTGCGACAACATTTTTTTGAAAAAAAGGAGATATGGAGATCTGTTTGTGATTTTTATATTTATTTAGTATATTTTAAGGAAAAAATCCTAAAATTGGTAAAAGAAAAAAAAATTATTATTATTAAAATGGGAAAAAACAGCAAAAATGTACGAAAAATTACATAAACGGGGCCCGCTCTGTACAAAGATTTTATGAACAAATTCTCAATTTTGATGTGTTCCTTTGTTATTCCTGTTTGAAGTGACCTTCATGATAAGAGATATTTTAATTTTTACAAAAACTAGAGCACTTTATCTAAGTCATTATACGAAATTGCTTTAAAAAACATTGACTATATTCACATAAAGAACTGCAAATTTTGAAATAAAACAGTTATTGATAAATCTGAAGATCAAAACAATTCTACTGTTATGCAGAACATAAGCATAAAATTTCAATTATTTTCAAAACTTTTTGAGCAATCGCGGTCCCCGTTTGAGTTTTTCGAAAAAAACACATTTCGAGTAAAACGCATTTTAAAGTTTGACATCTGGTGTAAAGTTATGGCATTTGCTTTTACTAAAATGCTTGTAGTTTTTGTTCTAGTGGAGGGAAAATAAAGTACTTGGTATTGTTATTAAGTTAATAAAATGGTCTATGAAATAAAGTCATAAAAAAATTTGCCAATTTTTGAAAAAAATCTTGTTTTTAGGGTAGTCGAATATCTTAAGGGGCGTTATAGATAATTATTTCCTTTTTTAAACTATTAGACGTACAGTCTTGAAATTTGGTAAGCGGATTCCTTTCATAGTTTACAGATCCTCTGCAAAATGGGTTTTGTCAAAATCGACTCCCAAGTGGCGTTGTGGAGAATTAAGGGGCGTTATATAGGCAATTAACACCTTTTTTAAACTATTAGACGTAAAATCTCGAAATTCAGTAAGCAGATTCCATTCACTGAGTAGAGATCCGCTATAAGATGGGTTTTGTGAAAACTGTTTCCTAAGTGGAGTTGCGGGGCTTAAGGGGCGTTATAGATAATTATTTTCATTTTTAAACTATTAGACGTACAGTCTTGAAATTTGGTAAGCGGATTCCTTTCATAGTTTACAGATCCTCTGCAAAATGGGTTTTGTGAAAATCGACCCCAAGTGGCGTTGTGGAGAATTAAGGGGCGTTATAGGCAATTAACTTCTTTTTAAACTATTAGACGTAAAATCTTGAAATTGAGAAAGCTGATTCCATTCATTAAGTAAAGATCTGCTATAAGATGGGTTTTGTGAAAATCGTTTCTTAAGTGGCGTTGCGGGGCTTAAGGGGCGTTGTAGATAATTATTTCCATTTTTAAACTATTAGACGTACTGTCTTAAAATTTGGTAAGCGAATTCCTTTCATGGTGTAGAGATCCGCTACAAAATAGTTTTGGGGGAAATTGATCCCCAAGGTCCTGAGGGGGATCAAGGGGCGTAATAGATAAATATTTCCACTTTGCAACTAATAGAACCCCCTGCTTGAAAATTAGAAGCAGTAGTTCCGTTCATGGAATAAAGTTCCTTTTACAAAGATTTTTGCGAAAACGGACCCCCAAAGGAGTGGGGTTGCGAGGGATTAAGGCGTGTTATAAAATTATAAGAATTCCTTTTTTTGAATTTAACTCATTTACTTGAAATTTGTTGAGCACTTTTCTTTATAGTTGAATAGAGTTCCACTAAGAATGGATTTTACGGAAATCAACTGCAGGGGGAAGCGGGGAGAGTTATTGGGGCGTATTGATAGACAAAATTCCGGCTTTCGAACTGCTAAGACTATAATAATAAAATTTGGTTTGCATGCTTCTTTTGTTGAATTGGAATCCGCTAAGAATGCTGTCAACGAGGTATTGATGATAAAAATTCCGTTTTTGCTCTGTTAGATTTAGACTTGAAATTTAGCAC
Source organism: Trichonephila clavipes (assembly GCA_019973935.1). Lineage (NCBI taxonomy): Eukaryota > Metazoa > Arthropoda > Arachnida > Araneae > Nephilidae > Trichonephila > Trichonephila clavipes. The sequence continues at coordinate 112,402 of BMAU01017295.1, read as the reverse complement.
GCATGTTTATTTTATGGAGTAGATATCCACTGAAAGTTTCTTTGGCGGAAATCCACTTGATTATTAGGTTAAGTGAGTGAAAAATATCTTTCTACTTCTATTTTAGATATAAATAGAAATTAGATGTTATAATTTATGTTCTTTTTATATCAAGGGGTGAGAGTGTAACAGCTATAAATATATTTTTCAATACAATCGAATTCTTAATGCTAGATACCAATAATTAATGTATATGTAAACAGTATACATATATACAATATCGTGAAATACCCAGTGAACCGGGTGGGTAACGGCTAGTATACTATATATGCATAGTATCGGGCTTTACTCATTGTGGAAAAAAATCTTAGCTTAATATATTTTTCATATAGTTGTGCTGGCGAAAGGCATTTAGGATTGGATACAATATTTGGATTCCAAATATGAATTTACTTAAGGCCTTATCACATACGCATTTTTCGAGTAATCATTTCACCCAGGTTTTTGAAGCAGCTGAGGGAGAAGGTTTGCCGTAAACAAAACGACATGCTCTGACGTCAGCCACGCTGTATCTCCACATTGAAAAATTACTCGCCGCTAGCCCCGTTGCAAACTTGCTAATTTTTTTAAAAAATCTTTTTGCGAAATGGGGGGGGGTATTCCATAGGTATAGAAATTTTTCAACTTCGTCAATCAAAGAGCTCTCTCTCATTTCGTTTCATTATAATTTATACATTTCTGATACTGCATTTGACGAAGATGAGACTTCCATCTTGTTTTCGCGTAGGAGACGAAGAACCCTGTTGGCTAAAATTTGGAGCAATTTTAATTTAGAACGATTTTTTCAGCTCACTAGCAAGAAGTTGTTCGAAGCCGTTGCTGTGGCAACCGAGTAAAAATTGCACGAAATGGCTAGTTGAAAGAAAAATTGCTCCAAATACATGTACATGTGATAAGGCCTTTATGATGATTCTTGACGTCATATTATTAAACAACCAGAATTAGCTTTATTTTACTTTTAAGTAAACGCGATCCTTTTGACCACGTATCAGCAGTTGTAATAGTTAATTTAAGTTCAAGAAGAGTTTCCTAGTTTTGTACACTTAGTACGTAATGGAATATTGAAAATCGTTTCCAACATTTTATGCTGCAATTCCAATTTATTTTGAATAACGAACGATAAGATTAGAGCGGAGACACGGAAGTGCGTAATATATACCTTGTCTAAATATTCAATCGTTAATACTGAAGTTACAAATACTTTTTATTCATCCACTAAAAATGAAATACAATTTTTTAAACTTATGGTGGATGACATTTTATATTAATACAGTTTTTTCAAATACTAATTCATTAATAAAATTTAATTAAAGAATAAATAGTAACAAATAAAAATAATAGTCCAAACCATATATACACTGGCGTGCAAAAATTAAGGACGAGACGGTTTTTTCAATATAACTTTGTACAAAAGCTTTCCAAATCAACACATTTAATACCGTAAGATCCCCAATACGTAAGGACATGTGTAATGTAAGCAACACTTACTAAAAGAGAAATCAGAGGGATAAAAAGAAGCTTGATTGAAAAAGTAGCATGGAGCGCAATGCGACTGAAGGCCGAAACATCCCTGTGATGGGTGTCCAGCAAGAAACATCCGGTCTTTAGTAGGGGATATGATCTCCCCTGACTGCTAGGCAGGTTTCACAGCGTCTGCCCACACTGAGAATGAGGGTGTCAATGAGTTGTTGAGGCATTGCTGCCCATTCGTCTTGCAACGATAATCGAAGCTCCCGAATCGTTACTGGTGGTAAGGTACGAGCTGCCAAGCGTCTGCCTAGAAAATCCCATGCATGCTCGATGGGATTGAGATCCGGAGATCGTGCCGGCCAATCCATACGTTCAATATCCTCACTCTCTAAGAGCTGTTTGGCAGCTACTATGCAATGACATGGTGCATTGTCGTCCATGAAAAGGAACTGCAGACCCATAGCGCCTCTAAAAAGACGCACGTATGGAAGAAGAATCTCGTTACAATAACGGGTCCCGTTGACTGAACCTGCGTCGAAGATGTGAAGGTCTGTACGACTACCAAGCATGATGCCTCCCCAAACGAGAACACCGCGACCTCCATATCTGTCCCTTTCAATGATGTTCGAGGGATGATTGCGGCTTCCCCGCTCTCTCCAGATGAGTATGCGATGAGAATCGCTACTCAAACTGAATCTGCTCTCATCTGTAAATAGTACTCGTCCCCATTCATTGTCTCTCCAATTCCGGTGTTCCCGGCACCACAGAGAACGCCTTCTCCGATGGGCAGGCGTTAAAGGTACACACCGTACAGGGCGTCGTGCAAACAGACCACCACCGTGCAGTCTTCTGGCTACGGTAAAACGCGATATCGGTCGTCCAGTCGCCTGTGTCGTGTGTCTAGCGATTTCTCCCGCTGTCTGCCGCCTGTTTCTTCTGGCCTGTAAGACAATGTACCGGTCATCTGCGGGCGTGGTTCTTCGTGGACGACCACTACTGAACCCCCGGATAGCTGTTCCTGTAGTTTGAAATTGTCTCCAAAGTCGTGAAACGATGCTGTGAGCAATTCCGAACTCTGCAGCCACACTTGTCACACTGCGGCCTTCCTCCAACGACCCAATGATTCGACCTCGGGTAAAAGCATCCAGATGTCGTCTAACAGATTGATTATTCGCCATTTCTCGCTGAGGCAGCAACTCGGTGTGATTTTAACTGCTATACGGCGTGCAATCTCTTTGCCAGAAATACTGATCTTACACCGACAACATGCTTTATACTACTCAGACACTTCCCCATTACGTCTACCTGCATATCTGTGCATGTGCTACCATACATCACCTTACTTAATCTCCTGATTGGTCTTTCTGTCCGCTCTGCCTCTTCGTTCAGCTGATATGCTAATTTTTCGACTTCGTCCTTAATATTTGCACACCAGTGTAGAAAGGAAAATCGCTCGTTATGTCCATGTATCGCAGTGGCTAGCACGTTGGATTTTTGATCGAAAGGTCGTGGGTTCGAATCCCGCCTGGAATGGCCTAATTTCTGAGGATGTGATTTGTTTTTGCTATACTATTCCATTATAGAATAATTTAATTTAGTTAATGAACAAATAGTAACAAACAAGAAAAAATAGTCCAACACCATATATAGAAAGAAAAATGGAAAATTGCAAGGAAAATCGCATTCTATTTTGTTACTTAATAGTGTGATTCTCTGATATTCGTGTATATATATATATATGAAAGAAATATGTATTATATATCAAAAGCAAGAATAATAGATAATAATAGATAAGAAATAATATATATATATAAATAAATTGTAATCATTTAATAAAAAGTAACTAAAATAAATTTTTCTTTGTTGACTTAAGTAGGAATTGAATTAAAATATTTTTTTTATATTACTCGTTGAATTTTACTTAAAGGTAATAACTTCCTTTTTTACGAATAAATTTAACAAAGCAGTAGGTAAGGTGTAAGATATCTTCAAGCACACATCATGATAATTTTTAATACTTTTCTATTTTTATAAATGTTACAAGACTTACCTAAGAGTAATATAAGACTGTAGATGCATAAAATGTTCATCTCTCCCATGGTTCAGCCAGACAAGAAATGATAAGTGAAGCATACCCCGTGGAATTTTTTAAAACAACAGACGAACATCAGCAGTAATACAAGCTCAAGTATTTAAAATCGAGACAATGTTTTGTTTATGGTATGCAAGTTACATAATGCGTCAGCAAAACGTTCCTAAGCGAACGTAAGGGTAAACTCATCAGAATAGAGTATTTAACAATAGTTTAGTTCAAGTACTTTTAATTAAATATATATATAATTAAGTTTGATATTAATACACATAATTTGATCCAATTTGGTTATTCTGTATAAATCGAATATACAGGGTACCGCCAAAATTTCGGACAAACAATTTTATATATAACTTTATAAAAAAATTAAGAAATTAACAAAATATAACAAACATAATAATATGAATAAACTCGTACTAATAAATAAATTTAATTGGTTTCAAAGTGACCGCCATTTGCAGCAATGCAGAGGCGCAAGCGATTGTAGAAATTTCAACACTGAACCTCAAGTCTTATACCTTTAATACACCCCATTCCCTTAGAAGTGATTTCTTTAGAGAGTCCAAAGTTTTGTGCGGTTTATTGATTCTAAAATGACCTTAGATTCTAAAATGGACCGTACACTGTAATACATGGGATTGAGATCATTCTTTAGATGATACCATGTCTGGAAAATTCGCATTGCACCACTCTTGTGCCCTTTTGGCTTCGCAAACTGGTGCAGTCTTGTTGAAGCATCCAACTTGAATTTCCGAAATGCTTTTGGTCCCACAGTAGTACAACAGCTTCAATAATGTCTCTCCGGTACACTTTTTGATTGATTTTAACGGCCTCTTCCACAAAAACCAAGTGCCACGGAAGCCGAGTGGTCAAGGATCGTGGCTGACCTTGGCACGAGTTCGAGTCTAGTACCACTAAAGACCTGCCGTGTAGGACAGCGATGCACATTAAATCTGTCGAGAGCTAAAACGTCCTCCCGTTTGTGTGGTGTGGTAGTTAAGAGAGGGGGTTGCCAGCTCAGGTGTCGTTCGCGTCACTTGACGATGATTCAAAGTTACGTGGTCCGTCGCTGAAAGCCCTCGTGTAACTGAACAGTGCGACGTTAATATTAATTCACTGCACAAAAACCAGAGGTGTTTTCCCACTTGCACAAATTCCGCCCCAGACCATGACCGACTTTGAATATTGGCGATTAACAGTTGCCGAGGTGCTTGGAGCGACCACACCCCAGATTCTATCATTTTGGGAGTTATGAACTTGTTGAACCGTAAAGAGCTTTTCATCAGTGAAAAGGAATCTCTCCCAACGCTGACTTGCGGCCGTCTCAAAAGTTTTCGGAATCTTCGGAGCCGTACGAGTTAGGTTTTTTCATTGAGAAGCTGAACTTATCGCAAATTGTAAGGCTTCTGTCCAAGCTCCGTTTTTGCTATTCGCCTCACCGATCTGTCACTTATTCCCATGTCACGAGTGATTTTTCTCATGGAACCCACGGATTTCTTTAGACTCGTTTTTCGATTGCCTTATGATTCTTTGAAGTGTTTACAGTACGTTTTCGCCTACTTCCTGGACGTCGACCATCATTGCAAGCTCTTTGAAACGGCAGATTACATGAGACACTGTTTGCAGAGGTACATTCAGCAAACGAACTGTCGTTTTCCTTTTTGAAACAACTCTAAAATAGCAGACCTTTTGCTCGACATTATCACAAACACATAAATCAAAGTAAAAAAAATATATGTAAAACTATTTCATTCTTAAAGTGTTAAATAAAGAAACATGAAAATACCAATTAAAAGGAAATTCGTTAAGTAGGAAGCAAGAAATTTGTCCGAGTTTTTTTGCCGCACCCTGTATATTTGAATTCCGTGTACACGTGTTTATTTTTTACTCTTCATTAAAATCATGAATGAATGGAAAGACGAGATAACGATACATTTTATAACGTTGCTATTTGAATCATTGTTAAGTTTTGATTAAAAGAATCTTATCTAAACATCCCTACTTATATTTATACTTGAGAAATCCATTCTAAATCCTGATTTAGAATCCTTTTTATTGGTAGAACTTGAACTTGAATCCTCTTGTGGATTTAAATGAATTGATCTTTGTCGTATCTTCTGAAATTCAGCTAATTGCAATGGCATCAAAGTATACCACCACTCATTCATGCATTCCTCATTCTAGCCTTAACACTCTTAAAGCAATTTTGTATACGCAAAATCATACATAAACGCACTTCAATTTGTTTTTACATAAATGCTCGTAAAAGTGCTCATGTATTCAGCAAATGAACTTTTTATTTCGAGACATGAATCGTTTGAATTTATAGAAAGCTTGGTAAAAATCAGAAATTGTAAAAAGAAAAAAAAATTGTTTGATGTGCGAAAATCTTACTACTGTATAGTATAAGGGTCGGCAAACCATGGTTTGAGAGCCACATGAGGTTCTTCAGTTTTATGCCTCTTTGAACTATTAAATAAATAATTATGCCAATCAAAAATTGTTTCCATTTCTTTTTTTCCTTTACAATCCTTTATGTAAAAGTTTTGCCTATTTTTACATATACTTTTAAAAATTTAAATAGTTTATGATAATTATTTAAGATATTACTTCTGTATTAAATTATTTTCCATTATGAATACACTTGTCTCCGAAAGTCTGTGTGCAGGAAATAATCTTTCGTGTTTATGCCAAAATTACTATTAAAATCTCTCTCTTTTCAACATACATTTAAAAGGGATTTTCCAAAATTCCTTATTCAAAGCACTAACTAATCCCCAACCACTCCCGGCAAAAGCCTGCATAAATTTACAAAATAGAACTTTTAAAAACCTTTTACTGTGAGATGATTGCATAAAGAAGTGTTTTTAATTAATTATAAACTTCTATAACGATTTATTTAGGATTTGAGATTTGAATACTTATGTTATTCAGGTAACAGAAAAGAGATCGATATATTACTGAAAGAAAGATCATCACAGATTTTTAGAAAAGGGAGGTATCTTTTAAAGAAATTTCTGAAACTGCTAATAGGAGGCAATCATTGATTCAAAAAGTGTTAGAATAACTATAAATTTCACAAAGGGCTAAAAAAATGCCGAGATATTCCAAAAGGATGTGACTTGAACCACTATTCGGAGGGAGCTACAGAAGTATGACTATCATCATGGTATCAGTAACCTCAATAATAACTTTTAATGAACAATAATATTTTTTTCTCCATTTCAACGTGATTTCGCCCCTAATATATAATTTAATAGATATCAGTCGATAATAAACTTCAATACAAATCCACATTTATAATGATTTACGTTGATATTTTGACCCCTCAAAGTGAGCACTCGAGTTATTTCGAGCTCGCTAAACAGGTTAAATCGTGCACACTCGAGATTATTCGTGTTAGATGGTATTTTATGCAGATGTAATTTTCAGACTCGAATATAAACGAGAGCTGTCTACACTCGAGAGACTGTCTGTGATCCGTGTACTGATTTCGTAAATTTAAATTAAGGCCATTGTATCTTATATTTTATGTATTAGTCGTGAAATATCAAGTACTTGTATCAAACATTTGTATAAAAAAGTGGAAGAGTGAAAAAAATTAGTTTTCAGAAGCAAATCAGCAGAGAAAGTCTTACACAAAAGTATCATACTGATACAAATATAAAAAAAAATTGGGTAGACCAAATTTTTCTGGAATTCTACGGCTAACGGAACATTATTTTTCAATTCCTACTATTAGCTTACACTCTCTCTATATTTATTTGTTTATCTTGGTGGAGTTTTCCATCGTTAATAAAGTGCATTTTACAGCACTCTACTGAGCTGAAATTTTATATACATGATTATTTTGGATGCCAATACAGTAATTTAATTATAATTAATAAATATTAATCGATTATAACTAATTATTTAAAGAATTACAAGTACAGCCACTTTGGCATCATTTTTGGAGACTTGCGTCAAAACTTGAAAAGTTTTTTTTCTCACGTTTTAAAGCATTCAGTTGAACTGAAATTTTATAAACGCGATTGTTTTGGATGGCAATACGATACTTTAATGATAATTAATAAAAATTAATGACCACTTAATGTTGTGTTTCTGTCCTATGTAAAGGGTGTTTTTTTAGAGGTATATAACTTTAAATTGCAATAAAACAACGATGTATTATTCGATTGACATGAATTTTTTTTTATTTGAAAGATAATCTTGTGGCATTACATTTTAAATATGATCAAGCAAGGCGTAGATTCGGCGAATGAGCCCAAAACGAGATTGCCGTTGTTCCCGATTTTCATAAGCGAATTTTGTTTAGCGATGAAGCGCACTTCTGGTTGAATGGCTACGTCAACAAACAAAAATGCCGCATTTGGAGTGAAGCTAATCCACAAGTGTATGTCGAAACACCGCTACATCTAGAAAAACTGACTGTTTGGTGCGCTTTATGGTCTGGTGGAATCCTTCAAAAACGATGAAGGCCACAACGTTACAGTCAATGGTGATCGGTATAGAGCCATGATTACTAACTTTTTCATTCCTGAATTGAACAATCATGATATCCGGGAGCTGTGGTGCCACAATCGATTTATTGAAAGACACGTTTGGCGACCGCCTAATTTCACGTTTTGGACCTGTGAATTGGCCTCCAAGATCTTGTGATTTAACACCGCTAGACTATTTTCTGTGGGGCTATGTAAAGTCATTGGTCTATGCGGATAAGCCACAAACGCTTGACTATTTGGAAGACAACATTCGCCGTGTTATTGCCGATATACGGCCACAAATGTTGGAAAAAGTCATCGAAAATTGGACGTCCAGATTGGACTACATCCGAGCCAGCCGTGGCAGTCCTATGCCAGAAATCATATTTAAAATGTAATGCCACAAGATTATCTTTCGAGTAAAAAATAATTCATGTCAATCGAATAATACATCGTTGTTTTATTGCAATTTAAAGTTCTATACCTCTAAAAAAACACCCTTTATAAGAAAATTATATTTCATGTAAAACATCAATTGAGTGTAAAAATGCAAAACGGTTTGGATGGGGAGTTTCCCCAACCAAATCAGTCAAAGTTAAAAGATTGGTTTTAAAAAAGGTGTTTCTTTTAGATGAATATTTTGGACATTCTATTAAAATGTGTAAAATGGAAAGGTCAAATTGACAAAAATCGCATACTGGGGGACTCTCTCCTAGCAGCAAATGTCTATGCGTCAGACGGTTGTGTCCGATACGAAGTCGAGTCAAGCGGACACCATGTCTTCGTACTGGTAGTGCTGCCCAATGAGCAGTGGAAGGATGAATGTTATGTAGTTTGTTGATGACCTGTTGATCCCAAGTCTCTTGCCATAAATGATGAATATAGTGCTGCATAGAAGTCTTTAAATCCTGGTAACAGACAGGCTGCTACATGTGATCAGACATGGATCGTGCAGCGTTATCAACCAGTTCATTACCAAGTATACCCACGTGTCCAGGTACCCAAGAAAAAATTATATCAAAACCCTTTCTTTCTAATTTTCGCAGAAGTATAAGTATTTCCATCACAGTGGGGAAGGGGGCAGTCAGTCGAGCCTGTTTGTCACTGCGGTCATATGTTGCACAAATGTGGATGTATAGCCCAAACTCATTGGGCATTTAGACATGTCATAAATGTCCCATTAGTTAGGTTCTTACAATGTGTATACAAATTGTAAAGGATCACGAGAAAAAAATTTTGAATTCTTAATATTTCTAAAGCTTTTTTTGTAGTTCGGTATGTTTTATACATGGGAAAATGTTTTGGACATTGTTAAAGGTTTTGTTTATTTACTATCCATTAAATTATATTTTTAATTCATTAATTTTTCAACTTCTATACGTTAAAATTTTATGAATATGTAGAGTCTGGATATGTGTAGTCGGCTAACTTCCAAGTCAATGCCCGGTAACACGGTAGCCCCTAAACCAAATAATCTTATTTTCTTTCTCTAAAAAATCTAAATCTCCCTTTCTTTCTTACTTCCCATACTTATTATTTTTCGCAATCTTTTCTTACTCCTTTTCTTCTTGCATTCTTTCTTCCTTTTCTTTGTGTGTTCTCCCTTTTTATTTCTTTTTATTTCCTTCACAAACTAATTTTATAAGCATAAAAAAAAAGTTTATTTTTTTTTCTAAAGAAAAATATTTTTTTTTATATTGAATTATAACTCGAATGTACAATTTCCTTTCTCCCTTCATGAATACATTACAACTATAGTTTTCAAGAAAGATTTAATGGAAAAAAAATCGATTGAAATACTTATTAAGTGAAAACAGGCATGCGGCCGACGGCTGATACATCATCAGTTAACACGGAATGTATAACATCAATTACTTGCTTTTAGAAATATTAAACGGAATACTGCGAAACGAGAGATGCAATGTTTTGCTCCGATATGAATTGAATTTAAGAGTGCTTTTAAATTAATGAACAATATTCGTTCAGGAATAATACATTTCATAAATCCTAGAAAATACAAGTTACGGGATATAATGAAATAACAAAAACATTGAATTGGCATTTTTTTTTTTTGTAATCGACCTAACAACTCGTAAATACTTCACGCAAATGAATAATCTAGTGTGGTTGTTGATGCTCGAATAGATTTCAAAGCTGACTTTGATTTTGAGCAAAATTATCGTAAGAACTTATTAACAGCGATTTTATAAAGAAGCTGGTATTCATCTGCGAAGTAATTACTAATTTTTTTAAAAAAAAATCGTTTCATTAAAGAGTAATTATACTCAAATGGAAGTAATTGCCATAACCAACGACGTCATCATGCCTCAGGAGTTAAGAAAGCTATTCGGAAAACTATGGCTTATTTTAGAACTGACAGGAATATCAGTCTTCGAAGACAGCCAACGCGAAGGATTAATGCGCGTTTCGCTGATGACGCGAAAATTATTTTTCCCTCATATTCACCACTCCATTTTCTTATATCTTTGGAATTATACACGCCCCTCAGGAGACTTAAATTACTCTTCAATTATTGACGCGATTATTCCATTATTATCAGTCATTTTGTGGTGGATTATGTACTTACGCAAGGATTCGTTACAGATATATCTAAGAAGTTTAGGTTATGCTACATCCACTGGTTTAATACAGCAAAAACTATACTACAAATTACCCCATGCAATAAATGTAACTCTAGTATTGATTGTTATACTCCCAATGCTATTAATAACTATCAGGTTACTGGCTACTGGATATAAAGGGTGTTTTTTTAGATGTATAGAACTATAAATTGCAATAAAACAACGATGTATTATTCGATTGACATGAATTCTTTATTCGAAAGATAATCTTGTGGCATTACATTTTAAATATGATCAAGCAAGGCGTAGATTCGTCGAATGGGCTCAAAACGAGATTGCCGTTGTTACCGATTTTCATAAGCGAATTTTGTTTAGCGATGAAGCGCACTTCTGGTTGAATGGCTACGTCAACAAACAACACTGCCGCATTTGGAATGAAGCTAATCCACAAGTGTATGTCGAAACAACGCTACATCCAGAAAAACTGACTGTTTGGTGCGCTTTATGGGATGGCGGACCACTTCTTCAAAAATGATGAAGGCCACAACGTTACAGTCAATGGTTATCGGTATAGAGCCATGATTACTAGCTTTTTCATTCCTGAATTGAACAATCATGATGTCCAGGAACTGTGGTTCCAACAAGACGGCGCAACATGTCACACAGCTCGTGCCACAATCGATTGATTGAAAGACACGTTTGGTGACCGCCTAATTTCACGTTTTGGACCTGTGAATTGGCCTCCATGATCTTGTGATTTCACACCGCTAGACTATTTTCTGTAGGGCTATGTAAAGTCATTGGTCTATGCGGATAAGCCACAAACGCTTGACCATTTGGAGACAACATTCGCCGTGTTATTGCCGATATACGGCCACAAATGTTGGAAAAAGTCATCGAAAATTGGACGTCCAGATTGGACTGCATCCGAGCCAGCCGTGGCAGTCCTATGCCAGAAATCATATTTAAAATGTAATGCCACAAAATTATCTTTCGAATAAAAAAAAATTCATGTCAATCGAATGATACATCGTTGTTTTATTGCAATTTAAAGTTCTATACCTCTAAAAAAACTCCCTTTACAATACAGCTAAAGGAGAGTTTACAGTATATTCATGAAATAATACTTCCATCAATTATTACTTTAAGTTACACCGTAGTATGTTACTTATTATTGCAAACTTTACGTTTGTGTAAGATCATGTTCCAAGAAGAGTTGGACTTGTCATATTTACCGTCAGTTGAAAAATTAAATAAAAACTATCTGGAGACAGTCAAAAGAGTAGAAAACTTCGAACGATTCTTTGCCGTTCCAGCATTTGTATCCGTGATTCAATACTTTTGCACGGTATCCATCATTATTATGGATGTAATGTTCTTATATGATTGGAAGGCAGAAAGGTTTTTAGAGAATGCATTATACCTCGCATTCATGTTTGGATTTTTGGGAGTGCTCTCCCTATATGCTGGTGACATTTTTCTGGAAATGCTGAGTGCTACGATAGTGCTTTTAGATAAGATGACTGACAAGGCTTATAAAGGTGGATTACTTGCTGGAGAAAAGTATGTCAATTTCATACTGAAGAGAGATATATGCGTTCTTACAGCCTGGAATATTTTTGATTTTAATAGAGGATTTGTATTGAAATTTTTAGTAGCAGTCATTGCCCACGTTTTACTCATTTACCGGTTAGTTTCATATATTGAATAAAAATTCATAAAATATTTGATTTCCCTATTTCTAGATAAAGCTGTAGTGTTTCTTATTGTTTTATAGATACTGGTAAAATAGTTAGAAATCATTTGAATTTATAATGCGTTATTACCCAAAGAGTTTAGCCATGAAGGACAGTTAAGGCAACCATTTCTTTTGGAATTTTAGCCTCTCTGTTTTGCAATTTCGTGAAGCGATATTAAGTAATACACTTTAAGAAGCAAAAAATTGTTCCAAAATGTTATTTTATTTTTACTTGCCAGAAGAAATTCGTCCTGATAATAGAGCAACAAATCTATTCTATTATTAAATTTTAACCTGTTGCCATAATTTCAATACAAAAGAACTTTTGGTGACGAATATCAGTATTAATATAAATTGACATATATGTTACAATTAAATAATATATGAATCTAAACAGTAAGGAATAATAACATAAAATATTAAAACTAAATATAAATTTCAATGTTTAGAATATATTTAAAGTTAAATAGCCAAAAATATGCTTGTTGAAGATAAATTAATAATTATTTATGTTTGATAACAGCGTGTAAGTCACAAAAGAAAACAATGAAAATCAGCAAAATTGTTAAAACAATGAACGTATTCAGAAATCACAATTTTCAGCCTATCCATGAGCTAAATTCATGTGACGTCACAGTTACATAACTACAATCACGTGTTTACAACCAATTGATTCCTAAACTCTTGTGAGGCCATAGTCAGGTGACAAATGTGATCACGTGTTTACACCCAATTAGATCGTGCACTTTGCTGTTGCCAACTTTTGCTTTTTCAGTAAACGTTTCTTTAAAAAGTTCATGTTTGTCAACATTAATAACGCTCTAAAGGGTAAGCAAAATACCCCTGATTTAAGATTACATTTATACGACTTTTTAATTTTGAAAACTTTGAGAATCCTTATACTTGAATATTTTTACCCAATCCTTAAATTTGAAATATAATCTGTGTTTTACAAGTAGGAAAACTAGTCTGGTGTTAGCTTTGAATTCGTGAACGCGTGCTTTACATTCACAGCACATGATTCCATTAATCATGTGACAACAGACAGGAATTTAGCCCATTGTTCATGGGATTCCCTGTAGATGGTTCCGAAGATCAATCCGTAGATGCTTCACGTTTTGGTGCATAACTCACTTCTCATCTCCTTTTACAATATGTTTCAAGACTGATTTATTCAATTGAGCTGGAATTTTATACACATTATTTTGAATGACAGTACAGTAATTTAATTGTAATTAATAAAAATTAATTGACTAAAACTAATTATTCAAAGAATTACAAATACAGCCACATTGGGATCATTTTTTGCGACTTAACGACCCTTTTGGCGACTTGTGTCAAAACTTGAAAAGATTTTTTTTTCTCACGTTTTAAAGCATTCAGTTGAACGGAAATTTTATGTACACGATTGTTTTCGATAACAATACGATACTTTAATCCTAATTAATAAAATCAATTACCACTTAATGTTGTGATTCTATCCTATGTATATCCATATTTATATTAATTGTAACTATTTAATGAAAAGTAGCTAAAATAAAAATTTTCTTTATTGATCTAAGTAGGAATTGACTTAATTTTTTTTATTTTACTTGTTTTTGTAAAGGGACATATATTTTTAAAATTCTGACAGGGCTACGTATTGGTGTTTTACCATTGCTGACCTAGTACATTTCCCGGGAACTGATATCTCTCGTTAGTGCGGCACCATATAGATCGAATACCAATCACAGAAAGTAATTTTCACGCCCATTTTCCTCTCTAGAGGGAGGCACCTGAGTTCTGACGAAGCGAACCCGTACTAGAACATATGGATAGCGATTCGTCTGTTCTATTGTTCAGCATTAAGCTGATATGGATCGCAACCAGTGGCGCACACAAGGGGAGGGTCCTTGGGTTCCGGACCCCCCCTCCCCAAAGCCCTCGATTTTTTTTTCGATTGTTTATTATTCTAAGTATGTAGTACGAAAAAATTAATCAAATATTTGTTATTAATGATTAATTTTATTGATTAACGCTAATTATTTATTCAATAATTAGTTTTTTCTATATTTTGTTTTGAAAATCGACGAAATCAAAAAGAACATGATACAAGAATGGTAAACTTACGACCCTGGACCCCCTCCCCCTTGAAAAATTCCTCTGTGCGCTACTGATCATCACAACAATCCAATTTACTGGTGAAACCCAACGCTCTGTCATCTTTCGATTTCAGTCCGATTAATGTTGAAGGCTTCAGCTTATTCTGCACAGTTAAATTCGGGCTACATTTTATGGCTCGATCAATTCCAAGGAGTGATGGACGAATATCTACACCTTTCCTAACCTTGATATCTTTTGATTCCTTCTATGAATTTCCCAAACCATCGACGATAAAAACTGTCACAACTACACTCAATACTTTCAAACAGGGGCTGATGCATGTTTAATCTGTTGAAGTTCAAAGTCCTCTTGTTGTCATTGTATGGAAGTTTGAAGAGTGGGGTCCCAACTAAAGTGTCGTCTTTGTCATTTGTGTAGGGCAGTGGTTCTCAAACTTTCACTACTGGCGACCCAATTTTCAATCATAATTTTTATCGCGCCCCCCTAAAAATAATAATGTATTGAATGCAATAATAATGCACTTTGTTGCTAAAGCTACAATACGATCATAATTATAAACCGTACAAATTAACAAGATAAGTATTAAATTTTGTATATGTTATACTTTTATTTTATATATATATATATATATATATATATATATATATTACTTTTTAGTTCGATTCACTATAAAAGCGTGTTTTTTAGTTTGTTTTAAAACTATAATTTATTTTATAGTTATTTTTACTATACACGATAAAAATCACAAAATTCTAGTGAATAATTTAATTAAGAGAAAATATACTTACATACTTTTAAGGACTTTTCAATTTTTCTTAGAAAATTTGAGAAAAAATCCAATAAAACTAAAGAAAATGTTCCAAATGTGCGTGTTCTTAATAAAGGACATAAATCACAGACACTTTTCGCTAACAACACAGGAACGTTATTTTTCAGCTAAACTGTCATATTTTGTTCACGTTTTTGTAGTTTTGCTGTTGTTTGATGATCTACAAATAGCATTTTGAACTTTTTCTTCCTTGTGTCTTTTTAACAAGGCAAAGTGCTACATTATGGCTTCATAGTTTTCTTCATAAAGATCTTTAGGCAGCATTTGAAAATTTCAAATCAACTCAAACGTTTCATGTCAAACACTTTTCTGATATTTACTTTCGTGATCTTGATTAATATGCATTATTTCAGTAGGTTCTTTAATTGCTTGATCAGTTTCAACTTCCTTCAATAGGGATCACAGATACCCATTTTTTTAAATATTCTGCTTATTTACATTTATATACCATAATAAGTCGCACAACACAGCAATCAAAACTACAAAATTGTTCATAAGGAAAGTGTAACATGCTCTAAAAAATAATTGTGTAAAACGTTTTTCATTATGCATTATATGTTTCAGAATACTCATGCTTATCCATGTATCATAAAACTCTTTCACATGGAAAAAGATGAAACAGAAATATATGTATTATATATATTTACAACTTTCGTACAAAAAAGACGGAGATAACCATACCAGTAAGTTCGAAGGTCAGCTAAAGTAATATTTTAGGTTAAAAGAGACGTAAAAAAAAAATCTCTCATCGTTCTCATATTGACCGCAAAGCAAACAAAATATTTGTTTAATGTGGTTATAGGATCAAAGATGGCTAATGAGCGTTTGAAGTGGAATCTTTTATTTTTGATGATCACCAGATGATAAAAATAAATTATATCAGTGTAAATGTGTATTTTTTATTATGTCAGAAAGCATTTTGTTTTACTTCATTCCAAAAATTATTTTTTAAAACCTTTTATTTTCAATATGCTCGCGCCCCCTCGCAGGGTTACCGCGCGCCCCACAGTTTGAGAAACACTGGTGTAGGGTTTCAAACTTAAAAGGTCCGATTAACAGATGTGATAGAAAAATATTAGCGTTAAAAATTTTGTGTTATTTTCTTAGTATATATATATTTCTATTTATTCATTAATAAATTAATATTTTCATGAATGCGTAATTTGTATTGTATGGATTTGATTTGATTTAAATAAAGTTATCTCTGTAGTAGTGGATTTGATTTGATTTAAACAAACTTATCTCAAGAACTACTTGATGGAAACGACACAGAATTCATTTCAACGGATTTAAAAAATTTGGATAAACTGAGAAAAATTCATGAAAGTTCCAAATTACCACGAATCTTGATATTTTATTAAAGCAACTAAGTTTTCTATCGTATTATTGCGATCAAACAGTACACAAAGTATCTTTTTAAAAAAACATATGTAGTATGTATCATCTGTAAAATTTTTATGAAATATTTCACGGCTTTCTTAAACATGTGACAACACTGAGGAATTAATTTCTTTTTATCGATTGAAAACGAAGTTTTTTTTTAATGTGAGGAGCCGTCCACATTTTTTTTTTTTTATCACAGTAGTATGCTTCAATATTTGTAAATATTAAAACAACATAATAGATAACTATAAGTTATTTAGAATGAATTTTAACAAGTTACATAAAAAATGATTGATGTCAATTCCTACTTAGGTCGGCAAATTATTTTAGTTAATTAAAATTAATTAATGAATTAATATTTGAAAAAACTGTAATAATATGAAGTGTCATCCACTACAAGTATAAAAAAATATAATTAAAGCCGAGAAAAAATTCGTTAGAAAAACTTACTGGCGCCATCTATTGGTGCTAATTCTAACTTCTTCAGAAATAAAGCAGAATAAATATAAAATTGAAAAATAAAGTTTAATTAATGATTAAATACTTGGAAAAACTGTATAAACATCAAGTATCATCCACTACAAGTCTAAAAAATGTGTTTGAACTTCAGTGGATAAAAAAAGAGCATTTTACTAACGATTGAAAATTTGAACAGGAAAAATATATAAAAAATAATTTATTATTGCAAAATAAATTTATTAGAGTTTATGTGTTGATAAAGTGCCAGGAAATTTTGCCTTCATATGTAAATACTATTATAACTTAATAGTCAACAAATATTTTGATAATAATACAGCTTTTATTAAGTCATCAGTTTCTGATACAGAAATAAATAATCGCATTTTGGCTTTTCATAAACAATTAAGAATTCAAATTAAAAATAATTTTAAATTTCCACATGTATTTCTTATTTCCAAATTTCATAAAGACCCTCTTAAGTTTAGGAGAGTTACTAATGGTTTTAAGACATATATCAGCAAATCAGGCAAAATTCACCATGAAATATTACAAAATACAATAAATAAATCTACAGCCATACTTAAAAATAGTGAAGTGCTTATTGAACAAATGAAAGATAAAAAGATTTCTTCAGCCTATAGTTTATATTTTGAAGATCTTTTTAACTCTATTAATATTGATGATATGATTAATTACTTGTAAATTTCATTAAGATAATTTATTTTATAATATTAATTATGATAGATCTGGCTCTCTACTAAGGTTTGAACTTAAAGAGAACTATGTATATTGTAATGGTAACTATTATCTACAGATTAAAGGCCTGCTTGCAATTGTCTTGCCAATTTATATTTACATTATTTTGAAAATAGTTTTATTAATAATTCTGAATATTATATTTTTCGTTATACAGATAACATAATCATTTTTGGCAAGCAAGACAATTTTAAACCTAACACTAATTTTTATCCACAATATTTTTATTCAATACAGACAAATAGTAACAACAATGAAGCAAATTTTCTTGATATACATATCAAATTAAAAGATAATGTTATAGTTACTAATACTGGGTGGGCAAAAAGTCCGTAAAAACTTTAAAAATTCATAAAATCCGGAGAAATGAACGAAAAAAAAACTGTTTGCGGGATCAGCATTAGTATGTCACGGGATTTTTTTTAAGCTAGAAAAAAAAATAATTCGAAAATCATCCGGTAGGTGGCGCTGATGTACGCAAATCAAAGAAACAATGCATAAATAATGAACAGAAAACTTTCACAACTTTATTACACCAGAATATGTTCCACATGACCACCACCACAGGGAGAAAGACATTCCAGACGAGTGACAAATCCAGCAACGGCAGAGTGCAACATGTCCGGATGTATGGAGGATACTTCTCTGTGGATCGCATCTTTCAGTTCCGACAGACTTAATGGACCGGATAGATACACGCGAGATTTCAAATATCCCCACAACCAGAAGTCTGCCGGTGTTAAATCTGGAGACCGAGGAGGCCATGGGTACCTGCAGTGCCTGCTAACGATTCTGTCTTCCCCGAACGTCTGTATCAGGAATGCCTTAACCGGGTTAGCAGTGTGACTGGTTGCTCCATCTTGCATGAACGTGACATTCGAAATCTGACCTCGTTGAATTAAACATGGCACGACAGTCTCCCGCAGAAGCGTTAGATAACGCTGAGCATTTACCGTTTCCGTTATCCATCCATTTATTGCGCACTGCGTTTCAAAGAAGAAGGGTCCTATGATAAATGAACCCGTGAAACCACACCATTCTGTCACTTTTGGGGAATGCAATGGCTTCTGTGTATACTCACGTGGATTAGAGGTCGCCCAAATGCGACAGTTATGGTTATTAACGTCACCATGAAGCGAGAAATGAGCTTCATCTGTCCACAAGATGTTAAAAACCCAGGTGGGATCCTGTTACATTTTAGAGAAGGCCCACTTCGCAAATGCTTCCCTCTGTGCGGTATCTGCTGGCAAAAGTTCATGGCACGATTGCAATTTGTATGGGTACAGCTGGAGGATTCGACGAAGAATATTGCGGACAGATGATGGTGGTAAGCCCAATCGTCTGGCAGCTTCACGAGCACTGCTGGTCCCTGAAGCTGCTTCGGACGCAATCGCTTCCATTTCGACAGCAATGCAGGGTGCACGTGCTTCTTTCAAGCATGGTCGTCCGGCTCGTGCTCGATCCTCCAACTTTCCAGTTTCCTCAAAACGTTTAACAAGCTTTAAGAGACCTGCAGGAGTTAAAGGGCCTTTTCCACTCTTCACATTTTTCTGAACTCGAAATTTACGCAAGAAAATGGTCGCTGATTCCTCGTTCATGTAAAATAACTTCACCAACAAAGCTTTATCCGGTGCATTGAGCATTCTTGTTCACATTCACTGTTTGCAATGGTGGAATGAATGTGGATTCATTGACAGCAAAGGTTTTTATAGCCGTCTAATTTGCATATTTCCACCACAGACGCTTGTAACAGCGCCACCTACCGGATGATTTTCGAATTTTTTTTTTTCTAGCTTAAAAAAAATCCCATGACATACTAATGCTGATCCCGCAAACAGTTTTTTTTTCGTTCATTTCTCCGGATTTTATGAATTTTTAAAGTTTTTACGGACTTTTTGCCCACCCGGTATTTATGATAAAAGAGAAGAATTTAATTTCAATATATATATACATATATACATTATAAAAGTTCCTCATTGGGAGAGTAACGTACATGTTTCTATATTAAGAAATATTGTTATTAATTATACACAACGTAATCAATTTCTAGATTCAAAAAACTCAGAAATAATAAATAACTATAAACATTTTACTAAATTCTAGCAGGATGGCCCGGCGTGGCGCGGGCTTCTTCTAGTGTACAGATTTATGCCTTGGAAGATTTCCCTTCCCCTGTCAATGTCTGCACTTCCTGGTGTGTGTGTGTGATTTCTGTATTAATGTCATTAAAAAACTGTTTTTCGAAGTTTCTTCCACGTCTTTTTTCCCCGTCGGGCGGGTCTGTTTTTTCGTCACTTAGCCCGGCGTTGCAAGGGTTTTTCCTTGGGTACAACTTTATCCCCATGGAAATTTTCCCTTTCTCTCTGAATGTCAACACTTCTGTGTGTGTGTCTGAGCGATGTGAGAGATTTCTACATTTATGTCATTTAAATCCTCTTTTCAGAAATTTCTTCCACTTCTTCTCTGTCAGATAGATTTCTTTTCTCTCCGTTCAGCCCAGCGTTGTATGTGTTTTTTTCCAAGTATTTAACCCCTTTTTTTCTCCGAAGATAAGATCTTTTTTTTTCAAATTTCTATTTTCGATTAAAAATTTACAAATCTAATCCAGTTTTGTTCTCAAGAAACAGACAATGTACGAATTTATAATTAAATAAATAATTTAACAACAAGTAATAAAACGTAATATAGTAGTTTATATCAATTTTCGTTAAATAATGAATCAAAAAATGTCCACCGTTAGCTATGAAACTACTGCTTTATTTGAATGTTTGATTTTTCGATTAAACATCTGTCACTATGAAAAAAGAACTACGGGGGAAAGCCTTAAAATATGTTTACATTCCTTGTATAAAAAAAGATTTAAAAGGAAATAGTACTATTTAGTAAAAACATGGCAGCATTTTCTTATATTTTATGGTTTTTAAGTAAATTATTTCTCTAAAAGAAAACTATCAGTTGCGATGTATTAGAAAAACTAAGATAGTATTAATTATTTTATACACAGGAAACGGTGAATACTAGTGAGTTCTAAGGTAATTTTCCCATAATTAACTATTACTGGCATTTGGTGATTTTTCCAATTCTTTTCTTTGTATTTTTACGGCATCCCAAGACGGAAAAAATGTCTTCTTTAAAAATATTTTATGTATAAAAAAAAGCAGGGGTTTTTTTAAAAACATTTTTTTGAAGTTTTACAATATTTTGTTTCAAATTAACTTGGCAGCATTGGAAAAGGTTAAAAAAATGTACCAATCTGTTTGTAAAATAATTTTATCTTTTTTTAGGATTTTAAATTAGAAAAAATCCACATAGAAATTTGTAAAAAATGTAAAACATTGTAGAAATTGAGATTTAAATAATATATTTCAAGTTAATCACGTGTTAAAAGCATTTATTTTTAAAGAAAGTAACTTAATACAGTCAATAGAGCAACATCATGAAATTCCAATTTGGCTTAAAACCAATTCTGGACGCCAACTTTTGTCATTGTTGTAACAATAACAGTGTTACAGCAATGCAGACAAATCAAAATTATCGCCAAAAACCGGATTTTTAACGTTTTTAATTAATATCTTTTTAACTAATTGCTATATTGGGCCAATTTGTGAATCTAACCAATTCTCGAATTCACTTGAAAGCACACAAAAATTTTCATCAAACTCGGCCCAGCCGTTTAGGAGGAGTTCAGTCACATACACACGCACAGAAGAGTTACATATATAAAATTTGCTTAAATCAGAAATACCAAATTGATTTTATTGATAGTTATTTGAATAAAGCAATTTTAAATAGTAAGGATTAAAATTCCTCAGAATAATAATAGTTTATTACTATATATTTATCATTTTTCCTAGTTATAGTTACCTCCTTATTCTAATATTAGATAAAATTAATTATGATTATTTTATTCACATGCAACTAGTGTCACTAAAATTATGGTTCGGGCTGCGGTAGCCCAGTGGTCAAGGTATCGGATCATGGCAGGCATGCCATGAATTCGAGCCCAGTACCACTAAAAACCCACCGTGTAGGGTAGCGATGCACGTTAAATCTGTCTAGAGCTGAAACGTCCTCCCGTTGGTGTGGCGTGGTAGTTTAGGAGAGGGGTGCCAGCTCAGGTGTCGTCCACGTCACTTAACCATGGTTCAAAATTACGTGGTCCGTCGCCAAAAGCCCTCGTGTAACTGAACTGTGCGACGGTAATATTCACTTACTCACTCAAAGTCATAGTAGTTTGTAAACTCTCTTTTTAATTTTTAATTTTTATTCTTTTTAATACTTTTGTTAAGTGCTACATTTCAGCCCTTCACATGCTTTGAATCTACTTTTGGGTCCAGAATCTGGCAATAACTTTTTTATTGCACTCAGATTTAGCACGGGCTCTGCATTTTTAAGTGCAATTTTTACGTAAGTAACCTCTATATTGTAATGGATTTAGATATTCGTATCCATTATTGTCAACAGGTTTTTGCTCAGTATTATTAACATAAAGGGGGAAGGTTGGCTAGCCACAACACATGTTCGACCCCACTTTTTCATATAAATTATTTTATATATAAGCTGTCCTAAGTCAGCAATGTTTATAATACTGAAGCATCCATTTTTTAAATTTTGATTGCTCATGTGTCATTGTTTGGTTTGCTTACTGTCTATGTGTTTTTCGATTTTGATTGCTGAATGTCCATCTCTAGTTTGTAGAGAATTAAACTATATATATATATATATATATATATATATATATATATATATATATATATATATATTGTAACGAATTTTGTGTAAATAGTGTAAATAATTTGCATTTGAGTGTTTAATGCATTCATATTACTCTATGTTATATTTATTTCATGTTAAAATTGTACTATTCACAAGCAATGCCGCCCCTTACGTTATAATGGTGATTCAATGAGAACTTGGCGAAATCTTGGTGGTAGAGCGAAGTTGGCATCATTTTTCGCGAACAAGTTGGTGGCCAATTTGGCAACTTTGGCGACCATTTTGGCGTCATTGGCGACCATGTTAGCGAGTTCGGAACCCTCTGGAATCTTCTAGAAAGTAGTAGATCTCTCCACTAGTGTCACGTTCAATGACACGAGCGGTTATATTTCTAGAAGTTTCTGTTGCGCATATAAAAAGGACGCGCGCCAGTACTGCGAGGAGTCTTGATTAAGCCAGCGAGTAGTGAAGATTGTTTTGACTAGCGATTAGCTCGGCTGTGCTTGTGAATAATCTTTACTTACGTCAGTGTTTCTCAAACTGTGGGGCGCTCCCCCCTGGGGGGGCGCGAGCATATCGAAAGTAATAGATTTAAAAAATAATTAATTTACTGGAATGAATTAAAACAAAATAGTTTCAGACATAATAAAAAATGTACTTTTACTCTGATATAAGTTATATGCGCGATATTAAGTCATCAAAAAAAACATTTTCTTCAATACTTAATTAGCTATCTTTATTCCTATAACCAAATAAAAAAATATTTTATTTAATTTGCTGTAATCCCATGATGAGAGAGTTTTTATTACGTTTTCTTTTTTTAAAACTAACATTCTACTCTTTCAGAGAAAAAACAGATCCCAGATCCAGAATCGAAAAAATTTAGGAACATAAAAAATTTATCACTGTCATTATTTTTGAAATACTGCACATTATAGCTGTAATTTGTTTGACCTTCTAAGTTATTGGTACAGTTAGTTATGACTCCTCTCTTATGTGTTTATTTCTCATTTAAGGAAGTTGTAAGTAATGTATTTCTCTGTTGCGTTTTTTTCCATGCAAAACAGTTTTATGATATTTGGAAAACCACGGAGAGCAGACACACACTTCGATGGATTACTATGCGAAGACTTAGATCAAGATGAGTATTTTCAAACATATAAAGCATAACAATTGTTTTTAGCAGTAACATACATATTATCATAATGAATACCCGGAAGTGGTTGGGCAGGACACACAGATCACGAAATTGTTAATTCTGGCAAAACTGTTTATTTGTTACGAAAGAAAAATTGAAAAGTCCTTGAAAGTACACTGGCCTCAAAAAGTTAAGGTACAACCGGGTTTTTGTGTCTAATTTGCAAATGAATGAATGTAGAAACAAAAAATTTGGAGGATATGTGCATTAAATAGTTTTTATTGAATGCGTCATAGAAATTTGTATAAGTGTATTGCAAAACCATTTATAACAAAAAAAAAAATCTCTGCGGAAAAGTCCATTCTTGAGAAAACAGCACATCACAGTGTTATGTGGTAAAATGGCATAAAAACAATACAAAAATGGGTTCTAATAAGGAATGTGTCCACCCCTAACTTGAATGCATTGGCGGCATCGATTTCCCATGCTGTTTATTAAGTTGTCGGACACCGGAATAGGGAAGCGAAGACCAGACACAGAGTAAGCCTTGTTTCAGCTCATGTAACGACCTTGGAGGAGGATTTAAAGCAGCAACCTCTCTGCCAAGATAGTCCCAAAGATGTTCTATTGGATTCAGGTCTGGAGATCGAGCTGGCCATTCCATTCGTTCCAAACCGTGATCCTCCAGATACTCCTCAACAATCCGAGCTCGGTGAGGTCGTGCATTATCATCCATCAGAATGAAGTCGTTACCAATAGCAGCAGCATATGGGCGGACATATGGATCAAGGATTCCCGATATCTAAGACCAGTTCGGTTCCTCCATGGAACACATGCAGGTCAGTGTGGCCACCGAGCGAGATCCCTTTTATAACTGTGTCTTTCAACAGTGTTAGATTGATGGTATCTAGTGCGCTGTTCCCTCAGATCAGTAGACGCCCTGAATCACTCTCCATTGTAAATCTGGTCTCGTCTGAAAGCCCATTGTTGCTGCGTCCAAGAAACATGTTCTCTTGTCCAGCATAAGCGGTTCGTTCGCTGTCGTCCGTTGAAACGCACACAACTGGTTTTCTTGCTTACAGACCTGCATTGTGAAGACGATTTCGCACCGTAGTAGCGGAATTCTTCTTCCTGATGCTTGAAAGTGGTCTGCAACGAGCTGCGGCACAGTAGTGGTTCTTCTCCTTCGTGCTGAAAGAGCTATCTTCTGCAGGTGTTGTAGCTCGTGGTCGACCTGGAACAGGTCTTCTGGACACAGAATCTTCGGATTGGTATTGATCCCAAAGTCGCTGAACAACACTACGAGACACATTGAGACGTCTAGCAGCATCAGCCTGCGACAATCCCATTCCATCCATCCAACTGCCCGCCACCTTTAACGAATTGGGTAAACGACGTCTCTGAGACATTTTCTAAACTCTATTGACTATTGTCACGAAACTGCCAACAACTGTTGAAAATCAACACAACTTACACAAAAGTACGAAAGCTTGATATTTGCATATTTTTCTCTCACTCATAAATATACGTTCTTTTCTATAAAATAAAAGTGGTAGCAATAGTTTTTGCATTAATGTTTTTAACGTTCGTTATTATCATTCATGTAAACTACGCATTTTATTGTTACTGCCATTTTTTTTTATGGTGAGCTTCGAAAAACATGTTGTACCTTAACTTTTTGAGGCCAGTATAGATAAGTAAACTTTCTCTTAATTAAATTATTCACTGGAATAACAATTTGTATCGTGTACAAAAAAATAATTATGAAAAAAAAAAGATTGGGGTGACTCAATAATCCCAATCGACCGTATCGAGTGCACGCCTGCTCTCAGGTTAAAACATGTTGAAGTCTTTTTGCTTTAAATATTAAAAATAATAAAATTATTCTTCATCGGAATTTTATATTATTGTTCATTATTTAACATCAAATATAAATGCTAATTCTGTGAGGCTTAAAATTAAAATTCGCTTAAAACTAATTATAATTTGAGCAATCATTTTTTTAAAAAAAAACATTTTATATATATATATATATATATATATATATATATATATATATATATATATATTTTTGTAAACATTGTCGCGCACTTGGCTTTACTCTCCTTACAATACAGCTATTATATCAAGAATGTTTTATTTTCTTATAAAGGAACTTCTGCAAAGAGCGAGTACTTCGGCCGGTATACTTTTAATGTATCAGTGCTGCACAGATTATTTTATAACTAATTAATTAATACTAAATTAAGAACAAGTTTAATAAGTATTAACGACTTCCATGGGCTTGTCTTGCAAAGCAAAGTTTTTATAAGGAATGCTTACTATTAGAAATTGACCCTCTGAGTTATTTTTCTATATTTAGCAGATATCCATATTTTGTCTTCTAAGCAGTCACCGCATTTTGCAAAAGTTCACTTTAAAAATTAGAGAAAGGAAAAATAACATAATAATTATCCTATTACTTAATTAATTTATTTTTTTGCTTAAAAGAGTAGTATTCAAAATTTAATACTTATGTTATTAATTTGTATGGTTTATAATTAACATTTCGTATTGTAGCTTTACTGTCAAAGTGCATTATTAATGTATAAGGGGGGCGCGATAAAAATTGTGATTGAAAAGGGGGGCGCCAGTCTTGAAAGTTTGGGAAGCACTGACTTACGTGTATCTTTAAACACTGTTTATTGTGTTTGATTGCTGTTGAAGGTGTGAAGACCTTCGGATAATTAACCTGTGAATATTGCTGCTAAATCCTGTATTGAAAGGATTGGATAATCGATAATAAATTCGCATCGCTCTTACAGAACTGATTATTTTTTTCTTTGTGATTATTTTTGCATAAAATCCTCGAACCCTCGGATCTACGTAACAGTTTGGTGTCAGAAGTGGTATTTTATGCCAATAACAAGAGCGATGGATGAGCAACTGAAGGCTCTGTTGGAAGGCATCAATGCCAAGAAGAAAGTGGCCAAGAAGATATGCAGAAGAGCCAAGAAGAGACTAAGGAGAGAATGGAGAATATGCAGAGAAGCCAAATAGAGACTAAGGAGAGAATGGAGCCAAGAAGAAACAAAGAATGAGTTAAAGAATAGAATGGAGAAAGGTCTGGAAAACGTACAGAAATGTCAAGAAGATCTGAGAAATACTTTAGAAAAGAAAATAGATAGCGTGGAAGAGAAAATTGCATTGAAAGTTGAAGAAAAGATTACAATAGTTGAAGAAAAGATTACAATAGTTGAAAAAAAGGTTGCAGTAGTTGAAGAGAAGATAGAGAAGAAAGTAGAACAAGTTGAAGAAAGAATTAGAGAACAAGTTGAAAAAAAAATATGAAGTGGCTGGAAATTTTAGTCTTATATCACAGCGAGTAGAAGATCTCGAAAAGAAGCTTCTAGTTTCTGGAAAAAAGAACAAAAACAAGATTTTGCCTTCCTCTCCAGTACCTGTGTCAACCTCTCCGGAGCCTGTGACAGCCTCAACAGTGTCAGTGAAACTGTCGACCTATGACGGAAAAACGAACTGGGAAATATCCAAAACACAATTTTCAATAATTTCTGAAGCCAATGGATGGACTGAGGGGGTCAAAGCTTGTAAGCTAGCAGCATCTCTTAGAGGAGAAGCCGCCCAAATACTGCAGACTCTTCCCGACACAGAGCGACTGAATTTGAACTCCCTGTATAATGCTCTAAATCTTCGGTTCAGCCAAAAATACTCCAAGGACTACGCGCGCCTACAAATGAGAACAAAACTCCAGAAAACCGGAGAAAGCTTGCAGGAGTATACCTCTGAAGTAGAAAGGCTCGCCAACTTGGCTTTCTCCGACCACCCAGAAACTGTGCGAAAAGCAATCTTCTTACAATATTTCGTGGACGGCCTGAAGGATGGGGAAACACAGAAGGCTGTGAGAATGGCAGATGTGCAAGATCTTAAATCTGCCCTGTTATATGCCCTGAAATTGGAGGCCGCCACTCAAACTAGTCGCTGAGACCTCCAATCTATCCGAGGAGCTAGGGTGACTGCAGATGAGCCGTGTGAATCTCTATTGCTAAAGGAGATGGAGAAATTGAAAGAGGAAATGAAAACCATAAAGGCTGGAATTTCTAACCAAGAAAAACGCAACTTCAAGTGCTGGGGATGTGGTGGAACGGGACATCAGAGAAAAACTGTCCTCGAGCATGGAAGGAAGAGAACACTGTCTCTTCTACAGAACAGGAAAACTAATATATGGCCATCTCGCGGGGCGGAGGTTGCCAGATAATGAAAAGCCCCATCACAAAATTCTTCAGATTACGGCAGTAAATGGTGGCGACAAGGGACTTTACGTAATAGGACAAATTAATAACATTTTGTGCCGTATGGTTGTTGATACTGGAGCCAATGTGTCTATAATCAGAAAAGATTTGGCGCAAAACTCAAAACTTAGTATTATCTGAACGCCGCCCTGTGTTCTTGGACTGGATTTTCTGAAGAACAATATCTTTAAATTAGACTTTGAAAATAGCAATATGCATTCAAAATTTGAAGACATCAATCTTTTTGGCTTAAAAACTCAATTTGAATCCAACCAGAAAATTATTGCAAAAACGAAACTCTCTTTATCGCCAAGAACTGAATGCATAATACCTGGTTTAGTAGAGGAAAATAGAAAATTCCGATTCGGCCTCATTGATTATCCGGGCCCAGACAACTCAAAATAAGGAGTACTGATAGCTTCGTCAGTAGTAGACATCTCGAAGTCAGTCATCCCAGTGAGGGTGGCTAACATTAGTGATAAGACCAGGACTATCTAGGAAGGAGAAGTAATAGCAGTTTGTGCTCCTGTCACTTGTGTAGACCGAAAATGCAATAGCCAAGACCATTCTTCAGACGATCTAGTCAAGAATTTACTACAAAACATTGACTTAGACAAGAAACAGAGATGCTCTGCAGGAGAGCTGGTTACAGAATTCCAAAGCGTATTTTCAAGAACATCTGAGGACTTTGGAAGAACAAGACTAACGAAACACCGAATCGATACGGGAGAGCATCCTCCTATTAAGCAGCACCCCCGACGACTACCATTCACTAAACAGGAGGAAGTCCAAAAACTCATTAAGGACATGAAAAATAATGATGTTATTGAGCCATCGTCAAGTCCTTGGGCATCTCCCATCGTCTTGGTCAGGAAGAAAGATGGCTCAACCAGATTCTGTGTGGACTATCGTCGGTTGAATGACGTCACCAAGAAGGACAGCTATCCTCTACAAAGGATACATGACACGCTGGACACACTTGCCGGCAATACCTGGTTTTCTTCCCTAGATCTCAAAAGCGGGTATTAACAGGTAGAACTCCACCCTGACGATAAAGAGAAAACTGCCTTCACCACAGGGAAAGGACTGTGGCAATTTAAGGTTATGCCTTTCGGCTTATGCAATGCACCTGCAACTTTCGAGCGCCTTATGGAAACAGTCCTCGGAGGACTTTCGTACGAGGCCTGCTTAGTTTATTTCGATGACATTATCATCGTGGGGCGCTCCTTCGAAGAACATCTGAAAAAGTATCAGGCGTGTGCTACAAAAGCTGAAAGAAGCTAACCTGAAATTAAGTCCATCCAAGTGCCACCTATTCTGGCGTGAAGTTACCTATCTGGGACACATCATTTCGGCAGAAGGTGTACGAACAGACCCGGATAAGATCTCGGCTGTGAAAGACTGGAACTGTCCGATGGATGTTCACCAGCTTCGGAGTTTCTTGGGCTTATGCACGTATAACCGGATATTCGTGAAAAATTTCTCAACGGTTGCCAGACCACTCCATAAGCTGACCGAGGCAAAACAGAAATTCATTTGGATGGTTGATTGTAGCAACGCCTTTAACAAGCTTAAGGACGCACTAACATCTGCTCCAATCCTGTCATATCCTGAAATTGGGAAACAATTTTTTCTGGATACGGATGCAAGTCATGAGAGTATTGTGGCTATATTGTCTCAAGAGATAGATGGTCAGGAGCGTATCATCGCCTATTTTAGCAAGAATAAGGATTATGTAGGTTCTTTCATTTCAAATATACAGTTTCATCAGAAATCCAGGTATAATAAAGTCACTACTTCTTTAATGGATAAAGAATTTTATTCCAGAGACAGCCACACACAACACAAAGCAACATAAAAAGAAAAACTAACTATATACATTTAATTTTAAGTTGTTAACACCATTTTGTTACTATCTTTCTCAACGTAATCACTATATCGCTCATTCTAGAATGTTCTCTCGCTCCGTCATCTTGTCCACCTCTCTCCTCTTGTTCACTTTCGTCCTCCTTCCTTCGTCTTTCCTCTCTCCTCGATGGCCACGCCACCTATAAAGATTTTTAAGCCTTCGGGCGAATCTTACAGCAAGTGTCTGTCCAAACCAGAAATAAATTGTTGTGTGGCCAGGAAGGAACTGCTTGCTATCGTAAAGCTGTGGAGCACTTTCATCCTTACTTCAACGGTCGAAGATTCCTGCTGCGAACAGATCATGCATCATTGACCTGGCTGCTGAATTTTAAAAATTCAGAAGGTCATATAACTAGGTGGATACAGAGACTACAGGAGTATGACGTAGAAATTCGCCACAGAAAAGGATCAGCACATGGAAATGCAGACGCCCTTTCGAGAAGACCGTGTCCTGAGAGCTGCAAATACAGCTCGAGAATCGAAAATTTTTTGGCGTAATAGGTCCAATAGTCCGCCAAGTTACAACGCCATCAAAATCGGCATTGGACCCGTGGAGTGATGAGAGCGTCCGTTAAGATCAACTGGCTGATCCTGAAATAAAACCAATCATAGAATTCAAAGAGTCGTCTGACGAAAAGCCCAGCTGTCAAGACATCGCCTCTTTCCATCCTACAACGAAGCGTTACTGGGCTCTTTGGAACTCTCTCCATCTGAGAAACGGTGTTTTATATCGAAAATAGGAGTCTGACGACGGAAAAACATTCAGGTGGCAATTAATACTCCCAAAGACAAGAGTTTCAACTGTCCTTAAGGAACTCCATGGCTGTCCAACTAGAGGTCATTTTGGTGTTATGAAGACCTTACAAAAGGTTCGTGAGCGCTTCTACTGGAACAATATGCGGAATGACGTCGAAAAGTGTTGTCGCACATGTGATCCCTGTGCTGCAAGTAAAGGTCCCAGAAAACGCACTAGAGGAAGACTGCAGCTGTATAATGGGGAGCGCCTTTCGAACGAATAGCTTTTGACATCCTAGGTCTACTTCAAAGATCGTCAGATGACAACAACAACATCCTGGTTGTCATGGATTACTTCACTAAGTGGCCTGAAGCCTATCCTATTCCCGATCAAGAGGCCTCAACTGTTGCAGAGGTTTTAGTTCAGCACTGGATCTCTCGATTAGGGGTCCCTCTACAACTGCACTCCGATCAAGGGAGAAACTTCGATTCTGCAGTTTTCAAGAGACTGTGTAAAATACTCACCATCGACAAAACCTGGACAACAGCTTTGCATCCTCAGTCTGATGTCATGGTAGAGAGGTTCATTCGGACCATTCTGAACAGCCTCTCTCTCTTGGTATCCATTAATCAACAGGACTGGGACAAAAAGCTGCCCTTTTTCTTGCTTGCCTACAGGAGTGCCGTTAATGAGACAACCAGTTATTCCCCATCCCAGATGCTCTTTGGACGTGATCTTCGTCTGCCTGCAGATCTTCTGTTCAGCCGGCCACCAGATGCACCCTTGGAACCTGAGGAGTATATAGAGAAACTCCAGGCAGGAATGGAGGAAATGCATCATCTGGCTAGGGAAAGAATTGGCATGGCTTCCCAGAAGATGAAGACCCGATACGACGCAAGAGCAACCGGACACAACTTCCACGAAGGCGACAAAGTGTGGTTAGCAAAGGACTTTCTCTGAAGCTGCAGACCAACTGGGAAGGTCCTTACACAGTCCTAAAAAGACTGAATGACGTTGGAGTGCGGATATAGAAATCACCACACTCAAAACCGAAGGTAATACATTACAATAGGCAAGCCCCTTATCTTGGCCAAAATGAATAAGATCCTTAAGTTCAGACCATGGTCATTAATTATTTTGTAAATAATGTAAATTATTTCTCTTTTATAATTCCTTAGTTTTATTTTAATATTGGAATTTATGTTTACATCTCTTCATGTGCTTTTAATTTATTTGTATTGGATATGCTGTGGAATACATTTGTTACTTTATATGTGATTATTATGTGAGTAGTTGCCTGTAAATAGATGCCTCTTACTCAAGGATTGTACTGCCCGGGACGTGCAGTCTTTGAGGAGGGGGCAGTGTTACGAATTTTGTGTAAATAGTGTAAATAATTTGTATTTGATTGTTTAATGCATTTATATTACTCTGTGTTATATTTATTTCATGTTAAAATTGTACTATTCACAAGCAGTGCCGCCCCTTACGTTATAATGGCGATTCAATGAGAACTTGGCGAAATCTTGGCGGTAGAGCCAAATTGACATCATTTTTGGCGACCAAGTTGGCGACCATTTTGGCGTCGTTAACAACCATGTTGGCGAGTTCGGGGAATCCTCTGGAATCTTCTAGAAAGTAGTAGATCTCTCACTAGTGTCACGTTCAATGACACGAGCGGTTATATTTCTAGAAGTTTCTGTCGCGCATATAAAAAGGACGCGCGCCGGTACGGCGAAGAGTCTTGATTAAGCCAGCGAGTAGTGAAGATTGTTTTGACTAGTGATTAGCTCGGCTGTACTTGTGAACAATCTTTACTTACGTGTATCTTTAAACACTGTTTATTGTGTTTGATTGCTGTTGAAGGTGTGAAGACCTTCGGATAATTAACCTGTGAATATTGCTGCTAAATCCTGTATTGAAAGGATTGGATAATCGATAATAAATTCGCATCACTCTTAAAGAACTGATTATTTTCTTCTTTGTGATTGTTTTTGCATAAAATCATCGAACCCTCGGATCTACGTAACAATATATATATATATATATATATATATATATATATATATATATAGGGAGAGAGTGAACTAATAAGTTGGAATTGAAAAATGAATAAAACTCTTAAACATGTATAAATATACAGAGGTTTCCTAAAATAAAATGTTATTAAATGAGACGTAATAATGACTTCTACACGAAGGAGAGTTATTTCATAAAACCACAGAAAACTTGCGATTAAGTAATTATTGTTACAGGTTTTCTTTTTACTTTATTACTTCATAAGATTCTAAAGAAAAAAATCACAGAACATAGAGTTTCAAATTTTATACATTCTTATAAACATTTATTAATCCTAAACTTACACAGAATATCCCTTATGAAAATGAAAACATAAGAGAACTCACATGGCGTTTATTTTTTTTCTATGCTTTGCAAAATTTGAAAATACAGACACATTACTGTCTATTATTGGTTGCAAATCTAATTCACTTGATGCTAAGAAATTTTTCTATAAACTTTATCGAATAAAAAAAGAACTTTTAGTAAGACAGTTCTCAAACCATTAATAAATTCCTTTATTTGATTCCTTTTATAACAAACTTTATTTTTCGTTACGAATAATGCGTTGCAAAAATGTTCTATTTGAAGTCTGCTCACAAGGAGGACATTCATAATGAACAGAAATTACTGAACACTTCTAAGCGAGACTTGATTTTAGCTCCATTGTAGAAAGTGAGTACAATCACTTAACATGCCCATGGTCTTCGAACACACTGGGGTGGAATATCTTGAACTATATCTCCCTGAATACTTCCTATGAACATAAGAGAAACCAAACCGTTAAAAAGGGTCTTTAATATTCATATCTATATTCTATTTCATCAAAACTGATTTTTTTTAAAAAAAAATTTACATATATTTTTCCTTTAGCGTACAACAAATTTTGAAGACTGATATAACTGCTGACTTAGACTACCGATTCCATGGAGAATAGACGAGAGAGAGAGAGAGAGAGACTTAAACTGACATCCCCCTCTCCAAACTTCTTCACGACACCAAAGTGAGGAACACATTTAATGTACCTCAACCTCTTTGTAGGACGGTTTTCATAAGATTCTACCATGGTTGTCCATCCTTTGAACGTAGTTTAGAATTACAAGAACCAGTGCCAACAGACCATTGAGTTACTCTAATGCAATGTTACCACAAAATAAATGCTACATTTTATGGAATCGACAACAAAAAATATTTTATACATATTCACAACTTAGAACGATTGTTCCTCTCTCCCAAGAAATGTACATTCATAGAACTTATAAATAAATTTATTTGGTATAGTAGAGTCTCAAAATCTCGGCACTCCAAGCCCCTGCTGGTAAAAAAATCCCCATTTTATATACGGTTTTCCCTTTTAAAAATATTGTTAGTGAAGTGATATACATGTTGAGTGATTGTTAACTAACTTTACTCGCCAAAAAAACACGAGGGATATTGCCGACGGATCTTAGTAAAGTAACAAGGACGACACCCGAACACGCATCCTCTCCTAACTGCCACCCCTCGCCATCGGGAGAACCTTCAGTTTCGACACTTTTAATGTGCATCAGCCCCTCTACACACACACACGGTGGCACACTTAGCCTTAAACTCATGACATTCCTGCCACGAGTTCACGACCATATAGTCATGAGGCTACAGTGGTCACATGATTATTGGCGAAGAAATCATAGTAGTGTAGACAATGAAAAATCAGCAGAAATGAAAAGATATATCACATTATCTGTTTTAAAGAAAAGGACATTTTTCTCATAGAATATATTTAATTAGATTATCTATTTATATTTCCGAGGATATGCATTTGGTTCTAGATTTGCATCATAATCTCTCAACACAACGGTTAAGAGAGAGTCCCACATTAAATTCTATAAAAATAACTCCAGGGTACAAAAACTCTTTTTCTAAGGGAAATTAAGTGACACAAAAAACCAGTAACGTCCGCAATATGAAATTATTGAAGAACATCTTAATTCATTATGTCTTAAGTAATTCAAACAAACTGATGAAAGCTTCTATGAAACAAAAAAGTCATCCAATCCGCATTCCACAATTTATTGCTTATAAATAGAAAAAAAACTTACTCACAGTGCATTAAAAATAACAGCAAAGAAAGAAAGAAATCATTACCTTCAACAAAAACTTTATTTTGTTTAAATTCGAATTCCAAAAAATTATTTTATTTCTGCATTTTCCACTTTCAACAACAACGTAAGAATGTCTGAGAAAAAAAATACAAATATATATACTATATACTGTATCACACGCAATTCATATTTATTTATTTTATAAATTTCAAAACAAAGAGAGTTCTGATTTGAAGAAAAGGAAGCTGCACTCCTGCAACAAAGAGGATGTTATATTACTATGCCTCATTACACACACAAGCAGCAGAAAAATTTCAAGCAATGAAGCCATCCAGCACAATTAACAGAAATCAAATTTGGTGCCATCAGCTGCAATCGATGTTCAAGGTAGCGGATGTGACAATTTATGATTCAGTTCACAGGCAGATACATCTAGGGCCGTTGCAGGCCCATGGCCTAGGAGAACATCTGCGAGAACATACAAGGGTATCACAAGGTCGATCTTGAACAATATCTTCACCTCCTTCTCCTGAAGCTGAAAGAAAGGATAATTGGCTTCTAAAGTCACCGAAAATATACTGGTTTGGAATCTAATTCGAAAGAGATCTGACGCACAATGCATTGTGTTTTCATTTTTCATAGGAATGAATTTATTGACCAAACAAAAACTTTGCAAGCACTCATGTATCTGAGTGTATAAAAAAACGATAAATAAAAGGTGTAACGGGTCTATCCGTGAGGCTCCTACTAATCCTCTTGGGAAAAAACTGTTTCTTTAAATATTATTCTATTGAAAACTTTCTTCCGAAGAAGAAGTTGCTATGCAAATCAAGGCTTATAATTAAGCGTTAGCTTTTAGGTTCGAGAAAAGAGAGAGGTTAGGAGCTAGATCAGTGTTTCTCAAACAGTAGGGTGCACTTCCCTAGGGGGGGCGTGATAACCCTACAAGGAGTCGCGAGCTTATCAAAAAGTATAAAATAAAAGATTTAAAAAAATTATTAATGTACTGAAAGGGAACAAAAAAAATTGCGTTCTGACGTAATAAAAAATAAAATACACATTTACATTGATATAATATACTTATAAATATATCAATACCGCACAATGTGTTTCATAATTAATTTAACAGTACCAAGTTAAGAAGGAGTTTAATAATTACCAATGATCCTATGGGCATTTCATAAAATTATATTCAAAATTTAACAGTTATCTTTATAATTTGTATGGTTTATAATTAGAGTAGCATTGTAGCTTTACGTCAAAGTATTTTAGTATTGAATTCAATACATTGCTATTATATAGAGGGGGCGGGAGGAAAATTATGATTGCAAATTGGGTCGCAAGTATAGTATGTTTGAGAAGCACTGAGCTATATGATGGAAGTTACTGATTAACGTAAAGTAGTAGAAAGCTAATCGAGAGTGAAACTCGTTGATTATTCGCCTAATATTTAAAACTGATGATTGATGATTTGGTCAGTTAGATATTTAAATTGGAATAATGTCGGCTTGAAGTAGATCAGCTTAGAACGGAATTTCGATTTTTTGGAACGTGTATGCCGGATCTATCCACATCCTTCCATTTAATCCTATTAGGAAATCTTTGGTCTATCAATCCCAGTTTCTTCACAACCAACCCTCTGAAGAAGAAACCTAGATTATGTAAATTAATTCGGCTATATATAGTCCAGGTTTTAAGCTAGTCAGAGAGAAAATGGGGAGACAGGATTGATTGCTACTAGTCAGGTATATTTCAACTTTATAGCATATTTCAGATTTTTGATTAAAGTGACGATTGGTAACTACAGTTTAATTAGTGATCGAAAAATCTGGAAAGTAGATTTGATCTAGATTTAAGTAGAACGATAATTAAAGTCTTTTCACACTAGACGCATCTCGTTATTAATCCACATATTGCTTAATTTGAGAACATCTCTTCTCTTCAAATTACTTAAGTTGTGTTGCTAATTGTGTGATCAATAAATATATTGTTTCTGGATATGGCTAGTCTTCATTCCCTTCCCCCTATACCTCTAGGTGAGAACGAGAGCTCGTTCTTCACACATGTATTGCCAAGACGTTCCAAGAGTAAATGATTCAATTTGTAGTTAAATAATAATTATCTCGTCTACCTTGCTTTTGCTCCAATGCTTAATTTTAGGTACATTTCCAGCCTAGGTTGTTGAATCTTGTTATAAGATTAATAAATTATGGCTGACCTTCATTTTAACTCTCGAACACTGATGGATGACCGGAAACATCCATCACAAAGGGAAAGGGACTTTTGCAATTTCTCTTTCCAAGGTATGGCAACAGCGCTAGTATCCAGCACTGAATGAGGGGTAATCGACAACACGTTTCACACGACGTTTCACTCGTCTTTCCTCTAAGGCGTTTGAGTATAACAGGCCTTTCACCAAGACAGCTTCGTTGTTGATATGCAACAAGGAGGAAAGGAAGGCAATGATTCTCTTTTTGTTTGCGGATGATGTGATACCTTACCTGGATACTAGCCATCCCTTCTATCACTAAACCCTCAACGACTTTCATATTGTCCTCAGTGGTTGACATCGATGACGATCTTTCGTCGTCACATAGCGAAGTTATTCCCTGTTTGAAACGCTCTATCCATTCGTAGATCTTGCCTCGCGATAAAAACTCTCGATAACTAACTCCCAATGCATTAAAAACAACGGTAAAGAAAGAAAGAAATCATTACTTTCAACTAAAACTTTAGTTTGTTTAAATTTGAATTCGAAAAAATGATTTCATTTCTGAATTTTCCCCTTTCAGTAACAACGTAAGAAAGCCTGAGAAAAAAATACAAAGATATACTGTATCACAAACAAATTTATGTTTATTTATTTTATAAATCTAAAAACAAAGAGAATTCTGATTTGAAGAAAAGGAAGCTGCAATCCTGCAACAAATAGGATGTTATATTACTATGCCTCATTACACACACACACAAGCAGCAGAAAAATTTCAAGCGATGAAGCCATCCAGCACAATTAACAGAAATCAAATTTGGTGCCATCAGCTGCAATCGATGTTCAAGGTTGACGCCGCTGGTGATCTTTCGTCGTCACATAAACAAGCTCTTCCCTGTTTGAAGTGCTTCATCCATTCGCAGGTCTTGCCTCGCGATAAAAAGTTGTCACCATACTGCGGCCATGCGACGAATAATACCTCCGCAGGTTTCACACCTTCAGCAGTATTATAAGTTAAGAACGTCCCTATAGAGTAAATCAATAATAACGCGATAATAATATTTTTGATCTCTGTAAGACCAATACTGAACACTTTGAATATTTCGTCAGTGCTAGGAAGTATTTCTAATATTCTTGAAAAAAATTAAAATGACCCAAAGTGTTGGAATCAGTGGCGCACACAAGGGAGGGGTGTCCTGTTGGTCCGGAGCCCCCCCCAAAGCCATTGATTTTTTTCCGATTGATTATATTTTAAGTATATAGTACGTAAAATTTAATTAATTACTTGTTATTAATGATTAATTTTATTAATTAATGCTAATTATTTATTCAATAATTAGCTTTTTACTGTGTTTTGTTCCCGAAAATCGACAAAATCAAAAGGAGCATGATACAAGAATGGTGAACTTTCGACCCCCCTTCCTCCCTTGAAAAATTCCTGTGTGCGCTACTGGTTGGAATTCTGTAAAAAAATATAAATACATTTTTCCTCTTCTATCCTACAATTAAATCACAGTTTTTTTGGTATGTTTTTTTAACAATATAAAGACCCATTTTTTTATATTTTAATCCCCCCTCTTTTTATGTCTCGAATCCCTCCCCCCTTTTATCTGCATTTTCCCTTTGAATATTATTTTTAAGCACATATATTTTGCAACATATATTTTATTTAATTTATGTGGTATGACCCCTTTCGAGAAAAAATCCCTTCTTATTTAAGATTTAAAATTCATTTCTACTTCAGTCCTCAAAATACTAAAATTCTGAACCTTATTTTCTATATTCGTAACATGATTTATTCATTATTGGCATTCGTCAGATCTTTTTCCTTTGAAATGCATTAGTGATTATGAAAAAGCTTCATTTCTTTATTTTGATTATTTTTTTATTTTGTTTAACAGCATTAGGATTTCTCTGGTGGATTTTATTCGATTTTTAATGATAAATATCTTAATTATTTTCATTTTCATAACAGAGAGGTGGAATTTAAACGAGAATTTTTTGTAATAATCTCCCAGGACAAAAATGT
Source organism: Trichonephila clavipes (assembly GCA_019973935.1). Taxonomy (NCBI): domain Eukaryota; kingdom Metazoa; phylum Arthropoda; class Arachnida; order Araneae; family Nephilidae; genus Trichonephila; species Trichonephila clavipes. Next base: position 73,303 of record BMAU01017295.1, on the reverse strand, counting down.
GTCAGTTATCTCGAGCTCTTCATTCCAAGCACAACAGCCGGTTACCTTTCAAGGCTGTTTCATTCAACTTGTGACGGGGCTTTATCACGCCTTCTCACTAATCCTCTTGGGGAATCTTTGAGGCCAGATTGGCATTATTTCAATCCAACACTCTCAAGAAGAAACCGCTGTATGCAGATTAGTGAATAGATATAAATTGGAGCTTTAGCATTCGTGTGTTAGTTGAATAAAATTTGGATAGAAGCCGGATAGTAGAATAGAAGTCGGATAGTAATAGAAGGGAAGAATAATAGTAGAAGAATGGAGTACAATAAGAGACAGAAAGCTGAGAAGCCGATCGCAGTGAGATGTTGGTAAGAGATTAATTATAGAAGTTTAATTATAGAACAGACTTTAGCTTATTAAGGAATTTACATTAGATAAAGATTCTGAGGTTAATTTCTCATAAAGATAGTGATTAGGATTTCAGACGCTATTTAATTAGAATTGATAATTACGTAGTATCACTCCCGATCAAATCCCTGTAGTAAGACTTGTGTTGCGTTGATCAATATATATTTAGACAGTAATAAAGTAGATTTATTATGGAGAATTTGAGTGATCAATCGTTTATTCCTACAAATCTAGGTCACGTGGATGAGGAGATGATACATCGGGGTCTTGGGGGTATCACAAACTTACCCCTTCTTGATCTATTTGATGCTATATTCCTCGCAACTCTCAGTCCTTCAACCACTTTTCTTTTTTATCCATCCACCTTGTTCTTGGACTTCCTCCCTTCCTTCTTCCCTCTAGAGTTTGGAAAGTTATTCTCTTAACAAAAAAATATTTTCATTGCCATATCGAAATGCAACATCTTATTTGGGAAGCGATCACTTTGACTATGATGTGTTTCTCTGTGTATTTCGACTGAAGTACAAGAGGTTGTAACGTATTTTCCAGATTCCATTTTTTCAAATTGCCCCAAAAATTTTCTTAAGATTTTTCTCTCGAAAGTCAGCAGGTTATCTTCGTCTTCTTTGTTAATTGTCCAAATTTCGCTGCCACATAAAACAATTGGTCTTACCAGAGTCTTGTATAACTGTATTTTTGGTTTGCTACTAATGTATTTAGATTTAAACTGGTTTCGCAATCCATGATATCATCTGTTAGCCATCTTGGTTCTATTGCTGATTTCAATTTTTATGTCATTGCTATTATTTACAATGGACTAAATTCATGTGATTCATGACTAAATTCATGATAATGGCAATCACGTGTTTTACATTGATTAAAAATTGACATATTATTGTCCAATTTGTAAGGTTTAGATAATATTTAAAATTTGATGATTGGGTGAAGAGTTCACGTGTGTTAAAATTCTTCAAACAGTTTTCAAAATTAAAAATAACTTTACATTATACAAATACTTTTAAACTAAGTGTATTTTGTTTAACTATTTGCATTATTATATCATTGACAAATATGAACTTTTCAAAATGAAGTTTCTGCAAAAAGCAAAAGTTGGCAACAGTGAAGCACATGAACTAATTGGCTGGAAACGCGTGGTTACATTTGTGACATAAATATAACGTCAAATTAATTTATAAACTGATTTGCTGAAAACACGTGACTGAGTTATCATGTGACTATGACGTCACATGAATTTAGTCCATTGTGCCTAAATATTAAAATTGATTCGCTCGTTCAAACTAATAAACTGTTCATTTTCAGTGGCTGTAAATTTGAGATTCTGTTTTTTACTACCAAGAAATTAGTTTTTTCTTCATTGACCGTCGATCATGTGATTTTTGCTACTGTCTCGAGTGAAAGCCTTAGTTCTTTCACGATATAAGTATCATCTGCAAATGCTAGCTGATGCATGGATTTTAAAAAAATGTTTTCTGAGTTTATATACCAGAGACTCTAATTGCCTTCTTCAGTGCTATATTACACAGATGTCACGACAGGGAGTCTCCTGGATTCAGTCCCTTTTCAGTATGGAATGTATCCGATAATTCCGATCCCAACTTTACTCTACATTTTACACTGTTGAGTGTCATTCTTATCAGGTTAACCGATTTTTTAGGGATTCCCAACTCTTCAACATTGCCTGTTACACAATTTCTCTCTAACGATGTTATCGTAAGCTATGCTAAAGTATCTCGAAGTTAGGGCTAAAATAAAAGTAAATTCTTTTCGTATTAGAACAAGAACTTCAAATTTTAGGACGTGTTAGTGCTAAATATGATGAAAAGAGGTAATGGAGAGTGGTTACTTCCATAAAAGTAGAAAGAACTTTTCTTTCATTTCAAAATACCCACCTTCTTAAAATTTTAAAATTCTAAAAAAAATAATAAACAAAAAGTATTAACTATTGTAAAGGAGAAAAAGTAAAGGCGTTGAATTTGCTTTTCGAATCCTCGAACAAGCAAGGATGAGTGTCTAATATTATGGGAATATATGTGACGTGAAAATGAAAACTCTCGTGCAGAAACATCTTAAGTCTTGGGCCCGGGTCCAGAGCCTTACCTCGTTTCGTTCTCGACACTGTCTTAATAAGATCATCATCCGGATAATTTTAATGGTCAAATATTATTCCCGTACATATTTGTAGGGGATTCTAATCGTGTTTATACTAATCCTCTTGGGGAAAATACTCTTTTCAACTGTGATATTAGTTTAAAAACTGCTGTCTGTAGAGAGGACTTGATTCATGCAAATATAACTTCTATTTAAGTGCCAGTCGTTGAGTAGGCGAGATAATGTTTAAGAGTTGATAGTGGTCTGAAATCCTAGTGTTAGCGACTGATGATCGCACATCCTAAGATTAAATATGGAAGAAGGATCGATGGAATAGTGGAAGATGTCAACTTTAAGGCTGAACAAGCTATAGGACGTAAAGCCGGATCAAACATGTGATTTAAGATAGATAAGTACCTTTCATGATTTTGATGTATAAATTCGGGATAAGAATTCTTATTGCTCTTCGGGTTTAGTTATTAAAGGGCATTCATAAGTGTTAAAAGTTTAATAAAATTCGTTTTTCTAAGACAATGTCTGCTTTTTACTCGAACCCTCTCACATCCGTGACTTCCAGGTTGCAACATATTCTCCAAAAAACAGGGAATTTCAAACTACATGTCAACTGGCAAAGTGGTAAGACTGTATTATTATGTGGTGGTCTTTGTCCATGTCTAGGCATAAGCCTAATACCATAAAAAAATCCTCCAATGGGCTCAATTCATGATGTCACATGATAAAAACAAACACGTTTTCTCCATTGAATTCTAAACAACCATTAAACTAAATGTACTTGTTGTTCTATTTGTAAAACTTGGATACAATTTCAAATTTCATATTTGGGTAAAGATGTTTAAATGTTAGGAAAAATAATTTCTTCAAAAGGATTTTTTAAAATTAAAAAAAATCGAATTTTTTATGCTTATATTTTTAAATAAATGCATTTTGTACACACATGTCCTTTTTAAGAGAAAGTTTCTGCAAAGAGCAAAACTTGGCAACACCGAAGTGTGTGAGCTGATTAGCTAGAAACACAAGATAGTTTTTATCGTGTTACTATGGCATCACATGAGATTTTAAATTTATTGGCTAGAATCACGGGGCTATCACTATCATGTGACTATGACGTTACATGAATTGAGCCCATTGATTTAGTCGAAATACGGACATCGTCTGGCCCAGTTTGTGCCAAGGTTTTTGAGATTGCGAGTCGTGTACATTTATTTGTTTCAAATAACCCTTTGAACGAGTATTTGACAATGCATGCTGTATACCATCTACTTATGAGGTTCTAAAGGTAGGGCCTACTTTTTCATAGGGAGTCCAGGGACTCATAAACTCTTGACTTATGTGGACCTAGGACTTCAAAGAGATTTAAGACATCTCTGCTATCGCACCAGCCATTAAATGAATTAGTTAACATAAATGCAATATTATACCATGGAAACAATTAAAGAAAAATACATGATCTAGAAAAATGTGAATAAATAAATTAAAACCTGATTACTAACCTTCTGATCTTCGACATAAGCGTTCTGGTATGCAAATTCCAAATTGATTTCTTCGGTGTCCTTCTATGCAATCACACCCAGGCTCACAGATAATTGAGCAATGCACTCCTATCAGTCTGCAGGTGTTGCAGGGGTTGACGCAGTCGGTATACCGTTCGTTAACACCGCAACCTCTGGACAATTCCAAAACTATAGGTAAAGAAAATTCAGGTCATTTTTTGAATTTAAGACGAAGGTACATGCCCCATATAATTAGCACCCGATAAAAGTATTTTACATTAAAAAATGCTCAATTAATGAAAGAAATTCGTCGTACACTCATGACGTTCGTCTTCTTGAAAATAGAACGTAAAAAGCAGCTTGTAGACTTGAATCCACGTTTTCTGGATTTGCACTTTTTATGTTCTCCAGAACAAGTTCAGTGACATGTGAATAGCGATGAATGCACTCGGAATTATAAAGCATACTTTAAAATGAACTTTGACATTTAAATTGTGATTTTGATTGTGGTTTAACAACTAAATTTAACTTTTCATAGTAAAAACACTTCGATTGTTACAAACAAGTAATATAAAAAAATTAAGTTAATTCCTACTCATAGGTCAACAAACATTTTACTTAGTTACTTTTAGTTACTGTATATAGATATGACAGAATCACACAATATTAAGTGACAAAATAGAAAGCGATTTTTCTTGCAATTTTCCATTTTCCTGTCTATATAGGGTGTTGGACTTTTTTTGTTTGTTACTATTTATTCATTTATTAAATTCAATTTAAAAATTTTAATTAAAAATTATTTAATTTAAATTTTAATTTCTACCGTTTGGTTGTAGTTAAGTATAGGATTCCAGAGTTGGTAATGTGCGACTGTTTTCTTTCCTTCTTATTATTATTAATTTCAAAATAGGTCACCAAATTGTCATGTATCAATAGTCATCCAACATGAAACATGTTTAATAGTGTAAAATATGAGTTTCTTAGCGTTGTTGAAATGGAATTGTATGATTTTGGTACCTTAACGTACAAATTTCAATGCTGTTGGGAGCTGCGTTTTTTTTTATAAAAACCATTTCAAAACATGCCTTGAAATGCATGCAGATTAAGTACCTCACTCTATTGGCTAGCCACTGATACCATAACGAAAATATAACATTGTATTGATTTTATATTATACAGGGGTCTACAGTTTGAATTGCTTGTAAAAGGAAAACAAAATTTGGCTGTTAGTTTCACACAGTACTACGTGTAGATGTTTGCTAGGAGCTTAAGTTAGAAAATTTAGAATTAATCGACAGGACTGAGAATATGTAAATATCTACAAAGAACCTTACTAAATGCAAAAAAGAATAATGGTTGGTGGAATCCCTTTTTTAGTAGTGCCTTATTGCTTACAGTTAGTATAGTTATAAACACTGAACCCCACCTAGTAAAGTAAAATGCGTAACAAAGCAATACAGTGATCAGAGTTTCGACGGTGACTATAAATTTCAAAACAGCCTTAAAAACGTCCAATTAGTCGTTAGGTAGCCGATCTCACTAAGAACGTGATACAGAAGTTGGTCGTTCGAAATCATAAGTGCCTTAATATTGGTGGATATTATATTGAAAAGCGAATTAAATTCCGGACTTGCGTATAAAAATAAATATGTGAAAAAAATTGGCCTCCTTTAAAAATTAAAACGATACTTGCTTCGAAAACATGTCTCGCATATGAATTGGTTGAATTGATTATGTACAGAAAGTTCTTTTATCAGTTATAGAGAAAAGCAATGATACAAGCAAAAGTTTAATAAAAAATTTAATTCAGACAAAATATCAAATTAACGTTAATACATTTGAAAACATAAATACAGTGATAATGGCTAATTCAAATAAGCAATTACATAAATTCCTTTTTCAATATTTTTTATTCGATATATATATAACCGAAATCAAAAAGTTTAATAGTAATTACATAACTAAATAGAAAAAAAAATGGCAGAGTAAAAAAAATTTTTTTTAGTTTTGCATTATTTACACAAATATTTTTGACAACATTGAGTGATTTTTATTGTGAAGAGTAAATCCAACGTTAAATAATTTACGCATGGCAATTTTTCCGTTGAAAACAACCGTTGTAAATTTCAGTATTGAAACAATTCTCAATTGGAATTATTTACATTTAAAAAAAACTGCTAACTTTATATGTGTGCTATGAGAATAAAATAATTAAACTTACTGGACAGCAGAAAGAGGCAGAAAGCCAGTGTTAGTGTGTATTTGTTCATGCTGATAGTAATAGATCGATCAATGATAAAACTGTTTTCAGGGTTTTCATCCAACAAATTTATACCTAGTATCCCGAAATGGAATAATTGATATGCGAATATCATATATCGTTGAGTTGGTGCTAATTATATTCTCTGATCTGCAGTTTTCGTTACTCATTGTTTTATTCTGAACAGTAAGCACTTTTGAGAGCTTTCTCATGATAAAATTTGCCTATGAATTAAAAATCAATTTATGTAATACCAAACAATAGAATTTTATCTTTTGCATAGAATGATTTCACAGGTGGAAATGTAACGTGTGCTTATATGTATCGTAAAATCTCGGTGTCTAACGTGCACCTATACTTTCAAGCTACATTTTTTAGTTTTCTGGTATACTCGCCGTGTAACGCGACATTCCCCCCTCCCTTTTTAACACGCTTTTATAAACTTCACTTGTATGTAACGGAATCTTTGAACTCGATTTTTACCCACTTTAAAAGGTCAGAATAATTCGAAATTTTAGACACTTGTCAAGGACCGATGACAATACAATAATTTCATAATTTTGTTCCATTTTTCTGATCAGGATAATCAGGAATAACGGTTTCCAGATTTGGCGACTAAAAGATTAGGTTACAACCCTAAAAGTGAAAACGTGCGTTAGCAATTTCTTACTATAATATAAACCAGGGATATCCAACCCAAATGATCTTGCGGGCCACTTTGGAAAAATATTATAATCCCGCAGGCCGCACATAAAAATATGTATCAGATTTGGAAACAAAAAAAAACACATTTATTGGATTAAAAATTTAAAACAGAATGAGTTATTATTATAGTTTTCATTATTTTTCATGTATACAGACATAGATAATATAATAATGCAATGATCAGGGGTGTCCGCGTGTTGGACACCCCTGATATAAACAATTGTCTGGTTTTTCTGAAAATGGAAATAAAAAAAAACGACTCGTGCATATGGGAAAAAAATAAACCAGGCCGTATCTCTCTCTCTCTCGACGCGCTGATAGGATGCCAATGGGTGTTTCAGATTCCAAAAAATGACACATGTAAGATTAATTCATCAATGAGTAAATGATAGTTTAAAAAACTAAGAATACATGTTTTTATTGTAGTTCGAACTAAAAAATAAAAAATAAATTATAGTTTAAAAATCCCCAAAAACACGCTTTTATGGTTAATCTAACTAAAAACTATAAAAAAAAAAAAGTTCTTAATATAAGAATAAAATGATTAACGAGAAAATGAATATCACTGTGGTAAAAGCGTGGGGTGTGCTTTGCACTACATTTTTACGCTAACTCAGCATTTTATTCTTACATTAAGAATTATTTACGAAGAAACCTAAAATGTACCTATGCAATGCTCTTATGTTTTGAAATCATTTACTCGAGTATTATCTCAGGCTTTTGAAAAAAAAAATAAAGAGTATTTTTTTTCCAGGTATAAAAGTTTAAGTTGGCATTACTTTCCAAGATGGCGACCGATTTAACAGCTGTCAAGTGATTTATTCTCAGTTTGGTTTGGCAATTCATCATGAATAGATTCACGCCTGAACAACGCTTTCAAATTGTGCAATTTTATTTCGAAAATAATGGTCGATTTTCATAAGCGAATTTTGTTTAGCGAGGAAGCGCACTTCTGGTTGAATGGCTACGTCAACAAACAAAACTGCCGCATTTGGAGTGAAGCTAATCCACAAGTGTATGTCGAAACACCGTTACATCCAGAAAAACTGACTGTTTGGTGCGCTTTATGGGCTGGTGGAATCCTTCTTCAAAAACGATGAAGGCCACAACGTTACAGTCAATGGTGATCGGTATAGAGCCATGATTACTAACTTTTTCATTCCTGAATTGAACAATCATGATGTCCAGGAGCTGTGGTTCCAACAAGACGGCGCAACATGTCACACAGCTCGTGCCACAATCGATTGATTGAAAGACACGTTTGGTGACCACCTAATTTCACGTTTTGGACCTGTGAATTGGCCTCCAAGATCTTGTGATTTAACACCGCTAGACTATTTTCTGTGGGGCTATGTAAAGTCATTGGTCTATGCGGATAAGCCACAAACGCTTGACCATTTGGAAGACAACATTCGCCGTGTTATGTAAAATAATAAAAGAAGTATCAGAATAAAGGGAATTTATTACTCTTATTTATTGTTAACTCATTTCTCAACATAGTCACCACTAACAGCTACACATTTGTTCAATCGTTCTATCCATTTCTTCATTCCGTCCATGAATGAAGGGCTGAATGAATTGGCTGCGTATCCATTTGCGCACGGCTGCCTGAACTTTGGCATCCTGGATTTATCATTATGACCCAGAAAACAAGAGGCAATCCATGGAATCTCGTCATCCTTGTTCTCCGAGAGTCAAGAAATTCAAAACATTAATCTCAGCAACAAAAGTCCTGCCCACCATCTTTTGGGATGCAAGTGGTGTGCTCTATATGGCATTTCTGACTAAAGGGTTGACGGTGAATTCCGACAGAGGTACTGCGCAACATTAAGATCCCTCAAGCAACGCATCCGTAGAACCAGACCGGAAAAAACGACTTTTTTTTGCATTACGATAATACAAGACCGCATTGCAGTACACAAACACCGGATACAATGGAAAAAACTGAAACTCACAATGGTTCCACAGCCTAGACTGGGCACCATCGGACTTTTGGTTGTTCCCAAAATTCAAGGAGACGTTGAAAGGTCAACATTTTTCAACAGATGCCAAAGATCGGGCAGCCATGCGCAAATGGATAAGCAGCCAACCAGAATCTTTCTACATGGACGGAATGAAGAAATGGATAGAAAGATTGAATAAATGTGTAGCTGTTATTGGTGACTATGTTGAGAAAAGAGTTTGCAATATGTAAGAGTGATAAATTCTCTTCATTCTGATACCTCTGTTATTATTTTACCTTGGCGGAAACTTATTTTATACTAGTGAAGATCTTACTTATCACTCACTCCTCCTACAGAAGAAGCCAAAATTTTGGACACTTTTAAAAATACTACGTTTTTTAAATTTATATGCTTACATTGTACAAAATGCAATATCTTTTATATCATTTTAAAGAACACGGGAAACTGGATTCAATGCAAAAAACAAAATTCAAACATTTGCTATGCAAAAAAAGTTATGCTGCTATAACTATCGATAAACATTAGATACTAATGATAAAAGTGAGTTACCAGTACTTAGTGAGATAGCCTTGATTTTTTATTACAGCTTCACATCAATGTTTCATTGAGCAAAAAATAGTTGTAAGCTCATTTTTGCTATTCCATGATGCCAGGGGAAAAAACTATAGCCTCAATTCATTCCTTTCTATTTCATGTGTACCTCATTCGGACAAGAGTTTTCAAACGGTGCCACAAGTTTTTGATAGGATTGAGGTCAGGACTGCTTCCTAACGAGGACAACAATGATGTTTAGTCAAGAAGCAATGACATCAAATAAAAGAAATGTGATAGGACACATGGAAAGAGATGTGTGACAAGAAAGGGGAGTTTCCTATGTTAAAATTGTAAGACAGGTGGGTGACTATATCTGGAGACTGAAAGTTTTCTTTAGGATGTCAGGAAATAAAGTTTATAAAAAAACAAAACAGAAAAAGGCCGAAAAAGGTGCGCCACATCTGTTTATGATAGAAGAATAGAAATACTATGTCACCAAGAATGTCATCAACGGTCATCAGAAGTTATCTGATCATATATCTGATCTATAGAAATCAGTAGAAAATTAACAGATTTTACACTAAGAAGTGGAATTCCACCAAAAAAGCTTTATCTCAGTTTACAGCAGAGATGAAAAAAAAGAGTACAGTGGGCAAATGAACACATTAATTTGACAAATGATTAGCGGTGACAAGTGATATGGAGCGATGAAACTAAGATATCGTTATTCTCTAGTAATGGCCGAAAATAAGCAAGACGTAGAATAGGAGAAATGCTGCATCCTGACAGCATCCAGGCAACTGTCAAGTAACCACATAGTTTTATGATTTGGTCGTGCATATCAGCAAATGTTATTGGTCGTCTCCATATCATCGATGCAACACTAAAAGCCATGAAACACATTGACACCATTCTAGAATACGAACTTCTACCTTCCATCAGGGACCTATTTGCTAACAATGATTCATTTATTTTTCAGCAAGAATCTGCTTCTTGTCACACAGAAAAGTAATTGAAAGACTGGCATCGTTCTAAGATCATTGAATTGTAATCCTGGCTAGGAAACAGTCTTGACTTCAATCCTATCGAAAACTTGTGGCACTGTTTGAAAACTCTAGCGCGAATGAGGAAATAAAAGGGAACTAATAGAATCTATAATTTTTTCCTGGTATTATGTAACAACAAAGGAAGAGCTTAAAACTGTTCTCAGCTTCATAAAACATTGATGTGAAGTTGTAACAATAAAGGCTTCCCCACTAAGTACGGATAACCCACTGCTATAATCAGTAACAAATTATATCAATAGTTATTGCACTATAACTTTGTTTGTATTACAAATATTTGTATTTTGCTTTTTATATTGAATTCAGTATTACATTCTCTTTAAAATGATGTTAAAGACCTTGCATTTTGTGCAACACTACATTTTCTATAAGCATACACACTTGGAAAATATAACAATTTTCAAAATTGTCCACAATTTTGACAACCACTGTATAAGCAAAATATACTTAAAAATGCACGAATAAAATATTTTTTTTTAATTTTAAAATCTTTTTGGCAATTTTTCCCCATTATATTTAGACATCTTTATACAATTATAATATTTGAAATTTCATCAAAATTTTACAAATAGCACAAGTTAGTTTAATGTCAGTTTTGAGTAAAGTCACGAACACGTGTTTGTCTTTATCATGTGACCGTCATGAATTGAGCCAATTGAACACAATATATTTGGGATAAAGCATAAAAATTTTTAGTAATATTTATTGTTTTTTATTTATTTAAGTGACATTTTTTATTTATTATTATTATTCCTTTTTATTGATATTTATTAACATCACCCCACTTAATTCTGGTATTCAATTTAAAAATTCACCGAATAGTTTTTATAAAATTTTGGAAATATAAAATTTGTTTCTTATATTTTTATTATTTTTTCAAACAAATATTGTATTTTTTAAAAAATTTAAATTAAATAATTCCTTAGTAAAATTAAAAAATCAATTTTTTTATAATCGAACTAACGAACACGAAACAGCACAACTGTTACGACAAAATATACTATTTCGTATATTTATTGTTCGAATATCTCATAAATATATATATAATTTAATCACTTAACTGTATTTTTTTTTCTCGTAAAAGGTGTTTTTGTCGGTTCACTCAATGCTTTTGAACAAAATAGTAAAATTAAAAGCTTATTAATAAAAATGTCTAAATGAAAAAAATCTTTTGGGGATTTTTGAAATATTCTTAATTTTGTGCGAAGCAAGTAACAAATGAATTAGTCCTTTTTTAGTATTCATTTTTTTAAATTTCTCTATGTTTAAAAAAGCTTTTCGTGACACTGTAATAAATTTATTTCGATGTACCACAACAATGCCAACGTTCAAGATAACTCGCCAAGTTGGCAACTTCGGTTTCGCATGTGTCGTACCAACACCTCCTAGATATAGGTGTTGGTCGTACACACTGAATTGTCAACTATGAGCTTCGTTTCATATAATGTCGCCAATACGGGAGCTTCAGTGATGAATGTAACTGAAGAGCAGCGCCAGAAACGAATTTTGCAAAAAGAAAAAGAAGACATAAATAGAGCTACGTAATACACATGTGATGCAACGCTATAGAATAACAATAAAATCAAAAACTAAAAGACCCAAGTTCGATTTGACTTTCGTTCGCATCATGGCTAATGTGAAATCAACTACTAGATTCAAAGATTAGACTACTGAAAGATGAAACGATCTCTGTTAAAAAATAAAATAAAATTTATTATTACAAAGTTAAATTTTATAATTACAAAAAGAAAACTATAAACAACTTGTGAAGATCCCCTTGGATCTCACTTCGTGAACGAGAATAATTTGGAGTCAGATAAGAGCCAGTAGCCATTTTTATAAATAACTTTCTTTATTTGGTTATCTTTTCCAAATAGAATCAAAGACTTTTATTAACAAATATATCTAAATAGTTATATGAGGTTTAAAAGAGACTTTCCTTTAAATAAACTTAAATATTTAATGATCCAATTAATTAACAATTAGAATATCGATCACGCAGAGATTACCGCGATAAGAGATCCCAGAATTATATTCAATGATGTTCCTATTGAACAATTAACTTTAATCTCACTCCTAATATAAAACTTTAATTATAAATCAATATTTACCACACTGCAGCTCAGCTCTTCCTGAGATTTATCCACCTAGAAATCTTCAATAATAAATCTCTCACTTCACCGTTATACCTTCCTGCTTCAATCTCTCTCTCCTACTGCCTTTTTTACTTTACTATTCCGTTTGACTTAAATACTTTATCTAATCTGCATATAACAAGAAATCCTGTCCTCTTTTTGGAGCTGATTGGAAATAGGTAGGGGAATTAAATTTCCCTAAAAAAGACGACTCAGAAGGTTAGTGATAAAGTTCCGTATAGGTTTGTCACAAACTTTTAGCTTTAGTATGCTCCAAGAGAGGGAAGCAAATGTTGGGCCGGGGCCTTGGACGTTTTACGTTGGCAATCCGACATATTAATCTATAAGTTTTAAAGAAAAATCTCCTCGAAATTGGCGCGCATCTCTTTAAATAGTGAACCAGAACACCTCCAAATCCCGGGGCCACACTCTCTACTGTCTTCCAAGCTGAGTCACTGGTTGGGTGTTTCTAATCGCGCAGAGTTACATTTTCTAAAATGTATGCGTCCACCGATCCGAGGGGGGCGAGACGATCCCTTTTTGAAAGAACGCAACCACATCCGTTCAAAGAGGCAAATATAGAAATAACCAAAAAATGGGGGCCATCCAGCCTTTTATTACTTGTCATTTTTAGCTTTACAGTGAGAGCAATGCGAGTGAACAGTTGTATAATTTGTTCAATGGGGCTTGATTTCCCATTAGATAGACAGGGAGTACCTCCCCCTAGTTATACTAAAAATAATTTATAATCAATACTTCATGAAATAATGATTCATACTTAATATTTTCATGAAAATCACAATTTCTGGTACTTACGTACTATCGCGTCAATGCCAACGTCCACGATATCTCGCCAAGTTGGCGACCCCGATTTCACATATGTCGTTCGCGCAGAATTGGCAAACATGTGCTTTGCTTCATATAATGTCGCCAATACAGTTGCGATAATACATAAGTATTCAATTTTCTATCTACTTTGTTCAGAGTGTGCATTCAATAGCGAAATGAAATTTTGTTATTTCCTTATAGAATTTACAATATTTCACTAAGAATAACTTTTACATAATTTGGAGAATATTATAAGGTCAGAAAAACTTTGAAACCTTACGTGATTTAAGAACTTTTCGACTACTTAGCTAAAACTTATGTATCTACATAAATTTTAATCCTTGAGAGAAAAAAAAGAATGAGAGTGAGAGTTATACTAACGTCCGATTACCTGAACTACGCGAGGGCTATTGGCAATGAATCTCGTAATTTTGAACCATGGTCAAGTGACGAAGACGACACCTGAGTTAGCGCTACCTCTCCTTACGTTCACCACACCAATAGGAGGAGGTTTGAGAGAAGGAAAAAAAAGAGCAAAAAGATTAAATCCTTTCAAAACATGTTTGACAAATTAATTCTTCAGTACTTTCAAAGAAATGATGTATTAAAAAAATAAAACTAGAATAAATACCGTAAAATCCGGCGTATAACGCGCCATTTGAACACAAAAAATAAGTTCGAAATTTACGGGTGCGTGTTATAAGCCAGGTATAAAAATGATAGCTACAAAAATAAAAGAAAAAAGAAATGAGCGTAAAGAAAAATTAAGACATATATGATCGGAATGCTGTTTATTTTAAAAAATGTCACACCTACTGAACTTAGGCTGTGTATACCGTATTTACTTGAATTGAAGTCGCACTTTTTTTCAATGATAATGCTACTGAAATCGGGTGCAGCTTAGAATCGATGGCGGCTTAGATTCGAATGAATGCAGTGTGTATACTAAAGGGTGTTTTTTTAGAGGTATAGAACTTTAAATTGCAATAAAACAACGATGTATTATTCGGTTGACATGAATTTTTTTATTCTAAAGATAATCTTGTGGCATTACATTTTAAATTTGATTTCTGGCATATGACTGCCACGGCTGGCTCGGATGTAGTCCAATCTGAACGTCCAATTTTCAATGACTTTTAAACTATTGAAGACATAACTTATCAATTACCCCTCGTATATATACTTATGTCCGTTATTTTTGTTGACAAATATTGTTTTTTACAAGGAAATTTCTACAAAGAGCACTAATTGGCTAGAAACACGTGTTTGTCTTTATCATGTGACTATGACATCACATGAATTCAGCCCATTGTCTCAAAATTTTACAACTGCTTTGAATGAAAATGTAATTTTAAACAATATTTTTACCCTTTGATAACTTGAATAATATTGCATTCAAGCTGAATCGGAATTTCGTTCCTTACTCCAATTTTTGATTCAAATAAAAGAGATTTATATTTTAATTCTTATTAATCCGTACTTGTGTAAACAAAATATTTTCAAAAATAATCTCTGAAAAAAAACCTTCAAAAATTATTTCATTCACTACATATTGATACTTCGGGAACACTTATAGATCCAGTTATTATTTTTATCATAATGCAATAAAATACATGCATAATAGCTTTAGAGATAATATTATGAAAATGGCGTCCCGCTTAGAATATCGAATCAGAACTCGAGATTATATATATATATATAGTCTGCCTGTTTAATATATATATCTCGTTTTAACTTTTCAACTATATTATTCAAAAAATATAAATGGCATAAAGCATTAATAAATATAAATTCTCTAATCATTAGATTAATTAATTCTCAAAAACTCACAAAGTACAACTCAAAGTCATTTTCTTCTCACTCTAATTAAAACAACAAAAAGTTTCGCTGTTGCTATTAGCAATTTTAAGTTTCTACACTGCAACAAAAACAAAGATAATAATCAGGTAGAAGTTCAACACCTGACAAATGGTAATGTACTGTATCAGGTAAAAGTTGATCTATAAAAGTACAATGACTCTGAAAACTATTTAGTTCATACTCCACTCTAAAAATCATTTGTTTAGTTTTTAGGTTAAATTTTGTGTTTCCTCCCTCACTAATAATATTCTTATTGTTTATTATTGAATAAGTGGCATTGTGGTATATTTTTTTCCAATTTTTCTATTTAGGATACAGTTTGCGTCATTATAGTACTTTTTCAAATAGATGAAAAGATCATTAAGGGGACATGGTACGATTTCCACAACAATTTTAAATTTAAGAATTTTTAAATTTTTTTTGGTTGCTTCCTATGTGCGCATGCTATGTAAAACAGATTTTGTGCTCAAAATTTCATAAAAAGCTAGCCGTTTAATTTTTTTAGGAAAAAACTTAAAACTTGTGAAGTGATTTTAAAATGCTACTCCTCCCCCATTAAAATTTACGTTCACGCATGAAATTTCATTTACAAGTACGTCACACTATATGTAACAAAAGTTGGTATGGGCTTTGCGATAACATAATTGGTATTTGTACAATACCTGTTTTTATGAATGCTTATTGAAAATTCCTTAAAAAAATGCATAAATTCTGAGTTCAATTATTTTTAAAAAAAATAAGTATTGCGTTGATTCAAAAATGCATACCAACTTTTGTTACATATACTATTGGCAATGAGTAAGAAAAGTTCAAAGCATTAGGCACAATAGAAAAAAAAGCCTTAGCATTTTAAATGAAGACAAACTAATTATTTTATCTTTCTGAGGAAGGTAAGTTTAAAGTTTTGATTTGCCATAGGGATGTGAATAAAAACGAACGTAAAAGCTATCATAATTCTGCGTTTTTAAGTTTAGAGCTTTCAAATTTTGTGAGGTCATAGAAAATTATATAAATAATAAAATTTGGGCTAAGAAAAATTAAACTTGATTTTTTTTGACAAATTTTGGTCAATTGAATCGTACTGTGTCCCCTAAAAGATCATATTTTTTGCGACAAATTTTTTCAATAATCGTGGATGATTCTGATGATTATGCTTGTCTTTGAATTTTTAAAAATATTCAAATAGGTATTTATATATACTTTTGTCCAAAAACTGCCCCCCATCGTTCCAAATGAATTGCTTCCTTTAGGTCAAAAATGTTGTCCCAATCTAGTTGTTACATTTAGTTTGCTAGCGTCATCTGGCTGTGGATAAACCCAGTATCACTGAAGAATGTCTAAGCGGTGAATGGAGAGAGAGAGAGAATTTTCGACTACAATCTCCAAATAGTCAAGATTTAAGTATAGTTGACCTTAGATTTTTTTAACGCGATACAAATCGGTACAACATCAGATGCGAGAAAAAAACATCAACAGCTTAATACTGTTGAAGTTGTTTTTCGAAACGTTGAAGTAAAAAAGTTTGGCAATGCATTAATAAAACTTTACATTATAGCTTCAGGCCGAAGTATCTCGTACAAAATAACCCATTTTAATAAGGAAAAACTTCGCCGTCAAAATCTTCTTCCGTGAAACTTGCCATGCAATCCCCCAAAATTACTCGTATTTTGTGTGAGAAATTCCTTAACCCGTTCAGAACTATGATCGTATATATGTAATTACTTCAACGAATACGGTACCATATTTCAGACGGCGTTTTCCTCGTTTTGAAGCCCGTGGTCACACCGGTGTGATCTGGATTGGAAACTTATGGAATTTGGAATGGTTATATATATATATATATATATATATATATATATATATATATATATATATATATAATATATATATATATATATATATATTGGAGTACTTTATTAAAGTAATGATTTTATATAATTTTTTTTAAATGTGGAGCTAGACCTAACAGGAAAAAATCCCCTGTGTGTGTGTGAACGGTTTATATAAATATCATTTAAAATTATTTTATTTACGATTAAAATTTCATGGCTTAGTATTTTCATTCTCATTTTTTTTACCTGCCACAAATGTAGCACTTACTTTGGAATTAATTCTTCGAAACAATTTTTCAAGGTTCGCACGCTTCTCATTCTGTAAGGTACCAGTATACCAGAAAGATCATTTTCTTCACATGAATTCAAGATCCATTGAATAGAAGATAGTTTAATGGGATTACTTGTAGAAGATTCCTTACAAAATGGGGCTTGACTTAAAAGTGGGTAAACCCTGAATGTTTGAAACTCTTTTTTTTTCAATGGGGCTGCGGATTGGTATTTTTACCATTATAGACCTAGCACATTCCCCGGGAGTAGGAATCCCTTTTTAGTATGGCATCGTATAGGTGGCATTCCAATCGCCGGAACTAATTTTGACACCCAGTTTCTTCCCCATAGAAATTTTAATTTTGCGCACCCAAGTCAAACAGACACTCAAGGGATCTTTTGCATGTCGTATAATTATACGATAAGGACATTTTTAGTTCAAGAACTAAATAAAAATATTAGCAAATACGAAGTAAGAAATAAAAAAAACTCTTATAAACAATTAGCAAATTAATCTTACAATGAGAAATAAACAACCCAAAGTTTTCCAATTAGTTAAACGCATTGTTTTTAATAGAGCACAACAGATCAAGCGTTTTGCATTTTACCACGGGATAAAACTAAAAAACATCAAGAATTATAGTGAATACTTAGGTTTTAAAAAGTTAATAGAAAAAAATTATATTTTTACATATTTTTTTAGCATTCAAAAATTGTGAAGAATATAACGACAAAAAAATTACTACTTTTCCAAAATTAAGTTTTTGCTAGCTCAATACAAAAGAAAAAATGTGTGATAAAACAGTTGAAGCGCCTTTTACTCAAAGTGGCTGCGGTAGCCTAGTGGTGAAGGTCACGGACTCGAGGCCGGCGTTTCATGAGTTCGAACCAAGTATCGCTGATGACCCACCGTGCAGAGGAGGCCGATGCACATTAAAGCTGTCGATGCTCAAACGTCAACTCATTGGTAGGATGTGGTAGTTACGAGAAGGAGGTGCCAGCTCAGGTGTCGTGGTTGTTATTTAATTATGCTTCAAATGTACGGGATCCGTCGTCAAAAGCCCTCGAGTAGCTAAATACTGCTACGCTAATTTCACTTACTCAATCAGATGCCGTGCGTTTCTTAGATATTTTATTATCACAAATTCTCTGAACAAGGTGTAACCTCTTCAGATCAGAGTTATTTTTCCCATGCTCTCTGATAATTATGATCATAAATAATTAAATTCTCTCATGAAACAAATTCAGAGAGGCTGGATAAAGACATTAGTTTTAGTTGCCTCATAAAGGTTGCGGGAAGATATTCTTTTATTCCCCGAAATGTAAGTAATTACTTTTTAAAAAAATTATGATGATTTCTGCATGTTCTGAATATTTTTATAATATTGAATATATAAGGCGCAGCGTGTGTGTTATTGCTTTTATTGTAAGGAATATAAAAATTTGCGATATAAAATTTATAAAGCAGCTTTAGCGAAAAAAAATAAACACTTTAACTAATTTTTAGATTCAAATAAAATAAATTAGTACAATAGGTCTTTCGCACTTTATAGAAACGATTTTGTAATTTATTTTCTCGTTTGCATTTTAATATAAAACTCTGTCTCAACTTCAGAATAATCGTCTGCTAATGTTTTCTCTTGATTGGAATGTAAAATAAAAGATTTAGTTTGGAAATTGCTCCTAAAATTGGTAGATGGGTCGAAGGTACAAAATTGCGCTTTCCATGAAGAAATATTCATATCAACAAATTATTAAACGGTGCAAAAATCTCGGTTACTGCATTTAAAAAAAAAGGGAGATTTAGAATATATTAAATTTGAAAGGGGAAAAAAGTCTTGCTGAGAGAGAGAGAGAGAGAAAATGAAAACATGACCCCGAGAGAAACCTCATCCTAAAACAGGTAGAACACAGGCAACTATCAAAAAAGTGAAGTCTCTGATCCTAAAGAAAATCAGCTGACTCAAATATTCATTGCATATAAACTAGAAATGCCTTCCGACACTGTAAGTAGTAAAATCATCCATTAAAATTTGAAGTTTAACAAGTAAAATAAGAAAAAATTAAGCCAATTCCTACTTACAAGACGAGGGCGCGACTAAGGAGATTCATTTTGGAACGAGATTTGGTGTAATAGTAGTACTCATTTAGGGTGTTCAACCCTCAATGTAATTCCGCCGAATAGCCAGTCAATTCGAAGAAAAAAAAGCCTTCGAAATTCATGCTTAGCTTTTATACATTTAAATTTCAATTTTCTCCAATGATTTCGTAGCTTGGTTGATATATCGTCTGCAAACTGTGCGCGTGGTCTGGGATCGATTCATTGGTCAATTTTTTTTTCATTTCATTTAATTATTTTTAAAATTAAATAAACTTATTTATGAAATATTAAATGATACTTTATGGAATTATTTTGTATTTTATAAAGTAAAAAAAAGTACTGTAACTATATAAATATTTAGTTAATAGTAAGAATTGGAAAAAGATGTTTATACCTAAAGTTCATCTGCTTTTTCCAAAACAAATTGCTGAAAGAAAAACAAAGTGTAGAAAATTATATGAAAAACACCTAGTTGCTCAAAAAGGGAAATTTGTGGGAGCACTCGATGAGGCATATGTATATTTAAGTGTGTGACGTCTTACGCGTCTTTTCTTTAACAAGTCCTTTGGGTTCTTTGGGCCAGAATTAATGGCAACTCTTTTCCAACCAAATCCAAGAAACGAGAAGTGAAGAGATGCAAATAATATAGGATAAATATAGAATCTTAGAGTAAGCGTGATGGCAATGTAATGGTAGTGTAAAGGAATGTTAGACAATTGACGTGCGTTGTGGCAGTGGATGATTATAGAAGTTCGTCGTTCAAGATTCAAGTTCTACGTGTCGTGGATAAACATATTGGTGATCGATTAGAAGTTAAACGTACATCTACATACCATTGTAGATAAAGACAAGTTTATTACAGAATAATATAAGGTAGGATTGATTACTTATTATTATATTTGAAGATTAGGCGGTTCAATTATTGAGATTGGTCTGCATTATATTGTGTGTTGCGTATTACGTCATCGTAGATTCTCTCATATATTTATATTATTATATTTTTTCAAAGTTTAAGTTGAATATCTTAATAAAGTCATATTAAGATAATGTTTGATCCGAGTTCTTTCGCAGTTTTCTCTAGCTCACGCTGATACTTCGAGGGATGTACTTCCAAGGGGAGGTACATCACAAGTGACTGTAATAAAAAAAAGATCAATTTGCTATTGCTCAACTGAATGGAACGGCCGTACGAAATGGCTTCGTTAATGTACATAAAAGTTCTCAAAGAGATTCATGACAGTTGCAGGATTTTGTTACAACGGTAAAAATCAAAAAAGCCTCAAGTAAATTCACTCTACTATCCGCAGAATATTTTAGAACCAATTTTTGATGAAGAATTTCTAGTCTTATCTGAAAAGAACATTTAAAAAGTTAACCTTCATACGGACAAAGCTTTAAATCAAGCATTTAAGTCAACTACCGCTTATTTAGCAAAGAAAGAATCAGAAATAGGAATAAAGTACATCCCATTTAATAAAATACCTGTAAAATCGCCCAATGCTTCTCCATTGGACTTTTGTGCATTCGGTTTATTAAAACGAACCTTTTGAAACAGCATCCAAGGACACTGAACGGACTTTTGAAAACAAATCAATAGGGATAGAGTAAAATTTGCGTGACAGTACTAAGAAAAAGTTCACTAGAGAATTCCAGCTAGAGCTATTGTCAAGAGTCATTGCTACAAGAAAAAAATAAATTTTCTTAATAAATACGGCTTTTATACATAAAAATTAATTATCAAAATAGTTTCCATAAAGTTTAAATGACCTTCTGTATTTATAAACTTAAAAGGAAATTATACGTTACTCATTCACAATTAAATGGGCATAGTAGGTATTGAGAAATGTGTGAGACAAGATAAAATGTTTTAAAGCAAGGGTACTCAACCTTTTTTTCTGTTGGGCCGCTTACATATGTCAGCGATTTCACGCGGTCCGCAAACATATTTTAGCAATTTCGCGCGGACCGCATCATGAGGGTAAAGAGAAAGGGGGAAGGGGGGGTAAAACAAGGAAAATTGATCAAAATATTTTAATTCCTGTTTTGCATTTTTTAATTACTATTTTTTATATTTTTTATTTTTGTCGCTAATACTAAATTAGAAGTATTTAAGAAACACTCCTTCACAATTTTTGCATCAGTAAACGGTTGTTTCATACGATTACCAATAACCTAACAAACTTCATAAGATGTCTTTGTTACCGCTGTGGCATTACCACTGACAAAACACTTTGTTTCTGTTGCAAAAAATATGCAATAAAGCCTATTTACATCTCTTGAAAGTGATCTTGCAGGAAAAGTATCATTAAATGATTTCTGTTTACTGGTATTTTTAAATACAGCACTTTCGTGAGAAATCAAACAATTACTGATCCATGTTTGTTTTTCACCACAAAACAGTCAACCTCCCAATCGTTTTGAAAAGATATGTTTTCTTCGAATATTTTTCATTCGCAAAATATGATACTTAAAAATTAGTTCCTCCCATAAAACTGTCACTACTCCACTGTTGTCTGTTATCACTAACCGTAACAAATAAAAAAGAATCTCAATTCGCACTCGTACAACATCGACAGCAAAAAGCAAAATTGATACATTTAATTTCTTGACACCAAATTTTTAAATATATTGTTCTCAAATAAGTGAATTTTTTAGAGCAATGGGTACTGACCGCGCCACTTAAAATAAGCTCGGTGGGCCGCAGATTGAGCATCGCTGTTTTAAAGTATGTTTCTAAGTTTCAAACAGACTGGATGCCCCAAAACTGAAGTCATAACGAATCTGGGAAAAATAAAATATAAGGTTCTGGTAAAATCCTAGGAGGACCCACTGCTGTTTTTGGCGCCAAAATTTTTTCGCCAAAAAGCGCCAAATTGAAGGTTTTCAAAAAGGCGTCAATGACGAAAACTCTTGAAAGCGCATGCGTCAGCGGAAGGGGATGAAATGGGTGTTTCGCAAAGATGAAATCGAATAAATACATTAAATTAATCATTATATAAAGAAAAAAAAAAACGGAGAAAGCAATGAAATTCATTTTAAAAAGTATTCTAAAACCAGTGTGTACAACATGATTTACATTTTTAAAAAAGGACGAAAGGGGCGTTTCGCAAAGATAAAATCGAAGAAATACATGAAATCAATAATTTTAAAAAATGTTAAAAGCACCTACCTTACGCTTGCATTTCGTCATGATCTGTTGGTGGATACACCCTTGCGATGGATGCAAGGAATTTATGAAAATTCTCATTCACCAACTTGTGATCGTAAGATCGCCGCCACATGTCTTATTAACTTTGTCATATTCTTATTAACTTTCAAGTCATTCACCACGAACGCATTCATGCTCTTGCCAAACCAATATCTCGTCAAACGCAAGATAATAGTTATAGCAAGTTTGCTTTCGCTAAACCAAGTGCCCTTTCTCACACTCCGAACGACGTTGTGGCGATTATCTTTCGACTGGTTGCGGCAACGCCATTCGTAGCCGTCAACCGTTCCCTTTCGCTTTTGCAAACGCATATTTTTTTTACACCTCGAACATTCATAACGAGAAGCAATTAAATTAGCTTTCATACACCATTCTAACGTCTCTTTCTTCCCCTATGTGCCCAGGAGCACAAAGAAACCTATCGTAGCCTCACTTTAAAGTAATTTCCTTTCACACGCCATTCTTAACAACCGATGGAGAGTAAACCTTCTCCAGCGAAGTCAAAACGCAAAATGACGTTTTTTCGGAAAAGGCGAAAAATGTTGCACTTTTTTTAGGGTTGCCATTTTTTTTTCGGTGATTTGAAAATCCAAATTTTTTGATGAAATGGAAGGGTTATCATATTGTAACCCTTATCGCTCAAAATTTGGCGACAAAAAATTTGGCGACCAAAAGTGGGTCCTCCTAGGATTCAACCTAAGGTTCTTTATCACTTGGTTAAGTGATGCTTAGCATATTTTTGAAACTGGGGAAAATTGACTCTCTCCATCACTTCATTAGATATTGTGACCACAAATTTCACAAAATATGATATTGCACAGCCATGCTATTAATCCCACTCACAAACAGAGCAAAACTGCTGGTTTATTTCCAATTTACTACATTTACTAGGCCTACTACAATTTACTACGCAAGTTATTTCAAAAGTTTATCCACATACATTTAGTTAAGTTTCCCAAATGGTACTAAACTTACTAATTTTCTATCCATAACAATTGCTCATAACTTTTATATCGAAAGACTGAATTTCGGAAAAATTAATCTTAAGGGTGTAGCTCAAACTAAGCAACAAGTTTAAAAATAAAGGAAAACATCTTTTTTATACCTTAATCAATTAAATATTCGAAATGTCTGACTTCCAACTTATTCTTTTAAACCAATCGAAAATTTCACCGAACCACGCCAAGGGAATTGCTGAAGCAGTGAAAGAAATAAATTTAGTTACTCCCGATACAGCGAGCAATCATTTTTAAAAGTTTTAGATCCTACATTCATGTGAATTAAAAAGTATTAGATGTATTATTTCAGAAAAAAATCACTGTAGATTTAAACTTAATCCACTATTAAAAAATTGATCATAAAAACATTTCATTCGAATTCATTTTCTTTATTTTAATGTCAAAAGAAAATCCTCTTATTCAAGTTTTCTTCTGCTTTATTAATTTTATAATCATTTTTCAATTCCTACTATTAGCACACACTCTCTATATATTTACTTATTTATTTTGGTGGAATTTTCAATCGTTAATAAAATATATTTTAAGGCGCTCAATTGAGCTGAAATTTTATATACATGATTATTTTGGATGACAATACAATAATTTAATTGTAATTAATAAAAATTAATCAGTCTCTACAGACATTTTTAGATGGTGAGGTGAAAACTCACCTAAATTAGTATTGGCGAGAAAAGATAAAATATTTTACAAGCGGGGAATCATGCTATTGCCTGAAAACCGCAAAAAGTTATTGTGCCAGAATAGGCGAAATATAGTTTAATAAAATATTTATTCACTATATGAAAATTGTCTTTCATTTTCACAAAAAAAAAACCGAAATTACTTTTCGAACAGCCCAATAATTTCAAATGTCGTTTTAAAAAGCTCTTAAGATTTATAGTTTCTATTCTCTTGAAATAATTCGGTATAAATTCCCTTTATGAACATATCCAAACTTCAATTTACATGTGATTTGCATTAAAATTTTTACATGTAATATTCGTATATTGCAGTATTCTAGTAGCTCTAAATTGAACTTGTACAATTATATCTAATATCCAATACACGTATTTTAAGTAAAAAAGAAAAAAGGAATTGTGTGAGACTGTTTTATATAATTTAAAAAATTAAATCATATGTAAGAGGCGGAAGATAATAATAAATTTGTACAAATATTAATAAAATAAGAACTAATAACTTTGTGAATTTAAAATGTAGCTGTGGTTAGATTCATACTGTTTACGTACAAGACTATTTTAACTAAACCAACTAGAAAACTGCTGGAGCATTTCTAAAATCTTATTTTTAGGTGATACAGAGAAGAGGAAATTTCAAAAATCCCAATGATTACTTCTACAAAGATTGGAAAAGTTTTAAAGCAGGATTTGGGGACATTGAGAGGGATTTCTGATTAGGTAAGATTCGAAATATATAATGGTTGAATATTATAACAATTTTCAATGCAATAGAAATAGAAACTCTCCCGAGACCTTGAACCTGGGCCTTTTTAACCCTTAAAACGTCCTTGCCTCACTATTAGAGTTTCGTTACTGATATCTTCTTATCTTCCAAATACTTCATTTCACTGTATACAATGTGTGATTCAAAAGAAAACGAGGCTAAGTGTGTAACTTGATAAATGGGAGGAATTGGCAACAGCTGTTTTGATGACATTTTACCACACCCCTCCTCTATCCATATGGCTAGTTTCACCTTAACCGATTATGCCAGTTGGGAGTACTGCGTTATTGAGTGAACACGTGCAACTGCATTCTGCTGGATAAATGCCGAATCAACATTTAAGTTTCTTGTAAAACTTAAGAAATCAGCCACTAAAACATTTCAAATGCTAACTGAGGCTTATGGAAATGAAACTTTGTCTCCTGCCCATTTGTTTGAATGGCATAAGAGGTTTTCAGGGGGAAGGGACAGTGTGGAAGTGGATGAACATGCTGGGCGCCCAAGGTCAGCCGAGTAAAGATCAAAAGAATGCCGAAATTCGTGATATGAGTGGGTTCTCACTCATATCAGTGGTCAGACTGTTAATCAACACAACTAAATTGAAGTACTAAAAAGACTTCATGAAAACATTACGAAAAAAGGCCAGAATTAGTGAGTGATGGATGACAGTTGCACTAAGACAATACACCCGCTCACACAGCCCTATTTGCTAAGCAATTTCTGACCAGCAAAAACATTACTGTGATTGGGTATCTTCCTTATTCACTTGATTTGGCCTCATGCGACTTTTAAGGGAACTTCCTTTTACCTCAGTTGAAGAAGTCCAAGCAAAAACGGAAAACCTCCCGAAGGGTCTTCCAAAAACCTCATTCCAGAATTGTAAACAGGAATGACTGCACCGAAAGCTGAAGGGAACTACTTTGAAAGTGATAATATCCCGGATAACTGATTCTACGCACAATGATTTATTAGACCAGTTATATTGGTCTTGTTTTGTGTGTGTGTGTCACATCTTGCACAACCATTCTCATGAAGTTTCCTCCTTAAGAAATTGACCGCAGAAAACATCAAAGAAGAACCGCAAATTTAGTTCCAAAAAGGAAATCTCGCGAGATAGAACGCTGCACCTTATGAACAATAATTGTTTTAGAAACAGGAAATCGTGGGTGCAGTGTGGATGCGTGAGTGCAAATTGTGAGATATTTTGTAACCTTCCGGTTGGCATTGCTTATTTTTCGTCGTTATTTAAAACACTTAAAATTATTATATATATTATAAAATATTTAATGTGTAAAAATTCATTGAACAAAATTCCAAATACTTAGGGGTGCGTTGCGCCTTGCCTAGCATTTACATTTTAATGTAAAATGTGTTAAGGGTCACAACTGAAATATACAACTTTTTAAAGAAGTTCTTTAGAATTCAATGTTACGAACGCGTATGCAAATTCATCTCTTGGGAGATGCTCTTAAATTTACCCTCATAACATACTCCATATAATACTATTGGCTGAATAAATTTAATATACTTATTGTCTACCAATAGCATTTTAACGATTTGAAATGAAAATGTATAATTCTTTATTACAACGTTTCTCTTACTGTATTATTTGTGTTTGTCTTGCAGGAAATGACAATATACACTGCTCAAAATAATTAAAGGATATTGTGGTTTTAGGTGGATCTTGTGGCTGGGAAACTTTTTATCTGATTGATACATGGTCGACAGACGTAGTAGGTTATATGAGAATAAATAACACATGTTTGGCAGAAAAAAATGCATTTTATTGCGCATTTGTGTACAAAAGGAAAAAAACACAATTTGTGCATATGAGAAAAAAGAATAAGAAAAGGTGTTTTCTTCAAAGGAAATCATTTTCAATAGGGGGTATGGTTTCCACGGATGGCCAGCAATGATGAGCACCTTTGAGGAATGGAGTCAATGAGGCTATTAATCACGAGTTGTAGTATTCTGTCCCACTCTCCCAGAAGAGCTCTTTCCAGTTCTTGGAGAGTTTGTGGGGGTGGTTGGCGGCCAGCAACTCGTCTTCCTAGAGCGTCCCAAACGTGCTCTATTATATTCATGTCTGGATAACACGCTGGCCATTCCATTCGTATGATTCCTTCCTCGAAAAGGAAATCCTCCACCAGGTTAGCACGATGTGTTATCGTCCATTAAAATGAAGTCATCTCCGATTGCTGCAGCGTAAGGGACTACAATAGGTCTGAGGATCTCCATTCCTATATCGGCGAGCAGTCAGAGGTCCATCTCGAATGATGTAGAGGTCTGTGAGCCCGTCAATGGAGACTCCACCATACACCAAGACTTCCCCACCGCCAAATCTGACACTTTCGTGCACGAACGCAGGATTATTCATATTGTCACGGTCCCTCCAGATGAAAATACGCCTATTATCCGGATGAACAGAAAAACGGGACTCGTCAGAAAAAAGAACATTGCTACATTCATTTCTTCTCCAGTTCACATGCTCTGTTGCCCACTCCCTGTGGTCGCGACGATGCCTTGATGTTAGTCTAACACATACCATCGGTCGGCGAGCATACAGACCTACACCATGGAACCAGTTTCGGACAGTCTGAGTTGAAACCGTGGTGCCAGTAGCCGAGCGGAGGTGTTGTTGGAGAAGAGTAGCGTTCATATTTCGGTGTCTCCGAGCCGTTAACACTAAATAACGATCTTCATTGGGCATTGTTGCCCGTCTACGACCTTGTCCTGGTCTTCGGCCTGCACTTCCAATCTCCAAAAAACGGTTCCAGATCCTAGAAATCACACTTTGTGACACTCCAATGGCTTGCGCTACTTCGGCTTGAGTTTGGCCCCCTTCTAATCTACAAACAACTCTCCAAGCTTCTGAATCGGTTAAATGACTTCGCTGAGGCATCGTACTAATCGAAACAAAGTAGTCACTGAATGCCAATCATCCTTGCCTTTATTTCAGTTGAAAGTCAAATTTCATTCTCGCTGCCGCTGATCTACGTTTTTGACGTCGAACTCAAAATTAGAATACTCCACAGTTTGAAAATCATAAAAATTTGCATTTGTGATTCTCTTCTTCAATTTTCAGCAAAAAAATTTCGCTTATATCTTTATTTTATATAAAACTTACAATATCTTTTAATTGTTTTGAGCAGTGTATATGCTTTGACCAATCTAAGGCTCAATTCCATTCGATTCGATCTGAAAGCCATAGATGGAGAAATACGATATGCACTGTACGACACCTTCTGGATCGAAGACGAAAACCGCAAGTACACTTTGCGTATCAATGGCTACAGCGGAGACGCAGGTGAGATATAACTTTAACTAGATAACAAACCGAGTCAAGTGCTGAAATTAATCCTTTGCTTTTTTTAATGAGCCATTTTATATGATTTTATTCCGTCCCTTCTACGCCTTCCATAGAACCATGTTTGTTTTTTGAAGTTTATGCAAATAAGTAATAAACGGAAAAACTGTATTTTCTCGCCTTTTCACATTTATGTGCTTTTTAGCTTAGAAATTAGCTGAATTCACTACGCTCACATGATAAAAGCGTTGTCTGTTCTCAATGGAATGGGCTAAATTCGTGAGACGTCATAGTCACATGATAAATACAGACACATGTTTCCAGCCAGTCAATTCATACGCTTCGCTGTTGGTAACTTTTGGTTTTCTCAGATTCTTTTAAAAAGTATGTATTTGTAAGGCTTATAGGTAAATAAAATGCTCTTGGGTTGTGTGCGTTTTAATTTTGAAAACTTTTGAAAAATTTATTACTTAAACATCTTTATCCAATTATGAAATATGAAATTTTATTTAAATTTCACTAGTAGAACAACAAATACAAGCCTAATGTCAGTTTTGAATTCAATAAAGAACACTTGATTGCATTTATCATGTGACCATCATGAATTTAGCGCATTCAAAACGTACTTTAGACTTGTTGCTCAACTTGGAACAATGAGATAAAATTTTGATCTTTATTGGATAAAAATAATGTTTAACTATTAAAGTTCTTCAAAAAGTTTTCAACGTTTAAAAAAAAGTTCATCTATTATGCGTGTTCTTTTAAATCAAGTGTATTTTGTTTACCCATGTGCACTATTATTTTTGGCACAAATATGTATTTTTTTAAAGAAAGTTTCTGCAAAAAGGAAAATTTGGCAACAGTGAAGAGCATGAACTGATTGGCTAAAAACACATGATTTCAGTTATCATGTGAGTATGACGTCATATAAAGTTAGCTCATTGAGAGGAGAGATGACTGATTAGGCCCTAGAAGAGATTTTTATAATTGAAGCCAAGTGGAGATATTGCAGTTCAGTGATTATAGTCACTGAATTTGATAATGAGTCTGTGGATTTAGGTTAATAACTGTGTGGCGGTATCTAAATAAGCCAGTAACACAGCCTCCAGACAAGATAGATCACTTTTGTCAAGTGGTATGTTACGTGCATTCGAATCCATAGGTCGTGGGTTCTAATCTCCGACATTGGAGACGTTGGCTGAAAAGAAAAAACGCAAAACCTTCTGATCTGTCGTGGCGTCATCTACCCACAAAAAGGGTAATCAAAAGTCGTCAGACCCACTTGACGTAGCAAGCAACGTCGTCAGAATCACTTGACACAGAAAAGTCGTCAGATTCACTTGAAGCAACAGTAACAGCTCACATGCTCGCCATAACAACAAATATCTCGTTCGTCAGCCTAACCACCGACTCACTGGTGGGGAAGCACTGTGGCGGTATCTAAATAAGCCAATAACACAGCCTTATGTCAGCAATGATCACTTTTGTCTAAAGCAGGTTACGTGCTACGCATCCATAGGTCGCAAGTTCTAATCTCCGACAAACTGCAGCTTTATTTTTGTATCACTTATTTATTTTAGTTCCAGACTTTCTTTTGATGTTTCAACTCATGTTTAGAGCTATAAATATGCTTAATGTATAAAAAAAGCATTTGAAACTCCTTATTCTGAGTTCTTGTGAGTTACTTGCTAGAACTCGCAGCACTTTTCTTAGAAAATTATCCGATACTCCCGTAGAATCTGCGTGGATTCCTTAAAGAATACATCATTTTTTTCTCTATATATCTTGTCGTCATTATTAGGTTCATTATCATCATAAACACTTCAGCTTCTCAACACAAGTCAAAAATAAATACTTTTAAAAAGAATTTATTATTACAAAAGTAGAAAATTAAAAATTGTCATTGGTTAAAGATAACGGAAGAATTCTGTAAGATGTTTTTTTTTTTTATCACTGTGTTTTTTTCATGAATGGATATATTTTCCGTAGTTCTTAACTGTGTAGCATACATACAAAGAAACTTATTACAAATTGCTGTATGTAAATAATTAAGATAGTCATTTTTTTACACACACGTTGTAGATATTACCAAGAAATTCAAAATGTAATAAGAGTGAAGTGAGTTATTAAAAGATCAGAAATTAATCGTGATAGTTCTTGAGATGTTCGATACATACTTATGTATTGAAATGCTTTTTGAAATCGCCAATATTTTTTTATTATACATCTTATGCAAATTAAAGGAATGATAATATAAGAAAATATTTAATTAAGATCAAATGACTTGTACTTTTTTTCATTTTTGCAACCAAATAAATCATGTTTATTATTATTATTTTTTGTCCTTTTTTTTAATTTTGAATCTGTGAGTGTGACTTAAGACCGTGGGCTATTAAAAAAAAACTCTCAACTTCTTATATGTATTTTAATAGCAATCAAAAATATGAAAACAAATACAAAATAAAATTTTCTATGTGAATTTCTTTTTCGGAAACATTTTCAGATACTGTTTGCATAAATCTGAAAACACTTATACACAGAAATCACGAACAATATTCTTACGAATACTTGAAAAAAATTTAACCAAAAAAGGATTTACGTAACATTCACAAATTCAAAAGAGTATATAAAAAGAGAACCTCGAAGACATTTTGCTATTTATACATTCAATTTCCATCTTTTTGGCAGGGGATTCGATGATAGAGCGAAGTGACAACATGATGTTTACCACAAAAGACCAGAAAAACGACAACTTCAGCGTCAACTGTGCTGTTGCTTTCAAGGGCGCTTGGTGGTACAATGATTGTCACGATGCCAACTTAAACGGTCTTTACCACGGAGGAACTCATGAATCTTTTGCCGATGGGGTAAACTAGAGAACATGGAAAGGGTACAACGAATCACTGGACGCGACAGAAATGAAGATTCGACCGAAGAATTTCAGGAAGACTGCGATTTAGAATGATAGAGTCCATCGGTTGAGCCAGATCGTCCCAAGAATTTGAAAAGCAATCCATTGCCCACAAACATGCCTTCAAAAGTTCCCTATTCAATGACATCTTCGAATAATTCTACTTCTGCGAAATCTTCGAATCATTCTGATTCTGAAGCCTTCGAGTTATTCTGATTCATTTGGGACCGATACTCCATCTTCGAAATCGCAGGGGGCAATAAAGGTCTTCCGAAATCAGTTTTATTAATTCAGTTTCGTTTTCGCTGTATTTCTAGCTCTTTGTAACAATCGATTTCTTATAATGTAAAAATTTAATATGTATTTTGGGGCAATAATGCTGGATATAGTTTATCATCGTGAAATGCATTCAATGTAAAAAAAAAATATGTATAAAAATGTTTTATTGATTTTTTGTATGCAACAAAAGAAAGGGTTTATGGTGAAAATGCAATGTATATCATGATTACGAAATTTTAATTCGCTTAAAAAGGGCTTTTTATATTAGTTTTAGTCTCTTTTAATCCTAAATTCGTTCAAGTCAGATAAAATTAATTCAGTTTGTTCCTTTTAATCTCTAGTTCATTTACCACATATGGGCTTATAATAAAATAGTAGAAATATGAAATTACATATGCATTTACCTAAAATAAACTTCTAAACCAGGGGTCGGCAACCTTTCAGCTGTGGCGTGCCAAACCAACCAACATGATTCAGCGTGCTATGCAATAGGAAATATTTGAAACATTTCCATTCCCACGACAATATATGAAGAATTGGTAAATAGAGGTCAAAAATACAAATTTAGAGTTTTATTATATGTTAATTATACATCATTTAACAATATTTTTATTGACATAAAAACAACATAAAATATGACTATTCTTCAATATTAATAAAAAATTTAAATTGTAAATATATTATGCACTCTTGAAGATTTAAAACAAGAAATAAACAACATAAAATATAAGTGTTCATGCAACAAAATTAAATAAAAAAATTTAAATTTTAATGTGAACCTTCTCTTTGCAGAGCTCTACTTCATGTCGCAATATCAGGGGTATAGTTTGTCACTTTCAATTTGACACTTGATTCTGAATATTCAGCAGTTAACTAATTTCTTAGTGAACTCAAAACCAAAAGTGGAAAGTAGAGCACATGCTATTTTTTTCAAACGATTAAGGGGTGTTGGAAAGCTAAAATATTTTTCTTAACAATTTGAGATTTTTACATTTCCAAATTGTATAGATTTTAACACTTCTAAAAATACCTTACTTTAACCTCTAAGGGTAACCGGAAGCCCTTTAAAACCTATTTTTAAATCGTTGAAACTGGGCTACGCCCATTTTAATGGCGAAAAATGTAAACTAAGTACTTCGTTTTTGCTTAAAAGTTGAATGTCTGATATAAACCAAAATATGCATCATTTATTGTAAATTGAGCCTTTTATTTTCGTATTTCCTAGTCGATTAGAAGTCTCACTGTATACATTGAAATCAATTTATCTCAACATGTAATTTTGATGTTCGATGTATTTTTTCTGAGAAATTACTGTTCACAGGTATGTAAATTTTTATGATATATTTATAATGATGTCTAATATATACTAAAATGAGCTTTATGTAAAAAACTTAAAAATTTATTTTTTACAAATTTTTTATGTGAAAAATGGACCAAATTTCGCAATGTTTGATAAATATTTCATAAATTATTAGAAAATTCAAAATTAGCTGAAAGCTCATTTCAGTATAATGAGAAAGGTGTACTTTAATTGTATGAAAAATTTCATGCATGTACATCGAAAACAGCAATTTAACATTGTCAGTAGAGAGAGAGAGAAGTTTCCAACTCCCCTTAAATCATTCAGACAATGATATCCAGCAATTTAAAATAGCTGTCGATTTATCACTAGAGTTATCTTCCAAATTTTTCTGTAACTCAGTAGATTTCCGCAGATTTTCGATTACACTAATATCGACTTTTTACTAGCCATTTCAGAGGTTGAAATACACCTTAGTTTTGGTTAACCTAGGTTTGTATAGTTTGGGGGCGATGGGGAGAAGCATTGTCGTCCTGATATATTCCGTCACCAACTGGAACCCAATCTTTGATTAGTTTAAAACCCTTTCGGACGCGAACGCGTGCATACCACCAGTGCCGGAGGTTTCCGTCGCGAGTGTCACTCACAGGCCGGAGGGCTTTGTTTAGTTAAGCCTAAATCCATAAAAATACCAAATATAAACGCGTTGTTCAATATTGTTCTGTATATTATACGAACGACATATGCTTTAGATATTTCGTATTAATTTACTTTATTTACTTCAGCCACTTTCTGTTTAAGTACAAGTTTTTAAACATTTTATTATCAGCATTTGTAAAAGTTAACCTTGTAAAAAAGTAAGTGAAAAAAGACAAATTTTGTCTACCAGATCTAATTATTTACTAAAAACTAGACTGCGAACCCAAATCAAATGCTTTTGCGAAAATAAATCTCACATCTTCACTACAAACAAAGACCACATGTTCATTTCAAGACCAGTCGTAAAGCACTCAATTCGAAAACATTCCCTTCCCCTTATGCTTATAAAACAAAAACCACGTGTATGTGAGTAATATTTCTCTCATTTCGAGTAGAAGGTCAGATCTCCATGTATCTCAAATCTTGTAGACATAGAATGCCATCTATTGCCAAAAAACTGAGCTTACAAAACTTTCCACGTGCCTGGCTCATGGGTGAGTCGTTCGGCCTATGGAGGGAGAAACACGCTGCCTCACTAGTGAGTCATTCGGCCTGTGGCGGTGTTTCATGCTGGCTCATATTTGGGACGTTCGTCCCGAAGGGGTTAACAATATTTTCTAGATGAGATAACTACTCACTACATGTTCTGTTAACCTTTATAGTGATAAGGCGACCGACCCCATTCCAAATAAATGTTTCCCCGTTCATTAATCCTTTCCCTCTAGCCTGCACGGATGGTTGTATGCAATCTGAATGAAGAGATTCATATTGTTCTCGAAGAATTCTTTGTCTATCATCATTTGTAAAAGGTGTAAAATGGCTCTCATAGGCTCATACAACTTTTTTCCACATTTCTACGGCCCAAATTTTCTATTCTTTAACCCAATCGTAACGATCAAATCGATTTAAAGCTGACAAATAAGATTTTCATGTTGAGATCGTTGGTCTTAGAGTCAAAGAAATATATAAGTTATCTTCGTATTGTTCCGTGAGAGATCTTTGTTTCCAAGTTTAAATTGAACTCCTTTGTAATTTGCAGTTTTCAATTGTCTGCTTTTCATATTTTTCTTCACGATCTGCTTTAGTTTTCTCTCATCACGTTTTGGGTCGATATCTCTTAGATAATGAAGCTTTTATGTTACCTTTAGTTAAATATGTTATATATATATATATCCTTATTGCACTTCTGCTTGATATTCTAAGTTGTTTCGAAATTTCAATTTACCCTCCATTTTTCTGCAAAGAGAAGCAATCTGCCCTCTTTTAAGCTCATTAATAGATTTCTTGATGGCATCATAAAACAAAAAACAATTAGTTTTATAAAATTAAAACAATCTTAACTTTAAATAAAATAATCGATTACTTTGGCAAGTTCTTTTTTTCCAAAATATTAACGAATACTTCCCATAGTTGCAATTTAAGGAAGAATAAAAATAAAAATAAGTGAAACGTGACAAATCATTTGGCCACTATGTTTTCGTTACATACTTATACCATTAAAATTCAAATTATTGTAATATTGTATCATTTAAAAAAAAGTTTTAAAAAAATCCTTTCTCTAACAAAAAAATATAACATATTGGTTCATTACCAAGAGGAAATATAAAATAAATTTAAAATGTTGAGCAAATTTCCTATTTCAATGTTTACAAAAGAACATTTAATAAATAGATTTCTTAATAATAAAACATTTTGTACTTTTAAGAAAAGACGAGAATAATTTTGTGAAAAACACAATTCTAAAAAAATTAAAAAAGGCCTTTCAACTAATTTTTTGATGAAAATACGTAGATCTTATAATTATACACGAAAATTTTATTCTATGAATTTCAATATTTATGTTATTGAATTAACTAGGAATAATTAAAAAAGTCGTTTAAAATTATATCTTGCATATAACGAAGAAGCTTTAGTGTGTGTGTTGCTAGCTGATGAAGGGTCAGAATAGTCACAGAATATCCTGATTATTCGACATGCAGTGATTTCAGAATTAAATCATTATTGATTATAAACAACTGATTTACAAACAAAGGCTAAAATAATGAACAAAAATAAATTAAGAAAATTATAGAAAAAAAGAATCATTATCTATCATTTAGCTAAATTGTTACCAGCTCTCAATTTTAGAATCGTGGATATTTTGGTTCATTTAAAAAGTAAACCAAAATAAGCCTCTCATTTCTCAGTATTTATTTCCATATTTTCTAGTGCCTCGAGTTCCAAATTTCATGACTTTTATCGATAGATAAATGCGATAAGTTTCAGCAAATAAAAAAAAACAGAACATAGTAATTTAAAAAAAAAATTTTAAAGTGGGATTGTGATTGTATAATGATAAAAAAAAAAATTATCTCACGTCGGTATTAAATCTTTTGAAGACGTGTTTAATGTTATCTGTTCAAGTATCCTTATCATTATGAGAGTAAGAAGTAATAAGATTGCAAGACTTCAAATCTGGTTACATACCATAGCAACTGAAGCATTAAGAACAAGTATTAGAAATAAACGCAATTTTTTAAATATTTTTATCGAAGATGTGATTAACTCGTATCTTCCAAATTATTGAAACAAATATTTAAATCAACGGACCCAAAATAAATCTAGTAAATAAAGAAACTCTTTAAACATCTTTTCCCGATGAGCTGCATATTAGCAACTAAGTCTTTGCAGGCACGACAAGTCTCCAAGGGTGGAAGCCATTTCAGCGGTGGCACCCTCTAGTGGCGTATTTGAATCTTATTCAATTCCAACTCTCGTCGGATGCTAAATATTGCCATGATTTTATATCGGCCAGAGTACCAGAGCCAAATTGATACTCAATGGATCTTTTATATGCCACATAGTCATACAACATGCATGCCTACCATTTTCGCATCCAGAAAACCTACCAACTCCAGCCGGGGTCGAACCCAGTACCTTATACACGCCACCTCTAAGCCACTGGAGACGACATTTTAAATATCAATATATCAATACTAAATTATGACTTAAAATATAAAAATTTAAGGCTTATATTATAGAAAAAAACAAACTGGTATACCCATTCTTCGCACGGGTGAATTGAAAAATTAAACAATACAGATTGAAGAATAAAGAAGTTTTTAATGAGTTAATTTTACATGAATTGTAAATTAAACACAAAAATAGCTTTTTGCATATCTCAGCTGAACAAAAAAAACATATTTGTTAAATTTTAAGTCTTTAGATCTAATAGCTGATAAAAGGTTTTTTTATTTATAACTCTCCGTAACTTTCTTGTGGGTCGATTTTTGAAAACACCTTCCTAAGCTGATCTCTGCTCTGCGAAACTAACACATTGTTATAAAATTTTGTATACTGAACACTAAAAATTGTCTAAATAATTTATATTTGGATGTAAAATACGTTAATATTACTTTTTGTTGTATTTATTTTATGTTAAAATTGTAATATTCGCAAGCAATGCCGTTCCTTATATTATAATGGCGATTCAATGGAAACTTAGCGAAATGTTGGCGATAGAGCCAACTTGACATCATTTTTGGCGACCACGTTGGCAACTTGGCGATTAGTGGAACGGCGCAGAAGTTGATATGCTATAGCACCACCTGGTGAGGATATGCCACACAAAGAGGATAGTACATAAACCTCCTCCCTCAAAAAATACATATACATGCCAATTTTCACAGTGATCGGTTGAACGGTGTTGGAGTAATGCGATTTCACGTACACAAACTTTTATTTTTGTATACACAGATTAAAGTCGCCTATCCGGTATAGTGGTTAGCGACGCTGACTGCTGTGCCGTTGGGCCTGAAATGGAATGCTGGAGAAGACGAGGATGTTTGTAAATGTATAGTGCCTTTACGACATTCACCAACCCCACGTCCCCTCGTGGGGTTGGTGAAAGGCCCCTGACCTCTCTCAAAATTGGGGTGGAACCGAGCCAAAACGTACTGTCTCCTGTATAGTGCTTAAAGCTATGGCAAACGACAGGCGTACATCTAGCCCCTTGTGGTGATGAATTTCGTGGGCCTTGATCTGACATCGTCTGACAGGTGACATTAGTAACAACGGCAACAAAGATAGATAAAAAAAAATGATACTACGTTATATTTTCTATTCTGTTCAGGTGCCGTTTTCGTCACTTTACCATGGTTCAAAATTATGAGGTCTGTCACCAAAATCCCTTGTGTAGCTGAACAATGCGACGTTAATATTCATTCACTCACTTCAACATGCTTATTTAAAAAAGAAATAGAAAATACATAAGTATTTCCTTTCATTGTAGAAAAAAAAATTTAATGTAAACCTAGTGCTTGCACCGCTTTACGCTTCCATATCGCAAAATCTGGGGTATAATGTGTGAGTTTTTTTGTTTTATTTGTATTAACCACACAAGCCTATTCACTTTTAGGGTTGCACCTTAATCTCTTAGTCGCTAAATCAGGAATTAGTCGTCAAATCTGGAAATGGTATATGAAATTAGTCGTCAAATCTGCAAGCGGTTTGTGATGGAGAATTGTTCTGCGAGCCCCAAGTGGCACGTGTGCCATAGGTTGCCGACCCCTGATATAAAGGGTCACAATATATGATAATACGCAAAATAATGTTAAAAAAAATTAAACCCAGTTGAACAGTAGTCCGGTGATTATTTAGTTAGAATTATTTTATATATTTATATCGCGGTGTGCCGAAACGACATCGGTGGACGTTTAAGGATAATCGAAATCGCAGACATTATCAATTTGTGTGTGAGCGGAATGCTATATAAATCAAGATTTAAAAAAAATTTTAATTAAAGCTTTTCATAATATTTAAATAGGAAACAGAAGATGACTGTCATAATTTCTTCTAAAGAATTTTCAAGTGCTTTTTGATACATTTTGTTATCACAATAAATTCTCGGATATGCAAACTAAACAGACGTAACCTCTTCAGATCAGATCTATGTTTCCCATGAGCTCAGATAATTATGTGCTCATAAATATTCAAACGCTTATCTAAAAAAATTAGAGGCCAGATGAAAGCATTACTTTTAGTTACTCTATAAAAATTGAAGAAAGAATTTTTTTATTCCAAAATGTAAGTAATTACTTTTTAAAAACCAATGACAATTGCTGTATGTTCTGAATGTTTTGATAGTATTCGAATAAGGCTCAATGTTATTGCTTTTATAACAAGAAATATAAAAAGCCGCGACATAAAATTATAAAGAAATTTTAATAAAACAAATTACGGTCCGATTGATTTTAAATTCAAATAAAACAAATTTGTAGCTATAAACATAAAATGAATTATACAGTACTTATTCACAACTAAATACGCATTGTATTTATTGAGAAATTTATATGACAAGAGATATGTTTTTCGGTATGTTTTTTACATTATATATATATATATATATATATATATATATATATATATATATATATATATATGACATATTTTGAAGCCAGAATTAGACTGAATTTTTAAAAAGGATCTTTTTTTTATTTGATGAAAGTTAGACATATTCTGACGCTAAGAGCAGAGAGGAAAAAAGCACGCCACCTTAAAAGTCTAAGTAGGTTACCACTTAAAATACAGATGCGGTAAATATCGCGGGTTTTATGAGAGTACTTGAAAGTTAATGCTGACACATAGGGCTATTAAGTATAACTATCTGGAATTAGACATGTTTATTGGCTAGGCCATATATTCGGAAGAAGTAAATGGGTGATTAGTTTGATACTTGAATATCAAATGAAAAGTATGAATTAAGTGCTAGATAGGGAATTTAATTTTTAATCTAATTTAATTATCCTTACATATTATAATTTACAATATTTAAAAAAAACGATCACATTTTGCTATTTATTTGAATTTATGTCAATTTTTAAATGAAGAAATTTTTAAATAGGCCTTTACATTAAACATATGTGCATTAATCTCACAGTGTACAATCCGAATTCGTAAAAAATGTATGTATTTATTATTAACGTAAGAACTCGTATTAAATTTTAGTTTGTACCAAATAAAGAAACGATAAACACCAAACATGGCAACATGATCAAACTTAAGGAAAATACTTTTAATGAAATACTTTTCGAATAGAAATTTTTTTAGTGTTTTAGAAATCATTTTTTTTTAAGAAAATGGTCTACCACTTTATTTTATAATTGTATCTTTTTTAAGTCCTTCTTTTATTTATATCAAATTTTTTTAAAAATTTTGGGTCATATTATATTTGGAAAACATTTTGGAATATATTTTGTGTTCACGTAGATTAAATTTTTAAATGTATTGTGTCTATATGAAGTGGACCTCTTCAAATTTCTTAAACTAGAATTCACGAAACATATTCTATAATAATTTTAAAAAATCCCAGAACATGTTTAAACATATTTTTAGGTAAAGTTATCCCATTGAATTTAGATTCCAATTCCAAATACTAAAACCACTACCGATTCTTTATAATCGATAATTTAGAATCAATTACATTCCCAGCAACAATCCTTGAAAAAATTAATTTAAAAAATTCTCTTAGTCAGATTTTTTTCTTCTGCCGTATTTAATCATAATAATATTTTTTTAAGGGAAAAAGTTTTTGAAAAACTCTATTGCTTATCAAGTAAACTAATTTAGTGATAGTATTCACAAAATTAAAACCACATTTATACAGTAATGAAATTAACCCTATAAATAATTATTGGAAATTAAGAAAATTATTAATTTTCTAGGTTTTGGGGTTTTGCTTTATTATTAATTCTAGTGGATATTTCTCAAGGACATCTATACCCGACCCCCGTGTGTGATAATACTGGTAATGTCAGATCTTATTTAGATATCGCTCTGGAAATGATTATAAAGGCGAAAATTAACTTCCCTATGTGTAAGTATATAAGGCACTTATCTTGTGTTTACATTTGATATCGTGAAAATAGTGTTAAGGCTCCCGTCTGAATTATGTTAAGTTATATTCCTTCTCAAACCTTAATTAGTGTATAGATTTGAATGCAATAAAGTAAAAAAACAAGTAATATAAAAAAAATTAAGTCAATTCTCCTACTAGGTCAACAAAGAAAAATTTTACTTTATAGTTACTTTTTGTCGGTACCTTGTAGACTTTTTCTATTGTCACGCCCCTACAACCTATCCCGACTGAGGGATACACGGTTCAGCTACACGATGGCTTTTGGTGACGGACCTCGTAATTTTCAATTATGGTCAAGTGACGAGA
Organism: Trichonephila clavipes; assembly: GCA_019973935.1. Lineage (NCBI taxonomy): Eukaryota > Metazoa > Arthropoda > Arachnida > Araneae > Nephilidae > Trichonephila > Trichonephila clavipes. The sequence continues at coordinate 32,373 of BMAU01017295.1, read as the reverse complement.
ATGACACCTGAGCTGGCACCACCTCTCCTAACTATCACACCACACCAACGGGAGGACGTTTGAGCTCTCGACAGATTTAACGAGCATCGCTCCCCTACACGGCGGACTTTTAGTGGTATTGGGCTCGAAGTCGTGACAAGCCAGCCACGATCAGATACCTTGACCACTAGCCTACCGCGGGCACTACGACTTATCACTTCCACAACTCCAAAAATACCAAACGTACGTACCATATAAGTCGTCCAATCGTACGAAAGTGTCCCTTGTATTAAGTGCCTCTCTTTGTTTAATTTTACATTAATTCTAAAATTTATTTACAAATTGTTGATACTAATTACCTATATTGATCATAATAAATCTTTGTTTTGGATTAAAGTTTACTTTCTCTCATTTGAGTTCTATCGACGCTAATTTTATTGCCGCTTCCCTCCCCCCTCGCATTTAGGCCTAACGCCTCCCATTCTCACTTTTTATCAAATAATTACAATTAATGTAAATATGTATAAACAGAGGACAGAATCACAAAACAACTTTAATTAACAATTAACTTTTATTCATTATCATTAAGGTATCGTATTGTCTTCCAAAACAATCGTGTATATAAAATTTCAGCTCAATTGCACATTTTAAAATGTATTTTATTAACGATTGAAAATTTGAACAAGATATAGGGAGATTGTGAACTAATAGTAAGACATTAAAAATGAATGTTCTTCGGTGGAATTACATTTTTTTTTTCTCTGACTTCTGAAAATATTTTCTGTCTTTGTTCAAGGCATTTATTCACTCATGGATTTTCAAATCTTTCTGGGGAAGGGGGGGAATACTTAGAAATATTTCAGAAGTTAAAAAATAATACCTTCATTATTTTTTGATCCTTTGAGTACACTTTATTGAATTGAAACTAACAAACCAGCCCACTTTATTTTTTAAATTTAGAGATTTATTAGTGCGATTACTATATCGGTATGTGCAACTATACTTCGTAATATTGAAGTTTTTCACATTTAATTTGTTTCCAGAAGATACTGGTCGTCGTGATTAAATGTAGCATAAATTATTTTAAGGAATCTTTTATCAAGTACATGTATTGTCTCTGCCATTCTTTTTCTAAATGTTAAGGTATCCGACTACGTTCGGAACCGTGATTTTAAAAAAGCACATAAATGGATAATTGTCATGATATTTAGTGCCACTTAGATTAGAATATATATATAAAATTGTTTTAAAGACATTTTGGCAAAAAAAATGATTTAAATACAATATTTTGGCAAAAAATTAACTTAGAATAATCTTTTTTCAAAATGTTCTCCTTTTGTGAAAAATGCTTCTATTATAATAATATTTTGCCTGTATATAGCTCAGGCCTCTCTACAGAGGCTCAATGAGGAATTTTGAAAAATTCACATTATTTTCAGAGTTACCACCATTTGAAATAATCATCGGCGTTTTTTTCTTAAAATGACTCCCCTCTGTTGTCGTAAAATATCGATAAACCCACTTCTAAGTTATATATTTAAAAAATTATAGTTGAGTCTCTGCAGAGAGGTCTTAGCTATATATAGGCAAATCATTATTATAATAGAAGCATTTTTCACAAAAGGAGAACCTTTTGAAAAAAAGATTATTCTAAGTTAATTTTTTGCCAAAATAGTGTATTTAAATAATTTTTTTTGTCAAAATATCCTTAAAACAATTTTATACTTGTATTCTAATCTAAGTGACACTAAATATCATGAAAATTATCCATTTATGCGCTTTTTTAAAATCACGGTTCCGAACGTAGTCGGATACCTTAAGGATATATGAATGTAGTCCACGTTTTAATCAAAATTCCTAACAGAGGAAATGAGAGGAATAAACTTTTGAACTTTAACGATATAGAAACTACTAATGTGAAGTTTTTAATATGAATTTAAAAAATGCGGAAAACTCTTGATTTCGCACTTTAAAAGAGAAAATCGGTTAATCTGCAGATTAGCTAGGTATTCTGCTCATTAAGGGTTTTCGAGCTTTAACAGGGACGTATATACTCATAAGTATAAATTTTGTTACAAAATTTCTAAATTGGAAAAGATCATCTCTGATTTTTTAACTGTTCCATTATCTTACCTCGCCTAATTTCGAGTTTATATTTTTTGGGGGTTAAAGAGATACATTTCGTTTTCAATTACAAAATATTTTTTAAGTCACGTCCATTTAATACGCCAGGGATAATATAAACTTACGAAGACATTTACATATTTTTTCAAGACCTTTTCCTAGAATTAAAGGCAGTTGGAATTTTTTTTTTTATTGTCAATAATTTATAATATTTTTTTTCAATTCCTGCTATTAGCTCACACACTCCCTATATGTATATATTTATTTATATACGTATATATCTTGTTCAAATTTTCAATCGTTAATAAAATACTTTTTATTCATCCCCTCAAGTTCGGATACATTTATTTAAACTTGTGGATGACACTTGATATTAATATAGTTTTTTCAAATACTAATTCATAAATTAATTTTAAGTTATATGTAATAAAAAGTAACCACAAAATAAAAATTTCCTTTTATATATATATATTTCTTGGTTATTTTTCAATTTTGTTAGGCCCACCGGATGCAAGATCAAAACCAGTGGACTGCGAAGAACTTCTCCTCAGTGGTCGTAACAAAAGCGGAGTTTACACAGTCTGGCCGAGGAGTAGAGTGACCGAAGGCAGACCAGTGGAGGTCTTCTGTGACATGGACACAGACGGGGGTGGATGGACAGTAAGTGTATATCGTTCCGTTATATCAAATATCATAATAGCTAATTAATAAACCAACGGCTAATGAGCAAAAGGTCCTTAAAGGAAAGTCACTCATCTACCAAGTACTGCCACAAGAAATAATATGAACTATTTGAGCTCCTCAACCCCGCAAGTGGTAAGGGTAGAAAGTCAGAATTAGTTCATGGTCATCCTCTTTGCCTGAACACAACTCGATTGGATCGTATTTACACTGGTGTGCAAAAATTAAGGACGAGACGGTTTCTTCAATATAACTTTGTACAAAAGCTTTCCAAATCAACACATTTAATACCGTAAGATCCCCAATACGTAAGGACATGAGTAATATGTAAGCAACACTTACTAAAAGAGAAATCAGAGGGATAAAAAAGAAGCTTGAGTGAAAAAGTAGCATGGAGCGCAATGCGACTGAAGGCCGAAACATCCCTGTGATGGGTGTCCAGCAAGAAACATTAGGTCTTTAGTAGGATATGATCTGCCCTGACTGCTAGGCAGGTTTCACAGCGTCTGCCCATGCTGAGAATGAGGGTGTCAATGAGTTGTTGAGGCATTGCTGCCCATTCGTCTTGCAGCGCCAATCGAAGCTCCCGAATCGTTACTGGTGGTAAGGTACGAGCTGCCAAGCGTCTGCCTAGAAAATCCCATACATGCTCGATGGGATTGAGATCCGGAGATCGTGCCGGCCAATCCATACGTTCAATATCCTCACTCTAAGAGCTGTTCGGCAGCTACTGTGCGATGACATGGTGCATTGTCGTCCATGAAAAGGAACGGACCCATAGCGCCTCTAAAAGACGCACATATGGAAGAAGAATCTCGTTACAATAACGGGTCCCGTTGACTGAACCTGCGTCGAAGATGTGAAGGTCTGTACGACTACCAAGCATGATGCCTCCCCAAACGAGAACACCGCGACCTCCGTACCTGTCCCTTTCAATGATGTTCGAGGGATGATTGCGGCTTCCCTGCTCTCTCCAGATGAGTATGCGATGCTACTCAAACTGAATCTGCTCTCATCTGTAAAGAGTACTCGTCCCCATTCATTGTCTCTCCAATTCCGGTGTTTCCGGCACCACAGAGAACGCCTTCTCCGATGGGCAGGCGTTAAAGGTACACACCGTACAGGGCGTCGTGCAAACAGACCACCACCGTTCTGGCCACGGTAAAACGCGATATCGGTCGTCCAGTCGCCTGTGTCGTGTGTCTAGCGATTTCTCCGCTGTCTGCCGCCTGTTTCTTCTGGCCTGTATGTACCGGTCATCTGCGGGTGTGGTTCTCGTGGACGACCACTACTGAACCCCCGGATAGCTGTTCCTGTAGTTTGAAATTGTCTCCAAAGTCGTGAAACGATGCTGTAGCAATAACTCTGCAACACTTGTCACACTGCGGCCTTCCCCTCCAACTTCCCAATGATTCGACCTCGGGTAAAAGCCTCCAGATGTCGTCTAACAGATTGATTATTTGCCATTTCTCGCTGAGGCAGCAACTCGATGTGATTTTAACTGCTATACGGCGTGCAATCTCTTTGCCAGAAATACTGATCTTACACCGACAACATGCTTTATACGACTCAACACTCCCCATTACGTCTACCTGCATATTTGCGCATGTGCTACCGTACATCACCTTAATTAATCTCCTGATTGGTCTTTCTGTCCGCTCTGCCTCTTCGTTCAGCTGATATGCTAATTTTTCGACTTCGTCCTTAATTTTGTGTATATTAAATCCGACAACGTTGGAACCATTTTTACAAAAGCGAAAAATGGATAATATTTCTGATATTTAGTGCCACTTAGATTAGAAATTGTATATAAAATTGTTTTAAGAATAGTTTTACAATAAAAATTATTTAAGTAAAATATTTTGACAAAAAATGGACATAGAATGACCAATTTTCAAAATATTCTCCTTTTGTGAAAATTGCTTCTATTATAATAATATTTCGCCTGTATACATCTCAGACCTCTGTACAGAGGCTCAACAAGAATTTTTGAATTATATAATATAGAAGTGGGTTTATATATATCCATGTATTTTACGACAACAGAGGGGAGAAATTTTAAGAAAAAAAACGCCGATAATTATTTCAATTGGTTGTAACTCTGAAAGTAATGTGAATTTTTTAGAAATCATAGTTGAACCTCTGTACAGAGATCTGAGATATATACAGGCAAAATATTATTATAATAGAAGCATTTTTAATAAAAGGAGAACATTTTGAAAAAGGTTTATTCTAAGTTAATTTTTTGCCGAAAAATTGTATTTAAAGAATTTTTTTTGTCAAAATGTCCTTAAAACAATTTTATACATGTATTCTAATCTAAGGGACACTAAATATAATGAAAATTATCCATTTATGCGCTTTTTTAAAATCACGGTTCCGAACGTAGACGGATACCTTAAATGTGTACCTTTACTTTATCGCCAATTTGGCAAATAATACTAGTACATTAATTAGAGTCCAAAGCAGAACGAGCTGTTGGCGCAGTTTGTAGTGTCGGACTAAATGACATGGAGATCCCTAGGTGGTCGAATTCTCGGGGCCCTGAAGTTTAATAATTTTATTACACAACATGCTATTCCTAAAACTCAGCAGTTGCCTACTCCGCCTAATGTGTAATCCGGCACTAGTTGTTTGGCATAATTTTTCTCTCAATCACCAAAGATGTGAATTAAAGGAGGTTTTCACCCTCATCTGGTTTTTTACTATACATTTCTTTAAATGGGGGAGAGCGTAGCTGAACGTATACTATACATCTTTAACATTTACTGGTCGATCTCCCTGAACTGAATCATGTTTTTAATTGTCTAATACAAGTATAAAATTGGTATTGGTTAAGATCTCATTTTTTTAGAACTTAACTCAGAGTGTTATAATGGAACTATGTTAATAAAAAATTGACTTTTATTTTTCTAGGAAACATTTTGTATATTTACTTCTACCTCTTACAGATCTCCAGTATATGAAAAATTTTATATTCATCCCTAATGTAAACCAATTTTTGACTAATAAGGATCAGAGGGGTCTTTCAATAACTCTTATTTGATAAATTCAAACATTTTTTGTGTATGACCTAGGTCTCCATAGGTAGTGTTCAACATCGAAATCTAAAGCAAAACAAGTGCTATTGGCGACCGATCTCTTAATTTAGAACCGCGGTCAGGTAACGAGAATACACCTGAATTGGAACCTCACTCTTTTAGGATCACACCACCGAGAGAACCTTTAGCCATGACAGATTTAATGTGCATCGACCCTTCATGACGGGGGTTCTTCAGTGGCATCAGGACTCGAACACGCGATTCTCTAACGCTGGACACGAGTTCGGGATCACGATTACTAGGCTAACGAGGCAATAATGGTGCCCTTAATGAGTGAGTGAATATTAACGTCGCACTGTTCAACTACTCGAGGACTTTTGGGGACGGACCACGTAATTTTGAACCATGGTCAAGTGACGAGGTCGACACCTGAGCTGGCACCCCGTTCTCCTAACTACCACACAACATCAACAGGAGGATGTTTGAGCTCTCGAAAGATGTAACATACATCGCTGCTCTACATGGCGGGTCTTTAGTGGTACTGGGCTCGAACTCGTGACAAGACCAGCCACGATCCGATACCTTGACCACTGGGCTACGCAGCCCCTTTGGTGTCCTTGGATAACCAAGTAGATAATCTATTAAAGTGTAAAGTTACTCCAAATTTGAATTTATTTTAAGTTAGTTTTATTGAACTAAAATGTTTTTTTAATTCTTTTTTTCAAGTACGCAGTTAGAGCCATTTAAATGTCTTGCAATTCGTGGTGAGGATGGAATCTATAGATAGAGAACGTCATATTATCGTCATAGTTTGAACACAAATCTTTAATTTTATATATAGTACTGTAAGAGAAGTTTGAATGTTTTCTATTTTATACATAGTATGGATTTTCTTCTCACATTATAACTATGTCTGGGTATACAAAAGCCTTTTTTCCCCTCACATTTTAAAGCACTCAGTTGAGCTGAAATGTTATATACGCAATTGTTTTGCATGACAATACGATAATTTAATTTGTATTTAATAAAAAATCAATTGATTAAAACAAATTATTTAAATAATTAAATTTTTCTAATAATTACAATTGTTTACAATGTGAAATAGGTGAATTTTGAAACCAGAAAATTAAACTATTCCTTTCGCTCCAAAAATTTAATGTATAAAAAGTCGCCCATTGGGTATAGTGGTTAGCGACGCTGACTGCCTGGTTCGAATCCTGGAGGGGGCTGCGGTAGCCCAGTGGTCAAGGTATCGGATCATAGCAGGCATGTCATGAGTTCGAGCCCAGTACCACTAAAGTCCCGCCGTGTAGGGAAGTGATACACGTTAAATCTGTCGAGAGCTCTATGGTGTGGTTGTTAGGAGAGGGGGTGCCAGCTCAGGTCCTCCTCACTTGACCATGGTTCATAATTACGAGATCCGTCGCCAAAAGCCCTTGTGTAGCTGAACAGTGCGATGTTAATATTCACTCGCTCGAATCCCGGAAAAGACATGGATGTTTGTAAATGTATAGTGCTTTCGCGGCATGGGGGTACTTTAAATAGCTGTCGAGCCGCATGTCCTCTCGTGAGGTTGGTGGAATGGGAAGAGAGATGGGAAGCCCCTGACCACCCCCGGGGTGTTCTCCCTCAAAATGGTGAGAAACTGAGCTAAATCGTTCTGTCACCTATAAGGGTCTCAAAGCTACGGCGATCGACAGGCAGCTCTTTGCCATGATGAATCTCATGGGCCTTGATCTGGCCTTTGCAGATCAGGTGGCATTAGTAACAGCAACAACAAGGTATAAAAAAAATTATGCTACGCAAAGTGTGAAGCTTGAAAGAAAACCCATGTTTAAAAAATTCGTTTTTTGCCGGTATGTCTTTCTTTTTATTTTTCGATCTCCGTAGGAGAGAAATCTTGCTAGATAGCCCAATATAAAATTGTCATATTATTGGTGTATGTATATCTGTAAGACTTTGAATTCAATGGAAATAAGGAAACTCTTTGGGGCGAGCAACAGGCATAACTTTAAAAGTGAAATTTTGTTTTTACTTTTCCCGTATTTGTCTCCCACAGGTTATCCAAAGAAGAGGAAATTACAGCAGGCCACATGATTACTTCTTCAAGGACTGGGAAAGTTACAAAAAGGGTTTCGGGGATATTGAGAAGGATTTTTGGTTAGGTGAGTTACCAGATATATTACTAAATAAGATTTCTTGATGGATGAACGTTTTAGTTCAATACATTTGATATAAAGAAAAAGGAATAATTTTTCTCATTCAAAAGTAAAAATAACAGACTTTAATACAAAAAATTAAGGATCATTCGTTTAAAAAATACACATAATATTAGAATCTTTTTTAAAAAATAGTTTTAATCATTTTCAATTTCTGCGGGAAAATTTACGTAGATTTGAAATTTCCGTTTTATTCTACAGAAAATTTCAGAAAAATCTTTGAGCACAAAGCACAAAACAGGAAACAAGAGTTACAAGTCACCAAGGGTTTTTCGAAACAATATTTTTTTAACTTATACAAAACGATGTGGAGGAAACGTATGCAAAAATTTGTATAGAGGGTGCCCCGAAACTCAACGTCAAACAGGCATGGGGGGAAAGGGGGGGTCATATCAGTTCTAGAGAAAATAAAAATAAAAATTCCCTATCACTTGGTTAAGTAATGGCTAGGATATTTTTGAAAATGTGGAAAATTGACACCCTCCTTCACATCATTAAGTATTTTGACCATACATTTCCCAATTTCACAGTGAAGTTTTTGACTAACGCGATCTTATATAGCCGTGAGATTAATGATAGTCACAAATAGAGCAAAAAACTATATTGGTTTAGTTAAAATAAACGTAGTACCTTCGAGTCGGGGTACGCGAAAATGATGTCGCCTAAATTTGTCTCTCCATAAAAAAGAAAGATATTGCATACGATCAATATTGCAGACGAAATATTTTTCCAGATAATATTAATTTAAACCGAAGAAAAACTGTGTGGGGAAAAATGGAGCCAAAATCTGTACCGAGGCATGAAAACATACAAAGAAATTTTGCAGCCAATTCCTGGGTTTTTCGAAATATATTTCGACGCAATATTTGAAGCAATCTAATCATAATTTTATAAATAAATGAAAGTAGTCACAAAAACTGGATTACCTTAGATAGTTTTACCGTCAATTTTTTCTAATAAACATTTCGACATGTGTAGACATGTGTATTGGCAAATGTTTTGATGTATTACTTCACGCATTTTTTTTATTTTTTATTTTATTTTATTTATTTATTTATTTATTTATTGTCCTTATCACGATTGTAGCAAAAGCTCATTTCTAAGTTGTTCTTCGTTGATTTTTTAAAAAAATTTCAGGAAAATTTATATAGAATACACATTAGGTAACTACCCTTTAACTAGCACCCAGTCCTCCAAACTTCCACACCACGAAAACGTTAGGACTTTGAGTCTCTAGTTATTTATAATACATACCAGCTCATTTACATAGGAATCGAAATGATTTAGAACGGGGATAGGCAACTTGTGACGTCAATTTGCCAAGACGTCAGAAAATCCTCTTTGAATCGAGATTTCTCTTTCCTGTGCGCGTCAAGACATTTGTCTTTTATTTTCCGGTATTAAGGAAACAAATATGTGAAAGGGTTTCTACTAAGAAATCACTTGAAGAGTTTGGAGGAAAGAAGATTTCAGAATTTTAAGAAAATATCGAACCTAAATTCAATTTGCTCTGTTATCCCTTTACTGCTGCTATTGATACTACAGCCCCTGAGGAGTTACAGCTTGAAGTTGTTAACATGAAGTCAGATCCCAATGTGAAAAAAAGGTTAAATGCTGTTCATGCTTGTCGCAAAAACCGTGCGCCAGACGGCGCTGTCTGTGTATCTCTATTTACTATGTGTTTAGGTGAATAAAAACAGAGAGTGTTTTACAGTCCATGTGTGAGGTGTGTGCTATTGAGCTATCCCGGATGTAGTGATCAAACATTTTGGTCCGACTTTCCCGGAGTTCAACAAGCAACTATGGTTTTGTGCTTTATTAGTTGAGTATTTGGTGGTGAAATTTTTGAATAGGTGAGTGTTTCTATTCTTAATGATGTTTTTAGGAGTTATTTGGTTGTGTTCGCTAAAGTTGGTGTTAATAGTTGAATAGTTTTAACGGATATCATGGTTGAAATTAGTGTTTGTAGATTTGTGTTGATTGTGATATTCTTGTTGTGTGTTTTTGTATACTTTCCTATTCTCAATAGTGTAATTTAGGTGCTTACAAATGCTTTTTGGTTGAAAATAGTGCATATTATGTAGATGTTGTGACAAAATAAGTTTAAAAATGGCGTTGAAATTAAATCTAAAGAAAGACGAGCTTATCTGGGTTGCTGTGGAAATGGGTTTGGAGATTCCTAGCAAAGCTAAAATAATAGATTTAAAAAAGTTAATTGAATCAAGTGCCGTTTATAAAAATGATATTGAATTTGTGCGTAGTCTTGTTGAAAATGCTTTAGAGAAAAGTAAACAAGAGGCTGAGAAAAATGAGCGCGAGGCTGAGATAAGCGCGAGGCTGAAATTCAATTAGAAAAAAAAATTAAATTATCTCAGATTGAAAAACAATTAGAATTGGAGAAGGTTAGGAAGGAATCCGAAAAAATTCTCAATCTCTTGAAAGCGGAGAACCAAGCTCCATAACTGATAAATTGGAGAGTTGGTAAAGCGCATTAAAACTTTGACAATTCCAGTACCGGTTAGGTCAGAGTCCTTTAATTTATTTTTTCATTCTTTAGAAAAGGCATTTCAAATCAAATCCGTGCCTGATGATCTAAAAGCCGAAATTCTATTAAATATTTTAGGAGAAAGAGTCAATAATTTGCTAACATATGTGAGTCAAGAGGATTTAAGCAATTATGTTAAAATTAAAGAATTAATATTAAGAGAATTTGAACCGACATCTCAAGAATGCCTGAGTAACTTTAAAAAGACTCGTAAACTACCATCCGAAAACTATGTTCAGTTTGCTTCCCGCTTAAGTGCAACTTTCGATTATTATTATCAGTTGCGTAAAGTTAATGAATTCCGCTCTTTGTGTGATCTAATAATTTCAGATAAAATATTTGAAACGCTAGATAGAGATACGATTAATCATATTGCAACGAAACAGGGAGAAACATATTTCAAGCCTCAACAGCTTGGGAGGGAATGTGATGTCTATTTATCCGCGAGAGGAAAGGTTTCGAATGATTTAATGAGCAGAAATCCAGGGAGTGGAGTCAAAACAGATGGGCGAAATAGACTGCAGATGGTTGGCACTTTGCGGCGAGAGAGAAACTCGTCGAATGTTTTCGTGGCCGAAACCAAAACCAAATTGTGTTCTATCTAAGGGTAAAAATTTTCATCCCCTTTCTAAGTGTTATCAGTTTAAGAAACTGTCAGTTGAGGATAGAGTAGAGGTAGTTAAACGGAATAATCTTTGTTTTCGTTGTTTTTTACCTCATAGATTGAAGGAATGCCGTTCAGAGAAAAACTGTTTTTGCCTTAGACCTCATAATAGCTTGATTCATTTTTCACGTGACAAAACGAGGAATCCCACTCCCACTAGTAATTTAAATTTGGATGCTCCTACTTTTGTTCCAGGGCAGATTGAAGGATCAGTTGAAGCAAATTCACAATCACAGTTTGTGGCGACTGGGTTTGAGAAAGGCAGACTAAAGAATGTGTTTTTGAGTACTGTACGCGCGCTTGTTAAAAATAAATACTCTCAATGGGTGGAGGTCAGATGCTTGTTAGATGTAGGATCGCTGTCTTGTTTATGTACGAGGTCATGTGCTGAGAAGTTGCAGCTGAAAATGGAGAAAATAAATACAGTTGTTTCGTGCGTTAATGATGCTTCTATGGTTGTTAAAAATTGCGTAAAAACTTCAGTTGCAAATAAAGCCAAAACTTTTGAGAGTGAGTTAATGTTGTTAGTAGTTAATAAGATTATAGATCTCATTCCAAACAAGGTGATTGATGTAGAGGTTAATGTTTCAGAGTTTGTGCCCTTAGCGGATGATAAATTTAATATACCACAGAGAGAATTTATATGTTACTTGGTGCTGAAATCTTTTACGAATTGTTAAAGCCTGGAAAATTTTATTGTGATAATTCGCATTTAGTGTTACAAAATACGGTGTTTGGTTATGTTGTAAGTGGAAGTGTAGATCACACACACACACACACACAAGTTACAGAGAATCGCGTTCATTGCGGATTAATTGTTGATGACGATTTAAACAAAACACTGAAAAAATTCTGGGAAATTGAGGGTGTTCACATTGAACCTAAGGTTGATACAGAGGCGTCCTTGTGTGAGGATCATTTTGTGCGCACTCATAGGAGGAATTGTGAGGGTAGGTATGTAGTATCGATGGCATTAAATAAAGATCCGTCTTGTTTAAGAAACTCCAAAGATATTGCTATTAGGCGACTTAATTCATTGTGGAAACGGTTGTCTAGAGATTCTAGTTATTTATCGTTGTATGCGGAATTTTTGAAGGAGTATGAGGAGTTAGGTCATTTGGAAAGGGTAGTTGAGTCAAGTGAACCACCCACACATTACTACATACCCCACCATGGTGTAGTACGCCCTGAAAAACTGACTACTAAACTAAGAATCGTCTTTAACGGTTTCTCCCTCACCACAACAGGCATAAGCCTTAATGACATTTTATTGAAAGGTGAAGTGAAGGAAGATGTGTTTGAGACAATATCTCGTTTTAGAAGACACAAATTTTCTTTTACGACTGACATCCAAAAGATGTACAGGCAAATATTAATAAATCCTGATCAGCAGGATTTGCAACGCATTATATGGAAACATGGACTAGATGCAGAAATTTTAACGTACCGACTAAAGACTGTCACTTACGGGCTGTCCAACGCACCCTTCCTTGCCATAAGAACCCTGCAGCAGTTGGCGAAGGATGAAAAATCGAGATTTCCTTTAGCTTCTGAAACCCTGTTATATGATACCTACATGGATGATATTGTGAGCGGAGTGGAGACTGCTCAACAATTGCAATCGCAACTGAAAGACTCCCTGCAATCTTGTGGAATGAACCTTCATAAGTGGTGATCTAATTCTCCTGAGTTATTAAATAGTTCGTTGTCATCAGACGTCGAGCATTAATTTTCTACTGACATTGACTTATCTGTGAAGACATTGGGAATTAGTGGGAAGCCATTTGAAGATTGTTTCGTGTTTAAGGTATCTGTTTCAGCTAAACATATATATACAAAACGTGAAGTTTTAAGTGTAATTGTGTGTGTGTGTGCTAAGCTATACGACCCTTTGGGTTTCTTAGGCCCAGTGATTGCGAAAGCAAAGGTGTTTCTGCAGCAATTATGGCAATGTAAACTGGATTGGGATGATGTGTTACCTAATTCAATTGCCAACGAGTGGAGAGAATTTGTGACAACATTAAAATGTATCGAGGAAGTGAAAATTAACAGATTTATTATGGCTGACAATAATGTTAGAATCGTTCTCCAAGGATTTGCGGATGCATCTGAAGTGGCCTACGGAGCGGTCGTTTACCTACAGTGTTTTCTTCACAACGGTGTTGCCAAAGTGAGCATTCTTGCCAGCAAATCTCGTGTTGCACCAATTCGAGTTATTTCCGTACCTCGACTCGAGCTTTGTGCCTGTGTTTTATTAGCTCAACTCGTCAAGAAAATACGCTCCACCTTGAGGTTAAACATACGGATTCAACTATTGCATTGGCATGGTTAAATACACCTGCCAATCGTTTAAAAACCTTCGTGGCCAATCATGTCACCAAGGTGCAAGAATTGACTGAAGGATTCCAGTGGAACCATGTGCCATCTGTTCTCAACCCAGCAGATCTTGTGTCACGGGGATTGCGCCCTTGTGACCTTCCAAATTTAAGGTTATGGTGGCATGGTCCACAATTCCTTGAAAAAGGTAAGTTGTCAAGTGAAGAAACAAGTTTGTCACCAGTTAAGAAATGCGAGTATTCTAAGGAACTGAAAACTGGTTAGAGTTCTGATATAATTACATCTAGTGTTTGTGTTTCAACTAATTGTGTATCTTCTATTTTATCTACTTTGTTACGTAAAAGTAATAGTTATATGAAAATTGTTCGTATATTTAGTTATGTGATAAGATTTAGTAATAATGTAAACAAACGTAAACTAACATTGAGTGGTCCCCTTTCTGCTACAGATATAGACCAAGCAGAAACTAAACTGATCAGAATGGTCCAAGAACAGGTTTTTTTGGCTGAAATTAAGAGCTTACAAAGTAAAGGAATTGTCTCACCTAATAGTAAACTTAGAAATTTAAACCCCTTTATATACAGTGATAGATTATTGAGAGTTGGAGGCCGGATGGAGTAATTCAGATTTACCTTATGTTAATAAACATCCTGCAATTTTAACAGGAAATCATAATTTAACTGTTCAAATAATTGTTCATTTCCATAGAAAGAATCTGCATACTGGTGCTTCTTCTCTTCTACACTATGTAAGGGAAAAGTTCTGGCCATTAAATGGTCGTTCATTATGCAGAAAAGTAGTGCATGAGTGCCTTGTCTGTTTTAAAAGCCGACCCCTTGTTACCTCTCAGCTAATGGGTAATCTACCCCGTGATAGAGTAGTCCCAGATTACCCGTTCAACTGTTCTGGTGTGGATTTTTGTGGCCCATTCATGATCAGGTACAAAATTCAAAGAAAAGGAATTTTGCATAAAATTTATATTTGTGTATTTGTATGTTTTGTGTCTAAAGCGACTCACATAGAAATTGTATCAGATCTTACATCTGATGCTTTTATTGCTACATTAAAAAGATTTTAGTCGCAGAGGTAAATGTGCTAAATTGTATTCCGATAATGGGAAAACATTTGTAGGTGCCAATAAAGAGCTCAAGAGATTTCTAAAACTTATTGAGGATTCAGATGATAATTTAGCAGGTTTCTTATCTGCTGAGGATATAGAATGGAAGTTTATACCACCTAGAGCGCCATCCTTTGGTGGTCTTTGGGAAGTTTCGGTTAAGTCAATAAAGTACCATCTTAGTAGAGTTGTCAGTGACTCAAATTTAACCTATGAGGAATTTTTAACTGTTTGTATCCAAATAGAGGGAATTTTAAATTCCAGGCCACTGTGTGTGTGTGCCCTTTATCGAGCAATTCGGATGACTTGAACGCTTTAACTCCAGCCCACTTTTTGATAGGGAGGTCTATGACTTCAGTAGTCGAGCCCAATTTAATTAATTAAAAGAGAATGCCCTTAAAAAATGGCAACGGATAACCAGACTAGTACAACTAATTTGTAATAAGTGGCACAGATGTTATCTTAGTGAATTACAACAGCGCAATAAATGGCAATTTAAAAAACAAAATGTTAACGTGGGTGATTTGGTAGTTCTCATTGAAGACAATATGCCAACCTTTAAATGGCCTTTAGGGAGAATCACTGAGATTTATAGTGGCAGTGATGCACTAATAAGAATTGTAAAAGTAAAAACACAATTTGGAGAATATAAAAGAGCCATTTCAAGTGTTTGTCTTTTACCTATGCCAGTTTGAATTTTGTCTCTGAATATTGTGTATTAGAATTTTTATATGTACCTTAAATTGTTTTACGTAATCCTATAGTATTTTATCGTTTTATTGTAATTTGTGTTATTGTTGAATGTATTACATGTCAACGCGGGGGAGAATGTTCATGCTTGTCGCAAAAACCGTGCGCCAGACGGCGCTGTCTGTGTATCTCTAGTTACTATGTGTTTAGGTGAATAAAATCAGAGAGTGTTTTACAGTCCATGTGTGAGGTGTGTGTTATTGAGCTATCCCGGGTGTAGTGATCAAACAAATGCTATGACATTGCCTTTACAAATCTTTGTCAGATTTGCTGGGGAATTTATCTTTATATTTTAGTTGACATATATTTGTGAGCAAAGTTTTCCTTGCATGAAGATCAGCAAGATCAAATCGTCGGTCTTATTATCAGACTGCGTAACTCCATCTGGGATGTTAATTTGATACATTAGAGCTAGGCGTCAAGTTGTTGTTTATGTTCGCCAAGATAGGCGATAATATTACAATATGGTTTACTTTGATATTTTTATCTTGTGATATTGTTACAAATTTTGTGTAATGAACGCTTAAAAAATAGAGTAAATAATTTATATCTGGAAGTGTAATGCATTAATATTACTTTCTGTTGCATTTATTTTATGTTAAAATCTTGCCACCATCTCTCCCTTCGAAATCTAGTTTTATTATGAAATAAAAAAACAGTGAATTGAATTCTGATCCATTGAATAAATTAAAAGTGGAGCACGCACTGGGGCATGGCGTAGACAAAACAAAAGGGAAACGCTAGGCCGTTATCTTGGATTTCATGTAACCCGACAACAACCGCTTTTTAGCGCGATTAAGGAATCGCGCCATGAAGCACTCCTATATCAAATCATTAACATCGGTGGAGTTACGCAGTCTGATAATCAGGCCGACGAAATATACATAGATGCAAGTACAGCAAAATGACAAACTCGCAGGCTGTCGTGATAATTTAAACAAGCAATCTCTCACTCCTGATTTACAAAAAAAAGGTAGAAAATTGTCTCATTAAACTGGTTTTTAATTTAAATGTGCTTGCAGCTATAAACAATGTGAAATAAACTTACTGAATAAATTGAATAAAACTGCCGCTATATATATATATATATATATATATATATATATATATATATATATATATATGTGGGAGACAACAAGGGGTCCAAGACGTTGGTCTATCTTCTATTTTATTTTAACATTAAACAAAAATTAATTAAAAAAGGTAGAAAAGTTTTTACAGATAAGTTTGACGATTGTATTCAGAAGGTAACGCCTGCTCGCGCACCTCTCGCGTTCTCTCGCTGCTTCTCTCTTTCTCCCCTAATTCTGCTCTAATGTCCAACAGTTTCAGTTTTTGTTTCGATTCAATGCGCCTGCGCGCGAAGACTGCGTTGCTTTTGGCTGCATGTCACAACGGCCATTCTGACCGTACGCTGTCCGCAGCGGTATTTCCATGGAGACCAGAGGAGAATCTGAAACATACAAAAAACGGAACAGACAAGGACTATACGACAATTATATAGAGATTTAACATATCAAAATTTTTCTGAACAAGACAGTTTCTCCATCATGTGAAGGCACCTCTTCGACATCCGGAAGGTTCCACAGGAAAACATTGTGTTTCACCGGCATGAGAACATCTTTTTCAACAAGTTGATCTTTGGTTGAACCCATCGATATTTTCCTCTGTAGAGTTCTGGACGTCTGTTCAAAACGATTTCTTTTTTTTTTTTCTTCGTTTCCACTGCCAAGGCTGAAAGATCCTTTGGAGCAACACAAACCGACGATATTTACTATTCATAGGTGAAGGGTTAGGTGAGCGGGAGATAAATTCCACGGAACTCGTTTTCATGGCACCATTGGCTTTCTTACACAATACTATATCAGAACATTTTTCTCTTACAATACTCAATTTTAACTTAGTAATCTTAATTTTATTACATTTATAATCCTTAATTAGAGAACTCGAATCATTCCTAGTATTAAAGTTTTCAACATATGGCAAATCATAACTAGAGTTTTCTATCACATTTGAAACAGAAACATTTGAATTAAAATGAACACAAGCATGAGCACCTAAAGAGGATTCACTTTCATTCAATAAAACATCGCTCTTTGCGTGGCCTAGTTTTTTTATTTCAGCATATACACTGGGATGTATAATAAATTCTTCGGTCAAGGTCGGTGATATCGCCGTTCTCACACTTAAGCTAGTAGAGTGTTGATTAAGAGAAATATTTATGGGTTTAACTTCTACCATACGCTTTTCGCCAAAACATGAGCTTAATGTTATGATTTCTTCGGAAGGTGTTTGCACTCTAATTAGTGAGGAATTTAAAACTGGGATCTGGCAACCTGAATCAATCAATGCTGTTACGGGCTGATTTTCCACAAAAATGTTTACGTATTTAAGATTTGAGCATTCATCGCTATTTTGTTTTTCGCTCTCGATTTTCAAAGTATTCACGTTTATTTTATTATGGATGTGATCATTAGATTCTTTTGGTTTAAAACGCTTCTCACAGTCTCTTGCGTAATGAGATGAATCACCGCATATAAAGCAATTTTTATTTTCTCTTTCATGATATTGGGGATAGTTCTCTTTAATCTTTGTTTTAAAGTTTTGTGATTTATTTTTAAAGGGGTCTTGGGTATATCCATAAGTAATAGGAGTTTCTTTATGTGATCCGCTTCTAGATGAAATATAAATATCACACTCTTTAGCTAAATCAATAGGCCTAAACCAATCTTCTGCTTCTCGAATGCCAATATGAGTTGCAGTTTCCTTATTTAAAGTTTCAAATAATTTATCAGAAATTATGAGATCACATAGAGATTCAAAGGAATTAACTTTTCTTAACGAACAATAATATTGGAAGTTTGCCGTCAATCTTGCAGCAAATTGGATGTATGTCTCGCCTGATGATTTTACAGCATTTTTAAATGAGTTTAAACACTCGCGAGGGGTTAATTGAATTCTCTGAGTACTATAGATTTTAGTTTTTCATAGTCATTTAATTCCTCTTCTTTAATATACAGTAAGACGTTATGAGCTCTTTCGCCCAGAAGATTTATTAAAATTTCAGATTTATATTCGTCATTTATTTTCTTGGTTAAAAATGCGCGTTCTAATGACTGGAAGAACAGATTAAAATTTTCAGATCTGGTGGGAACAGGAAGAGATAAAGTTTTTATACTTTTTATCATATTTTCTATGTTAGTTTCGAACTGTTTTTCTTCGACTTTAGCTGCAGGATTTAAACTTAATGCTTTATTTTTGGCTAATTGAAGTTCGATTTCTTTTTCTAATTTTGCCAACTGAAGTTTCGCGAGCTCAATTTTCTGTTTTCCCTAAAGTTGCCTCTCTTTCGTTTCATGATACTCTCTCATCTATACAGTTTTGAATTAAAGTTTTAACGAAATCTGATCACTTTCAAATGTACTACTGTTCTCAATTTTAGTCTTTAGTTTAACTATATAGTGTCAGTATTCTCCACAGTACCGTTTAGCTTCTCAACAACTCTTATGAAATCCTCTTTAAGAGCGTTTTTATACATTTTTAGAAAATGGAAAAATCCTACCTTTTTTTTTCTGGCTCCCTTTGTTGCTCGCACGTACGATGTATCCAATGAAGAAAAATTTCGATTCCACTGATTTCACCTCTTCGCAGGTAATATAGTTGAAATTGTAGTTCCGGCCTCTACACAGGCGGATTATTCACACTGAATTAGTTCCAACCTCTACACAGGCGGGATTTTTGTCGATGGTTCCAACCTCTACACAGGCGGAATATTTGTCGATGGTTCCAACCTCTCTACACAGGCGGAATTTTCACGCTGGATTCAAATGAAGAATGCAACCTCTACACAGGTTGAACGAAGTTTCCGAAAATGGCGGCGCGTCTCCACGGACGGCTTTTTTTTTTTTTCACGTTCCAAATTTTGATCAAAATCGAAATTTTTTTTTTCAATCGCCTCTACACAGGCGGAATTTTTCATGCTGAGTTCAAACCTCTACACAGGTTGAACGAAGTTTTCGAAAATGGCGGAGCGTCTCCTTCACGGACGCTGTTGTTCATTGTCCAGACTTTGGTTCAAAATCGAAAGTTTATCGATCCATTGATCGCGGCCGAGCCCCATAATTTGTGGGAGACAACAAGGGGTCCAAGACGTTGGTCTATCTTCTATTTTATTTTAACATTAAACAAAAAATTAATTAAAAAAGGTAGAAAAGTTTTTACAGATAAGTTTGACGATTGTATTCAGAAGGTAACGCCTGCTCGCGCACCTCTCGCGTTCTCTCGCTGCTTCTCTCTTTCTCCCAATTCTGCTCTAATGTCCAACAGTTTCAGTTTTTGTTTCGATTCAATGCGCCTGCGCGCGAAGACTGCGTTGCTTTTGGCTGCATGTCACATATATATATATATATATATTTTATTTAACACTTATATTTATTATTTTTATAATGAATCAAAAAACATTTTTAAAATATGCGGCCCCCTCCAGTGTCTTCCACTCCCACAATGTTACCCGCGAGTCAAATTAAACTAACCATCCCTCATTTGGAAAATCTTTTCATTAATCAGGTTGAATAAAAGCTAGCGTAAGAAATTTTTAAGATAAAACTAGCAATTTATTTTTCAATCAGTTACGGCTTCTGGTTTCATCTACAACAAAACCTGTCGCCCAACCGGTCGAGTGGTTAGCGACGATGACTGCGGTGCCGTAGGGACTGGGTTCGAACCCCGGAGAAGATATGGATGTTTGAAATATATAGTGCCTTTGCGGCATGGGGGTACTCTAAATAGCCTTCGAGCCGCAAGTTCTCTCATGCGGTTGGTGGAAGGGGGAAAGAGCTGATCCTGGTCACCCCCAGGATTTTCTCCCTCCAAATTGGGGTGGAGTGAGTGAATATTAACATCGCGTTGTTCAGCTACACGAGGGCTTTTGGCGACGAACCTCGTAATTTTGAACCATGGTCAAGTGACGAGGACGACACCAGAGCTGGCACCCCCCTCTTCTAACTACCACACCACACCAACTTGAGGACGTTTGAGCTCTGAACAGATTTAACGTGCATCACTCCCCTACACGGCGAGTCTTTAAAGGTACTGGGCTCGAACTCATGACATGCCTGCCATGATCCGATACCTTGACCACTGGGCTACTGCAACCCAAATTGAGGTGGAACCGAGCAAAATCATACTGTCACCTGCAGGGCGCTCAAAGCTGAGGCTAATGATAAGCGTAAATATTCTTGCCCTTAGCCGCGATTAATTTCGCGAGCCTCGATCTGACTTCGTCAGGCAGGGGCATTAATCACAACACAACAACAACAACGAAACCTTTCGGTTTTTTTACCGGTAATGGAGAGTATCATTAGATGAAATGCTTTTTACAGTCAAAGTCATGGTTTTGAAGGCGGTCTTTTAACTGAGCCAAACAATCACTGATTTAACCAGTTTCTTAAAAGAGGAAATGAGAACCTATTCTACGTTTTACCCTTTTGTTTATAGTCTCCTTTTTTTTATTATTAGCTGCCTTGTTTTGCTCAATGTTAGTCATATTATTATCAGAAGATTACTAATATATTATCAGCACAGAATGCTATTCATCCTATTTTCCTTAGTTATATTATAATAAAAAAGGTTACAATTTATTGCAATAAATGAACAGTAGTAAAACTGTTAAGAAAATAATAATAATAGAACGAAGAATAAACCGTTCTGAAACAGTTAAAATTCTCAAAGATGTTGCCAATTATACCCGTAGGGAGAAAAGCGATTCACTCATTGGCTCGTTACGAGACATACGACTTTAAATTAAGCAGGCAGGATTCTTTCGTCGAATAGAAATCCACTAAAAACGGGTTTTGAGGAAATTAACTTCTAAGGAGATTGCGGGGCTGTTATGGTAGACAAATTTGAGAGTTACGTGGGACGTAAATGATAAATATACTTTCCTTCTTAAAAATTTATTTCTATATCAAAACGCGAAGGTTATGAGGATGTTTTTGAATACAATTGAAGCGTGACGCCAGGACTTCGATATGAATAACTTATAAAAACAATATATAGTCATACAACATCAGAAACTACTCATCAGAACAGATAGATCACGGCTAATATATGATAATAATATAGTATGCAATAATAACAAAATATATATATATATATAAGAAATTTGTATAATATGTCAAAAAACTAGAAATAGATAATGAACATAACAAGAAATAACGTAATAAAAATATAAAAGCTGAACATGAAGATCGAATTTATAGAAAATACAAAAAAAAGGAACTACAAAAAGAACCTAGCGAGTCAGAAAGCAATTTCGGACTTAGGACCGAATAAGTGGGGTTAAACTAGTTTGAAGGCGCCAACCTTCCCCTTTGCAACTCGGTAGGAAAACCAAATAAATTAAACAAAAAATTCAAAGTACATAAAAACTCACAGAGAGTATGATAAACCACTGACTACTACTCTGCAACAAACTCTCCCAAACTCTTAATGCAGAAAATTCCAAAAATTACGTAAGAAAAGTATTTTTCAAAAAAGAATTTAACAAAATTTATATATATATATACATATATATATAGTATATAATAATAATAATATAATAATTCATTCATCAACCCTGTCCTTGACTCCAGGGGGTCACGTTCCATTACAATCTAATGCCCTATGTGAATAACATGTCTAACCACCCCCCAAACTTCTTAAGCAATTGGCTCTGAGGTGATTGATGGAATTCCACTGATGCAGCCAAATCTATACTGATGGTAGTAAGGAGAGACAAATACTACTGGCAGTGGAGTCTTAATTGAACTACCTGGCCGCGTCATCAAATTTCAGAGAAGAAATGCTGATCATGCTTTTGTCTTTAGAACGAAGCTAATAGCTATCATGTGTAGTCTTCATTTATTAACATCATAAGAGATCTAGCTTTTTCTGAAATTTGGATACTGACAGACAGCCGATCATCCATCCAACATTTATCGAATTGGCCATCTATCGGCGACAGCACCAGCCGGAGTATTTTTCATTTTTTTCAACAGCTTTCGGATCAGCACCCTATTCATTTACAGTGGGTCCCTTCTCATGTAGGCCTTCTCGGGAACGAAGTTGCGGACGCCTTGCGAAGGTGGCTACCAGCAATCCTGTGGATCCGGAAGACCACATGGTTCTTACATCGACTGAGATCTACTCCAGGGCTAAGGAATTAATATGTAGAACCTGGGTAATTCCTCCTGTACACCCATGGTACTTTCAAAGACACCCTGGATCCGCCAAATCATTCAAGGCTTCCAAATCATATCAAACGGTATTCTCACGATTTTCGACTGGTCACCTGAGGTGCATGAATTTTGAGGGTGGCAAAAGAAGCTTCGCAATTTGCCCCAAATGTAACATCAGTCCTTTTTCTCCTCAGCACATTCTGCAATGTCTGGGGTTTTCCTGTTGCATCCCCTTTGCTGTTCTTAGACTTTGTAGAGATTTATGGACTCATGGATCTGGTCTAGGTTCACTAGTCTAGATAGGGATTAGTCCCACCACCACCACCAATATAATAATATAGTATATAATAATATAATGCCCATAAGTATGGAGGGAATATGTTTTTACTTCAGTGAAATGTTTTATCATATATTTTCCTTGAGGGTGCAACAAATTTTTTGGAATTTTGTAAACCACAGAAACTGGAATTTTCACCCATTTGATTATTTTAAAACAAATACTCAAATTATCTATGTTCTGTTTTACAATCACTACCAAAAAAAATTTAGTATAGAAGATTGATTTTTTTTAGGAAATGATTACATATTTGCCTTGACCAATCAACGACTGTATTCCATCCGATTCGATCTTAAAGCTGTGGATGGTGTAAGGCGATATGCACTGTACGACACCTTCTGGATCGATGACGTAAACAACAAAATACACTTTACACATTAATGACTATAGTGGAAATGCAGGTAAGATGTGAACTCTTTTTTTTCTTTTTTTTTTTTAGTGTTTTAGAATTCAGTACTGTTTAATAACAAATTTCTGCAACATTTAAAACTTAAAGTAAAATACTGTTGCGTAGATCGAATTCGTGGATTTTACGTTATCATTCCCAAGGTATAAAAACAGCTCTTCAAGAGCGATGAAATTTACTGTTCATTATTGATATTTATTGACATAAATATCAGTATCTAAAAGTACAGGTATGTAATGAAAAAGATTATTTGCAAGCAACTACTTTGTCGTAAGCATACACACCGAAATGAACACTACAACATATAAAGTAGTTCTGACTACTTACAGTCAGCGGGGTTACTTTCCACTGCTTTCTCGAATGAATATCAGATTTTATAGCGCAAGAACAAAATCTGTCTATACTGCGCCAAACATTTGTGAAAATCTGTGATCTAGACGGGAAAATAAAGAAAGGATAAATTGAATGACAAGAAGGAGGGTCGAAAATAGAGAAGGATCACTAGGGTACCCCAGGTTCGTGAGACCCGTATTTACCAAAGATAGTAAACCCCTTGGGAAAAGGAAAAGATCACTAGGGTACCTCGGGATTGTGACACCTTCGTACTCACCCTAAGAAGGTGAATCCCTGAGGGGACACCACTGCTTTCTCGAACTGTCCGTTTATGTCACAGGTCAAGATGTCATAGAATGTTCCAGTAATTTTAAAATGCCTCCATATGGTCACCAAGTAGCCAAAAAAGGAAAGCCAACTGGGCTGTATCTCCAATATTTCGTGAAGTTCCCATTAAACGTCTTGATAAAGTAAGGGACGGCGTTACTTGCAAATATTACAGTTTTTATCATAAATAGGTGGAACAAAAAGTAATATTAACTTATTAAACATGCAGATTTAAATTATTTACACAATTTTGAGAAAAACAAGCAATATAAAAAAATTTGTCAATTCCTACTTCTGATCAACAAAGAAAATTTTTATTTTAGATACTTTTTATTAAATAGTTACAATTAATATAACTACACTGGTGTGCAAAAATTAAGGACGAGACGGTTTTTTCAATATAACTTTGTACAAAAGCTTTCCAAATCAACACATTTAATACCGTGATCCCCAATACGTACGGACATGTAATGTAAGCAACACTTACTAAAAGAGAAATCAGAGGGATAAAAAAGAAGCTTGAGTGAAAAAGTAGCATGGAGCGCAATGCGACTGAAGGCCGAAACATCCCTGTGATGGGTGTCCAGCAAGAAACATCCGGTCTTTAGTAGGGATATGATCTCCCCCTGACTGCTGGCAGGTTTCACAGCGTCTGCCCTTGCTGAGAATGAGGGTGTCAATGAGTTGTTGAGGCATTGCTGCCCATTCGTCTTGCAGCGCCAATCGAAGCTCCCGAATCGTTACTGGTGGTAAGGTACAAGCTGCCATGCGTCTGCCTAGAAAATACCATACATGCTCTATGGGATTGAGATCCGGAGATCGTGCCGGCCAATCCCTACGTTCAATATCCTCACTCTAAGAGCTGTTCGGTGCTACTGTGCAATTACATGGTGCATTGTCGTCCATGAAAAAAGGAACTGCAGACCCATAGCGCCTCTAAAAAGACGCACATATGGAAGAATCTCGTTACAATGACGGGTCCCGTTGACTGAACCTGCGTCGAAGATGTGAAGGTCTGTACGACTACCAAGCATGATGCCTCCCCTAAAACGAGAACACCGCGACCTCCATACCTGTCCCTTTCAATGATGTTCGAGGGATGATTGCGGCTTCCCCCGCTCTCTCCAAATGAGTATGCGATGAGAATCGCTACTCAAACTGAATCTGCTCTCATCTGTAAAGAGTACTCGTCCCCATTTATTGTCCTCCAATTCCGGTGTTCCCGGCACCACAGAGAACGCCTTCTCCGATGGGCAGGCGTTAAAGGTACACACGTACAGGGCGTCGTGCAAACAGACCACCACCGTGCAGTCTTCTGGCCATGGTAAAATGCGATATCGGTCATCCAGTCGCTTGTGTCGTGTGTCTAGCGATTTCTCCCGCTGTCTGCCGCCTGTTTCTTCTGGCTTGTAAGACAATGTACCGTTCATTTGCGGGTGTGGTTCCTCGTGGACGACCACTACTGAACCCCGGATAGCTGTTCCTGTAGTTTGAAATTGTCTCCAAAGTCGTGAAACGATGCTGTGAGCAATTCCGAACTCTGCAGCCACATTTGTCACACTGCGGCCTTCCTCCAACGTCCCAATGATTTGACCTTGGGTAAAGCCTCCAGATGTCGTCTAACAGATTGATTATTATTCGCCATTTCTCGCTGAGGCAGCAACTCGGTGTGATTTTAACTGCTATACGGCGTGCAATCTCTTTGCCAGAAATACTGATCTTACACCGACAACATGCTTTATACTACTCAGACACTCCCCATTACGTCTGTGAAGGTCTCTAGGAACCTCACTTTCTTTGAGAACTAGAATAATTATATGAGTCATAAAAGAACCAGTAGCCATTTTTATAAATAACTTTCTTTATTTGGTTATTTTTCCCAAATAGAATCAAATAAACTTATTAACAGTAATTTTAATAATACTATGAGGTTTTAAAGATAATATCCTTTAAATTAACTCAATTAATTAATGATCTAATTAATTAATTTATTAAATAACGATCACGCAGAAATTACCACGATAAGAGATCCCAGAATTATATTTAATAATGTTCTTATTGAACATTTAACTTAATCCGACTCTTAAAGCTTGAGTGAGACTTTAATTTCAAAATGACATTTACCACTCGAATCTCAATTCTTCATGAGGTTAATTTATCTTCAACAACAATATTTCAATTCAAAGTCACTATAACTCTATGTTTCAATATCTATCTCCTACTGCTCTTTTACTATTTCGTTTGACTTAAGGGGACATGGTACAATTTACGCAAAAAATTTTTAATTTAAGGATTTTTAAAATTTTTTTAGTTGCCTCCTATGTATGCATACTATGTTAAACAGATTTTGCGCTCAAAATTTCATAAAAGCTAGCCATGTAATTTTTAAGGAAAAACTTGAAATTTTTGAAGTGATTTTAAAGTGCTACTCCTCCTACAAAAAATTGACGTACATGCATGAAATTTGATTTACAAGTACATCAAACTATGTATAAAAAGTTGGTATGGGTTTGCGTTAACATGATTGGTATTCATGCAATACTTCTTTTATGAATGTTTATTGAAAATTCCTTAAAAATGTATAAATTCTGAGTTTAATTATTTTTAAAAAAATAGATATTGCTTTGATTCAAAAATGCATACCAACTTTGTTACATGTACTATTGGCAATAGGTAAAAAAATTCAAAGCGTTAGGCGCAATAGAAAAAGCCTTAGTATTTTAAATGAAGACAAACTAGTTATTTTATCTTTCTGAGATACATCAGTTTAAAAGTTTTGATTTGCCATAGGGATGTGAATAAAAACGAACGTAAAAGCTATCATAATTCTGCATTTTTTTAGTTTAGAGCATTAAAATTTTGTGAGGATATAGAAAAGTATATAAAGAAAAATTTAGGCTAAAAATTGAAATTTGATTTTTGACCGATTTTGGTTAATTGAATCGTACTGTGTCCCCTTAAATACTGAATCTAATCTGCATAATAAGGAATCCTGTTCGCTTTTTTGAGTTGATTGAAATAGGTAGGGAATTAAATTTCCCCTAAAAAGGTCGGTTCAGAAGGTTAGTGATAAAGTTCCGTATAGATTCGTCACACGTCTACCTGCATATCTGCGCATGTGCTACCGTACATCAACTTACTTAATCTCCTGATTGGTCTTTCTGTCCGCTCTGCCTCTTCTTCGTTCAGCTGATATGCTAATTTTTCGACTTCGTCCTTAATTTTTGCACACCAGTGTATGTATAGAACAGAATCACAACATTAAGTGGTAATTAATTTTTATGAATTATCATTAAAGTATCGTATTGTCATCCAAACCAATCATGTATATAAAATTTTAGTTCAACTGAATGCACGTGAGAAAAACCCTTTTCAAGTTTTGACACAAGTCGCCAAAATGGTCGTTAAGTTGTGACCAATCTGTACGGAATCTTTCCACTAATCTTCTTAGGCGTCTTTTTTGGGGAATATAAATTCGTCTATATTTCCAATCAACTCCAAGAAGATAAAACGGGATATGCAAAGTAGATTAGGTATTTAAGTCGAGCGTTGCAAGCTAGCAATCTTGATGTTGATGAGGAAGGCTATTGAGCCAGCAACAGTAACCTCAATCTTAGAGGATTCCAGGATATTAAGATAGTGAAGACGTCGTGTTGCTATTCTACTGAAGAATGATAAACCTTATATAACCAGCGGTAAATATAATTTATGTACGCTTAAAACAAGAGTTAGTTTAGTCAAATTAGTTAAAGTTAATGAAAGTTAATAATTCGAGTACGTGTATTTCTCGGATCTCCTATTTCGGTAGACCTTACTTGATCTTGAGCGTAATTATTAATTAGTTGTTTCATTCGTAATTTAATTTAGTATAAAGGTAAATCCCTTTATTTGACGTAACATAAAAGTATTATATGTTATTAGAGTTTTTTTTTTTTTTGAGATTTGAAATAATAAATAATTATTATTATTATACAAATGGCTCTTAGTGGTTCTTTGCCTCAAATTAATCTTGGTGTCCAGGGTGAGACCCAGGGGACCTCCACAAAGTCACCAACGTGGCTGTATTTGTAATTCTTTGAATAATTAGTTTTAATCAATTAATTTTTTTATTAATTATAATTAAATTACTGTATTATCACCCCAAATAATCATGTATATAAAATTTCAGCTCAATTGAGCGCTTTAAAATGTATTTTATTAGCAATTGAAAATTCCCCCAAGACAAATAAATAAACAAATAAATAAATAGAGTGTGACCTAATAGTAGAAATTGAATTAAGCGCTAATTACCCAAAAAATTCTTAACAATGCTTTTTTTTACAATTCAGCAACACATTGCCGTTTTTTTCAGTACAGGATTTCTATGCATTCAAAAGCATTGTGATACTAAATGAAATAATAATCACATTTATTTATTTTTTTTAGCTTTACTCTTTACAATATAATCACTCTTAATTTCCAGGAGATTCAATGATGAAAAGCACAACAATCAGAAATTCTCTACAAAGGATCGAGATAACGACAGCTACACTGAAAACTGCGCGCTGCATTATAAGGGTGGTTGGTGGTACGGTGCCTGCCACGATGCCAATTTGAATGGACTTTATTTGAATGGAACCCACAAGACTTTTGCTGATGGAATAAATTGGGACACTTTCAGGGGTAAATACGAGTCTCTCGCTACGACTGAAATGAAGATACGTCCCAAGAATTTTAGGAAGAAAAGCTCTAAAGGAATCAAGAAATGGCATGTGAACGAATGTGTTAAACTCCGACTTCATAATGCTATACGATAACATTTCTTTGATTTCCTTAGTTGGAAAATTTTTTTTTTTTTTTTAAAAAAATGTAGAGTGTGAAAGAGAGATAAAATATATTTCGTTTGTTACAGAACATAATATTCAAATTAAAATTGAAATGGAGTTTGTTTATTACTTTATTGCATTGAAATTACTGAATGAAATTATTCTTAATATTTTGTTAGTTAAAATATATATATAGTAACACATTCTAAAATTATATATCAACTAAGAATTATAAGAATGCAAGACTAAAACAAACTAAAAATATTTTATAAATGTACATAGTTAATAAATATTTTTTAAAATGTTCTATTCATTGTCTGTTGTTCAATGACTCAGTGTATAATTCTTAGACTTGGACTTACAGACGGAAAAGGCTCTCTGAATTTGAGAAATAGAATGTTTAAGTATTCTTTCATACAAAAATAAATCTTTTTTACTACTGAACCCAATATTTATCTAAGTTATTAATATATTTGATATTTTTATAGGTTTTTTTGAAAATATTAAGCATTTGATAATTTGAGCTCATTTTTTGTGAATATAACAGAATTTTCTTGATTTAGTTTGACCATGCATTTAAACGTCCTTTTTTGTTAATGACGCAAATATGACGTCTTATAATTTATGAAAATTCAATGACGAATATGAGATCATGACAAGCTCAGAGTATTGTACAAATGCATATTATTAATAAAAAAAGTGGGAACAAAGTTGTGTGTTTCATACGTTACTTCGTGTTCAGTGTCTTAATATGACTCAGGACATAAATCATAGACTTCGAATCACGCACCGTAGAAGCTATGTGCTCCAGAATAAAAATTATCTAGCATAAAAAGGAATCCTTTTTTGCTGAACAAGACTTATATAAGTTATTAATATATTTTAGATTTGATGTGAATAAAGACGTGAAGCAGCTGATAGTTGAGGTACCTAGCATTTGATATGAAATAAGTATACCATACTTTTTAACAAAACTAACTTTTGATATTTTCATTTATTCCATACGTATGAAAACTATTGCATTTTTTTTCAAAAGTAAAGCTTTTTATATCACAGATTTGAAACAAAGGTGTACTATTCACTGTTCGTAGAAAAAAACCCTCGATCTGAGAGAGTAAGAAAAATGAAAACTACGATTTCAAGACACAAAAATTATAAGCAGAAAAATAGGAAAATAACCCACTCCATCAATAACAATTAATTTTTATAAACCAATAAAAAAAAAAATAAAATGATATAAAAAAGGGGGTGTACATTATCTGAAACGGATTTTTAAAAAATCCTTCACATCGCACACAAAAACTAAATTAACTGTCATACTAAATCTCACGAATGGATAAGTGTCATTAGTGAAATAAATGTCATTTAATTATACGCCTGAAATTCTGAAACTGTTTTCATTTTTCTTTTTTGCTCAAGGAAACCGAGCTTACCCAAAGTGTTAGAGCTAAACAATCCGGTCTCCCATTGGGACCACCATTCCGAGAGGCACCAGCGCACATGGCAGCTTTATTTAAAAATTAAAAAAGTGAATCAAGATTTATAACAAAAAATTTCAACATAGGTTTAAAAAGGGGATCGTTTTCCCAAGAAAAATAAGTCACACAATTAGTTTTAACACAAAATCCTTACACACATAAAATTGGGTAAACAATGCATGTCAATTACATCATAGCATATTGAAAAGGGGGATATGAAAAAACAAAACCCAGTATAAATATCAAAAAAGAAACAAAAAGTATAAATAAGAAAAAAACACTAAAGATTAACACAAAACTAAAGGATAATGACAGAAAAAAAATGAACGAAATGACGAAATTAGATACTTCAGGAAAATTATTAAAAAAAAAAATGTACAAAAAGAGAATTAGTCAACAAAAATTACAATGATCGGCAGTGCAAAATATTGGTTTTAAAACCAAATTTATGTAAATTGTAAAATTAAGTCACCAGTTGCGGAAAAGTTATTTCTAAAAAAATGGTGTGTGGTCATTTGGGGGACAGATATGGATACCTCAAATCTTGATTTCGCAGACTTAATCAAAATGTTGGTCAAGTCTTAAGGAGTTGAGCATAACCCTGCCAAAAGTCCACTTTTTAGCTCCTGGAAGGTACGGGAAAGAATTTAGTGAGCTGAAACTCGGTGCTTTAAAACATTTTCCACACATTCAATCGACTTCAAGTCGAATGAGCAAGGTGGCCAATCTATTCAAGTGATATCTTCTGTTTGTAAGAATTAGGTCACATTGGTATGTATCACCAATGTAGCCTAAAATTATTATCGATTAACAAACACTCTGGGTCAACAACCCTTCTAAACAGCTTAATTTGGGGTTCCAATACTTCGTCTTCGTATCTCCGAAAAGCGGTATTGAAAGATATTCTTCTCGGTATAGCCCCATTTGCCATCATTCCTCCTCAAACCATCAAACTACGGTTGCGGAAAAGGAATATTTCTCTGACTAGAGAAGGCAAGCTGTGTGTGTGTTCCTTTCTCTCTCCAGATCAAAACATGTCTAGAATCAGTGTTTAGATTTTATCTGAAATCGCTGATAAACAATACCCAAACCCAGTGGTTCCATTGAATATGAATATGGCATCAATTTAAACAGGACCCTCTGGCTACTGGAGTGAGTGGGACATATAAACCATTGGTTTTCTGTTAAGCCTCGAATTCATGTAGCAGCCTGAAGGTCTAAAACATAACCTCTTTGAGTTACTTCGCTGTTTTTTTAGCCACCAACCGTAGAAAACGGTCTTCGAATGCTGCTGATACTCTTAGTTACCCTTCACCTTCGTCTCGTTGATACGGGATCTCTGCTTAATAAAAGAAACATTTTTGCCGAATTTCTATTCTGTAGGTAAAATATTTCAGAAACAAGAATTTGTTTTTCATACCATCACATGAGCCCCGTTTGGAGTCGATTTTCCCAAAACCTTATCTTAACAGTTTTCTAATCAACAAAAGACACATGTTTGTAAAATTTCAACATTTTCTTAAAGCAAAAGAATGAAAAAGACCTGTTTTTTATCCATGTATAGGCCCTCACAACATTCCATGGGAATGGATTTCCGTAAGCCCATTTAACAAAAGAAACATGTTTACTTCTGTAAATCCCCTAGGTATAATAGTTCAAAATGGAATTTAGATCTTTAATACTTCAGGAGGGCTTTTCTTTTAGTAAAACCCGTTCTTAACGAATGTCTACCTTACAGAAGACACATGCCAGAGAGAAAGTGAAGGCATTAGACCAGTGACTTTCAAACTGTGTTACACGAGTCACAATAAAGAATGGAAAACAAAATTTTAAATGTGTATACAAAATGGATTTACATTTTCTATGAATTTTTATAACCGCAAGTATCTAAAAACTCATTCTGCTTCATTCCGAATTGAATTTTTTTTTTTATTTATACATAGCTTTATTTTGTAATACTTTCTTAGCTTTTATCATAATATATATATAGATATATAGGATATCCCCCGCGTA